>CM055126.1:244065105-244612605 GCA_029206835.1 Rana muscosa
TTTGCAAAGGGCCATACTGTCAGCCTGGAACAAAAAAGTTCAGGCTTTAGACTTACCAATGTCCCTGTCCCCTTCCGTTCGCAAGAGCCTCCATTGGTGGCCCTTCAGTCCGGTTTCTTGGAAGGTGGTCACTACAGATGCCAGCCTCATCGGCTGGGGGGCAGTGCTGGAGCAATGGTCTCCAGGGCAGGTGGTCAGAAGCAGAAAAGGCCCTGCCCATCAATCTCTTAGAGATACGAGCAGCCCGGTATGCCCTAGTAGCATGGACATCCAAACTCCAGGGGTCCCCTGTCAGAATTCAATCAGACAATGCCACGGCAGTGGCATATATCAATCATCAGGGTGGCACCAAAAGTCGTGCAGCCCAGAAGGAAGCAAATTGCATCCTGGAGTGGGCAGAAAGATATGTCCCAGCCATATCCGCGGTTTTCATCCCAGGAGTGGAAAATTGGAGAGCGGACTTTCTAAGTCGCCAACAATTATGCCCGGGGGAATGGTCTCTTCACCCCGAGGTTTTCCAGGCAATATGCCAGCGGTGGGGAACACCGGATGTAGATCTGCTAGCATCCAGATTCAACGCAAAGGTGGACAGGTTTGTGTCTCGCACAAGGGATCCCCTAGCTTGCGGCTCGGATGCCCTAGTGTTCCCTTGGGATCGGTTCAAGCTGATATATGCATTCCCACCGCCACAATTGTTACCGCGATTACTCCGCAGAATCAGGGTAGAAAAGAAACCAGTGATTCTGGTGGCTCCAGCGTGGCCCCGAAGGGCATGGTACGCGGAAATTGTAAAAATGTCAGTGAGGAGTCCGTGGACCCTCCCACTTCGTCCGGACCTGCTGTCGCAAGGACCGATATACCACCCTTCCTTACCAGCCCTAGGTTTGACGGCCTGGCTATTGAAGCCCACATTCTGAAAAAGAGGGCTCTCTAATTCTGTGGTATCTACCATGATCAATGCCAGGAAACCGGTATCCAGGCAGATCTATTATAGGATCTGGAAAGCGTACATTACGTGGTGTGAGACCAAGAAATGGCATCCACATAAGTACATGATAGGGAGGATTCTGGACTTCCTACAGTGGGCTGTAGATAGGAAGCTGGCCTTGAGTACTATCAAGGGTCAGATTTCGGCCTTGTCAATATTTTTTCAAAGGCCCTTGGCTTCGCATTCACTAGTCAAAGCCTTTATACAAGGAGTGATGCGTATTAGCCCTCCGGTTAGTATTCCCATATGTCCTTGGGACTTAAACCTGGTGCTGTCGGTTCTACAGAAACAACCGTTTGAACCATTACAACACATTTCCTTGGTTCTTCTCACCAGGAAATTGGTTTTCTTAGTAGCCATTTGTTCGGCTAAAAGAGTGTCGGAATTAGCAGCTATGTCCTGTAAGGAGCCATATCTGGTTGTCCATAAGGACAGAGTAGTATTACGTCCTCATCCAGCCTTTCTTCCCAAGGTGGTATCGAGGTTTCATTTGAACCAAGATGTGGTTCTTCCTTCTTTTTTCCCCAAACCTACTTCGGTAGAGGAAAAGTTATTACATTCTTTGGATGTGGTAAGAGCAGTTAAAGCTTATCTAAAAGCCACTGCTCAGATTCGCAGAACGGATTCTTTGTTTGTTCTGCCGGAAGGCCCCAGAAAGGGTCAGGCAGCATCAAAATCTACTTTAGCCAAGTGGATTCGACAGGTCATAATACAAGCCTATGGCTTGAGAAAGAGACCGCCTCCGTTCAAAGTTAGGGCGCACTCCACAAGAGCGGTTGGAACTTCATGGGCAGTGCATCACCAGGCCTCCCTGGCTCAAGTATGCAAGGCCGCAACATGGTCTTCGGTACACACGTTTACTAGGTTCTACCAGGTAGACGTTAGAAGTCAGGAGGATGTCGCCTTTGGGCGCAGTGTGTTGCAGGCCGCAAAAGATCCTCATGCCTGATGGCGCCCAGCTTATGTACCCCCCCCTCATTTGGCATTGCTTTGGGACGTCCCATTAGTAATGACTATGTCGCTCTGTGTCCCGTGATGTACGAAAAAGAAAAAGGGATTTTTATAACAGCTTACCTGTAAAATCCTTTTCTTGGAGTACATCACGGGACACAGAGCTCCCACCCCTCTTTTTGGGACACTTATTGCTTGGCTACAAAACTGAGGTGCTCCCGGGTGGGAGGGGCTTATATAGGGGAGGGTACTTCCGGTTTGGAATTGGCCAGTGCCAACACCTGAAGGTAAACTATATAACCCATTAGTAATGACTAAGTCGCTCTGTGTCCCGTGATGTACTCCAAGAAAAGGATTTTACAGGTAAGCTGTTATAAAAATCCCTTTTTCCACCATGATCCAGTGTGTGGGCCAGTGTCCCCTCATTTCCACCATGATCCAGTGTGTGGGCCAGTGTCCCCTCATTTCCACCATGATCCTGTGTGTGGACCAGTGTCCCCTCATTTCCACCATGATCCAGTGTGTGGGCCAGTGTCCCCTCATTTCCACCATGATCCAGTGTGTGGGCCAGTGTCCCCTCATTTCCACCATGATCCAGTGTGTGGGCCAGTGTCCCCTCATTTCCACCATGATCCAGTGTGTGGGCCAGTGTCCCCTCATTTCCACCATGATCCAGTGTGTGGGCCAGTGTCCCCTCATTTCCACCATGATCCAGTGTGTGGACCAGTGTCCCCTCATTTCCACCATGATCCAGTGTGTGGACCAGTGTCCCCTCATTTCCACCATGATCCAGTGTGTGGGCCAGTGTCCCCTCATTTCCACCATGATCCAGTGTGTGGGCCAGTGTCCCCTCATTTCCACCATGATCCAGTGTGTGGGCCAGTGTCCCCTCATTTCCACCATGATCCAGTGTGTGGGCCAGTGTCCCCTCATTTCCACCATGATCCAGTGTGTGGGCCAGTGTCCCCTCATTTCCACCATGATCCAGTGTGTGGACCAGTGTCCCCTCATTTCCACCATGATCCAGTGTGTGGACCAGTGTCCCCTCGTTTCCACCATGATCCAGTGTGTGGGCCAGTGTCCCCTCATTTCCATCATGATCCAGTGTGTGGGCCAGTGTCCCCTCATTTCCACCATGATCCAGTGTGTGGGCCAGTGTCCCCTCATTTCCACCATGATCCAGTGTGTGGGCCAGTGTCCCCTCATTTCCACCATGATCCAGTGTGTGGGCCAGTGTCCCCTAATTTCCATCATGATCCAGTGTGTGGGCCAGTGTCCCCTCATTTCCACCATGATCCAGTGTGTGGGCCAGTGCCCCCTCATTTCCACCATGATCCAGTGTGTGGGCCAGTGTCCCCTCATTTCCACCATGATCCAGTGTGTGGACCAGTGTCCCCTCATTTCCACCATGATCCAGTGTGTGGACCAGTGTCCCCTCGTTTCCACCATGATCCAGTGTGTGGGCCAGTGTCCCCTCATTTCCATCATGATCCAGTGTGTGGGCCAGTGTCCCCTCATTTCCACCATGATCCAGTGTGTGGGCCAGTGTCCCCTCATTTCCACCATGATCCAGTGTGTGGGCCAGTGTCCCCTCATTTCCACCATGATCCAGTGTGTGGGCCAGTGTCCCCTAATTTCCATCATGATCCAGTGTGTGGGCCAGTGTCCCCTCATTTCCACCATGATCCAGTGTGTGGGCCAGTGCCCCCTCATTTCCACCATGATCCTGTGTGTGGACCAGTGTCCCCTCATTTCCACCATGATCCAGTGTGTGGGCCAGTGTCCCCTCATTTCCACCATGATCCAGTGTGTGGACCAGTGTCCCTTCATTTCCACCATGATCCAGTGTGTGGGCCAGTGTCCCCTCATTTCCACCATGATCCTGTGTGTGGGCCAGTGTCCCCTCATTTCCACCATGATCCAGTGTGTGGGCCAGTGTCCCCTCATTTCCACCATGATCCTGTGTGTGGGCCAGTGTCCCCTCATTTCCACCATGATCCAGTGTGTGGACCAGTGTCCCCTCATTTCCACCATGATCCAGTGTGTGGGCCAGTGTCCCCTCATTTCCACCATGATCCAGTGTGTGGGCCAGTGTCCCCTCATTTCCACCATGATCCAGTGTGTGGACCAGTGTCCCCTCATTTCCACCATGATCCAGTGTGTGGGCCAGTGTCCCCTCATTTCCACCATGATCCAGTGTGTGGGCCAGTGTCCCCTCATTTCCACCATGATCCAGTGTGTGGGCCAGTGTCCCCTCATTTCCACCATGATCCAGTGTGTGGGCCAGTGTCCCCTCATTTCCACCATGATCCAGTGTGTGGGCCAGTGTCCCCTCATTTCCATCATGATCCAGTGTGTGGGCCAGTGTCCCCTCATTTCCACCATGATCCAGTGTGTGGGCCAGTGTCCCCTCATTTCCACCATGATCCAGTGTGTGGGCCAGTGTCCCCTCATTTCCACCATGATCCAGTGTGTGGGCCAGTGTCCCCTCATTTCCACCATGATCCTGTGTGTGGGCCAGTGTCCCCTCATTTCCACCATGATCCAGTGTGTGGGCCAGTGCCCCCTCATTTCCATCATGATCCTGTGTGTGGACCAGTGTCCCCTCATTTCTACCATGATCCAGTGTGTGGGCCAGTGTCCCCTCATTTCCACCATGATCCAGTGTGTGGGCCAGTGTCCCCTCATTTCCACCATGATCCTGTGTGTGGGCCAGTGCCCCCTCATTTCCATCATGATCCTGTGTGTGGACCAGTGTCCCCTCATTTCCATCATGATCCTGTGTGTGGGCCAGTGTCCCCTCATTTCCATCATGATCCTGTGTGTGGGCCAGTGCCCCCTCATTTCCATCATGATCCTGTGTGTGGACCAGTGTCCCCTCATTTCTACCATGATCCAGTGTGTGGGCCAGTGTCCCCTCATTTCCACCATGATCCAGTGTGTGGGCCAGTGCCCCCTCATTTCCATCATGATCCTGTGTGTGGACCAGTGTCCCCTCATTTCCATCATGATCCTGTGTGTGGGCCAGTGTCCCCTCATTTCCACCATGATCCAGTGTGTGGGCCAGTGTCCCCTCATTTCCACCATGATCCAGTGTGTGGGCCAGTGTCCCCTCATTTCCACCATGATCCTGTGTGTGGACCAGTGTCCCCTCATTTCCACCATGATCCTGTGTGTGGACCAGTGTCCCCTCATTTCCACCATGATCCAGTGTGTGGGCCAGTGTCCCCTCATTTCCATCATGATCCAGTGTGTGGGCCAGTGTCCCCTCATTTCCACCATGATCCAGTGTGTGGGCCAGTGTCCCCTCATTTCCACCATGATCCAGTGTGTGGGCCAGTGTCCCCTCATTTCTACCATGATCCAGTGTGTGGGCCAGTGTCCCCTCATTTCTACCATGATCCAGTGTGTGGGCCAGTGTCCCCTCATTTCCACCATGATCCAGTGTGTGGACCAGTGTCCCCTCATTTCCACCATGATCCAGTGTGTGGACCAGTGTCCCCTCATTTCTACCATGATCCAGTGTGTGGACCAGTGTCCCCTCATTTCCACCATGATCCAGTGTGTGGGCCAGTGTCCCCTCATTTCCATCATGATCCAGTGTGTGGACCAGTGTCCCCTCATTTCCACCATGATCCAGTGTGTGGACCAGTGTCCCCTCATTTCCACCATGATCCAGTGTGTGGACCAGTGTCCCCTCATTTCTACCATGATCCAGTGTGTGGACCAGTGTCCCCTCATTTCCACCATGATCCAGTGTGTGGGCCAGTGTCCCCTCATTTCTACCATGATCCAGTGTGTGGACCAGTGTCCCCTCATTTCCACCATGATCCAGTGTGTGGGCCAGTGTCCCCTCATTTCCATCATGATCCAGTGTGTGGGCCAGTGTCCCCTCATTTCCACCATGATCCAGTGTGTGGGCCAGTGTCCCCTCATTTCCACCATGATCCAGTGTGTGGGCCAGTGTCCCCTCATTTCCATCATGATCCAGTGTGTGGGCCAGTGTCCCCTCATTTCTACCATGATCCAGTGTGTGGGCCAGTGTCCCCTCATTTCCATCATGATCCAGTGTGTGGGCCAGTGTCCCCTCATTTCCACCATGATCCAGTGTGTGGGCCAGTGTCCCCTCATTTCTACCATGATCCAGTGTGTGGGCCAGTGTCCCCTCATTTCCACCATGATCCAGTGTGTGGGCCAGTGTCCCCTCATTTCTACCATGATCCAGTGTGTGGGCCAGTGTCCCCTCATTTCCATCATGATCCAGTGTGTGGGCCAGTGTCCCCTCATTTCTACCATGATCCTGTGTGTGGGCCAGTGTCCCCTCATTTCCACCATGATCCTGTGTGTGGGCCAGTGTCCCCTCATTTCCACCATGATCCAGTGTGTGGGCCAGTGTCCTCTCATTTCCACCATGATCCTGTGTGTGGGCCAGTGTCCCCTCATTTCTACCATGATCCTGTGTGTGGGCCAGTGTCCCCTCATTTCTACCATGATCCAGTGTGTGGGCCAGTGTCCCCTCATTTCCATCATGATCCAGTGTGTGGGCCAGTGTCCCCTCATTTCCACCATGATCCAGTGTGTGGGCCAGTGTCCCCTCATTTCTACCATGATCCAGTGTGTGGGCCAGTGTCCCCTCATTTCCACCATGATCCTGTGTGTGGGCCAGTGTCCTCTCATTTCCACCATGATCCTGTGTGTGGGCCAGTGTCCCCTCATTTCCATCATGATCCAGTGTGTGGGCCAGTGTCCCCTCATTTCTACCATGATCCAGTGTGTGGGCCAGTGTCCCCTCATTTCCATCATGATCCAGTGTGTGGGCCAGTGTCCCCTCATTTCCACCATGATCCAGTGTGTGGGCCAGTGTCCCCTCATTTCTACCATGATCCAGTGTGTGGGCCAGTGTCCCCTCATTTCCACCATGATCCAGTGTGTGGGCCAGTGTCCCCTCATTTCCATCATGATCCAGTGTGTGGGCCAGTGTCCCCTCATTTCTACCATGATCCTGTGTGTGGGCCAGTGTCCCCTCATTTCCACCATGATCCAGTGTGTGGGCCAGTGTCCTCTCATTTCCACCATGATCCTGTGTGTGGGCCAGTGTCCCCTCATTTCTACCATGATCCTGTGTGTGGGCCAGTGTCCCCTCATTTCTACCATGATCCAGTGTGTGGGCCAGTGTCCCCTCATTTCCATCATGATCCAGTGTGTGGGCCAGTGTCCCCTCATTTCCACCATGATCCAGTGTGTGGGCCAGTGTCCCCTCATTTCTACCATGATCCAGTGTGTGGGCCAGTGTCCCCTCATTTCCACCATGATCCTGTGTGTGGGCCAGTGTCCTCTCATTTCCACCATGATCCTGTGTGTGGACCAGTGTCCCCTCATTTCCACCATGATCCTGTGTGTGGGCCAGTGTCCCCTCATTTCTACCATGATCCAGTGTGTGGGCCAGTGTCCCCTCATTTCCATCATGATCCAGTGTGTGGGCCAGTGTCCCCTCATTTCCATCATGATCCATTGTGTGGGCCAGTGTCCCCTCATTTCCACCATGATCCAGTGTGTGGGCCAGTGTCCCCTCATTTCCACCATGATCCAGTGTGTGGGCCAGTGTCCCCTCATTTCCACCATGATCCTGTGTGTGGGCCAGTGTCCCCTCATTTCCACCATGATCCAGTGTGTGGGCCAGTGTCCCCTCATTTCCATCATGATCCAGTGTGTGGACCAGTGTCCCCTCATTTCCATCATGATCCAGTGTGTGGGCCAGTGTCCCCTCATTTCCATCATGATCCAGTGTGTGGGCCAGTGTCCCCTCATTTCCACCATGATCCAGTGTGTGGGCCAGTGTCCCCTCATTTCCACCATGATCCAGTGTGTGGGCCAGTGTCCCCTCATTTCCATCATGATCCAGTGTGTGGGCCAGTGTCCCCTCATTTCCACCATGATCCAGTGTGTGGGCCAGTGTCCCCTCATTTCCACCATGATCCTGTGTGTGGACCAGTGTCCTCTCATTTCCATCATGATCCAGTGTGTGGGCCAGTGTCCCCTCATTTCCATCATGATCCAGTGTGTGGGCCAGTGTCCCCTCATTTCCATCATGATCCAGTGTGTGGGCCAGTGTCCCCTCATTTCCACCATGATCCAGTGTGTGGGCCAGTGTCCCCTCATTTCCACCATGATCCAGTGTGTGGGCCAGTGTCCCCTCATTTCCACCATGATCCAGTGTGTGGGCCAGTGTCCCCTCATTTCCACCATGATCCAGTGTGTGGGCCAGTGTCCCCTCATTTCCACCATGATCCAGTGTGTGGGCCAGTGTCCCCTCATTTCCACCATGATCCAGTGTGTGGGCCAGTGTCCCCTCATTTCCACCATGATCCAGTGTGTGGGCCAGTGTCCCCTCATTTCCACCATGATCCAGTGTGTGGGCCAGTGTCCCCTCATTTCCATCATGATCCTGTGTGTGGGCCAGTGTCCCCTCATTTCCACCATGATCCAGTGTGTGGACCAGTGTCCCCTCATTTCCACCATGATCCAGTGTGTGGGCCAGTGTCCCCTCATTTCCACCATGATCCTGTGTGTGGACCAGTGTCCCCTCATTTCCACCATGATCCTGTGTGTGGGCCAGTGTCCCCTCATTTCCATCATGATCCAGTGTGTGGGCCAGTGTCCCCTCATTTCCATCATGATCCAGTGTGTGGGCCAGTGTCCCCTCATTTCCATCATGATCCAGTGTGTGGGCCAGTGTCCCCTCATTTCCATCATGATCCAGTGTGTGGACCAGTGTCCCCTCATTTCCACCATGATCCAGTGTGTGGACCAGTGTCCCCTCATTTCCACCATGATCCAGTGTGTGGACCAGTGTCCCCTCATTTCTACCATGATCCAGTGTGTGGACCAGTGTCCCCTCATTTCCACCATGATCCAGTGTGTGGGCCAGTGTCCCCTCATTTCTACCATGATCCAGTGTGTGGACCAGTGTCCCCTCATTTCCACCATGATCCAGTGTGTGGGCCAGTGTCCCCTCATTTCCATCATGATCCAGTGTGTGGGCCAGTGTCCCCTCATTTCTACCATGATCCAGTGTGTGGGCCAGTGTCCCCTCATTTCCATCATGATCCAGTGTGTGGGCCAGTGTCCCCTCATTTCCACCATGATCCAGTGTGTGGGCCAGTGTCCCCTCATTTCCACCATGATCCTGTGTGTGGGCCAGTGTCCTCTCATTTCCACCATGATCCTGTGTGTGGGCCAGTGTCCCCTCATTTCCACCATGATCCAGTGTGTGGGCCAGTGTCCTCTCATTTCCACCATGATCCTGTGTGTGGGCCAGTGTCCCCTCATTTCTACCATGATCCTGTGTGTGGGCCAGTGTCCCCTCATTTCCATCATGATCCAGTGTGTGGGCCAGTGTCCCCTCATTTCTACCATGATCCTGTGTGTGGGCCAGTGTCCCCTCATTTCCACCATGATCCAGTGTGTGGGCCAGTGTCCTCTCATTTCCACCATGATCCTGTGTGTGGGCCAGTGTCCCCTCATTTCTACCATGATCCTGTGTGTGGGCCAGTGTCCCCTCATTTCCACCATGATCCAGTGTGTGGGCCAGTGTCCCCTCATTTCCATCATGATCCAGTGTGTGGGCCAGTGTCCCCTCATTTCTACCATGATCCAGTGTGTGGGCCAGTGTCCCCTCATTTCCATCATGATCCAGTGTGTGGGCCAGTGTCCCCTCATTTCCACCATGATCCAGTGTGTGGGCCAGTGTCCCCTCATTTCTACCATGATCCAGTGTGTGGGCCAGTGTCCCCTCATTTCCACCATGATCCAGTGTGTGGGCCAGTGTCCCCTCATTTCCACCATGATCCAGTGTGTGGGCCAGTGTCCCCTCATTTCCACCATGATCCAGTGTGTGGGCCAGTGTCCCCTCATTTCTACCATGATCCTGTGTGTGGGCCAGTGTCCCCTCATTTCCACCATGATCCAGTGTGTGGGCCAGTGTCCCCTCATTTCCATCATGATCCAGTGTGTGGGCCAGTGTCCCCTCATTTCTACCATGATCCAGTGTGTGGGCCAGTGTCCCCTCATTTCCATCATGATCCAGTGTGTGGGCCAGTGTCCCCTCATTTCCACCATGATCCAGTGTGTGGGCCAGTGTCCCCTCATTTCCATCATGATCCAGTGTGTGGGCCAGTGTCCCCTCATTTCTACCATGATCCAGTGTGTGGGCCAGTGTCCCCTCATTTCCATCATGATCCAGTGTGTGGGCCAGTGTCCCCTCATTTCCACCATGATCCAGTGTGTGGGCCAGTGTCCCCTCATTTCCACCATGATCCTGTGTGTGGACCAGTGTCCCCTCATTTCCATCATGATCCAGTGTGTGGGCCAGTGTCCCCTCATTTCCATCATGATCCAGTGTGTGGGCCAGTGTCCCCTCATTTCCACCATGATCCAGTGTGTGGGCCAGTGTCCCCTCATTTCCACCATGATCCAGTGTGTGGGCCAGTGTCCCCTCATTTCCATCATGATCCAGTGTGTGGGCCAGTGTCCCCTCATTTCCACCATGATCCAGTGTGTGGGCCAGTGTCCCCTCATTTCCACCATGATCCTGTGTGTGGACCAGTGTCCCCTCATTTCCATCATGATCCAGTGTGTGGGCCAGTGTCCCCTCATTTCCATCATGATCCAGTGTGTGGGCCAGTGTCCCCTCATTTCCATCATGATCCAGTGTGTGGGCCAGTGTCCCCTCATTTCCACCATGATCCAGTGAGTGGGCCAGTGTCCCCTCATTTCCACCATGATCCAGTGTGTGGGCCAGTGTCCCCTCATTTCCACCATGATCCAGTGTGTGGGCCAGTGTCCCCTCATTTCCACCATGATCCAGTGTGTGGGCCAGTGTCCCCTCATTTCCACCATGATCCAGTGTGTGGGCCAGTGTCCCCTCATTTCCACCATGATCCAGTGTGTGGGCCAGTGTCCCCTCATTTCCACCATGATCCAGTGTGTGGGCCAGTGTCCCCTCATTTCCACCATGATCCAGTGTGTGGGCCAGTGTCCCCTCATTTCCATCATGATCCTGTGTGTGGGCCAGTGTCCCCTCATTTCCACCATGATCCAGTGTGTGGACCAGTGTCCCCTCATTTCCACCATGATCCAGTGTGTGGGCCAGTGTCCCCTCATTTCCACCATGATCCTGTGTGTGGACCAGTGTCCCCTCATTTCCATCATGATCCAGTGTGTGGGCCAGTGTCCCCTCATTTCCATCATGATCCAGTGTGTGGGCCAGTGTCCCCTCATTTCCACCATGATCCTGTGTGTGGGCCAGTGTCCCCTCATTTCCACCATGATCCTGTGTGTGGGCCAGTGCCCCCTCATTTCCACCATGATCCAGTGTGTGGGCCAGTGTCCCTTCATTTCCACCATGATCCTGTGTGTGGGCCAGTGTCCCCTCATTTCCACCATGATCCTGTGTGTGGGCCAGTGCCCCCTCATTTCCACCATGATCCAGTGTGTGGACCAGTGTCCCCTCATTTCCACCATGATCCAGTGTGTGGGCCAGTGTCCCCTCATTTCCACCATGATCCAGTGTGTGGGCCAGTGTCCCCTCATTTCCACCATGATCCAGTGTGTGGGCCAGTGTCCCCTCATTTCCACCATGATCCAGTGTGTGGGCCAGTGTCCCCTCATTTCCACCATGATCCAGTGTGTGGGCCAGTGTCCCCTCATTTCCATCATGATCCAGTGTGTGGGCCAGTGTCCCCTCATTTCCATCATGATCCAGTGTGTGGGCCAGTGTCCCCTCATTTCCACCATGATCCTGTGTGTGGACCAGTGTCCCCTCATTTCCATCATGATCCAGTGTGTGGGCCAGTGTCCCCTCATTTCCACCATGATCCAGTGTGTGGGCCAGTGTCCCCTCATTTCCATCATGATCCAGTGTGTGGGCCAGTGTCCCCTCATTTCCACCATGATCCAGTGTGTGGGCCAGTGTCCCCTCATTTCCACCATGATCCTGTGTGTGAGCCAGTGTCCCCTCATTTCCACCATGATCCAGTGTGTGGGCCAGTGTCCCCTCATTTCCACCATGATCCTGTGTGTGGGCCAGTGTCCCCTCATTTCCACCATGATCCAGTGTGTGGGCCAGTGTCCCCTCATTTCCATCATGATCCAGTGTGTGGGCCAGTGTCCCCTCATTTCCACCATGATCCTGTGTGTGGGCCAGTGTCCCCTCATTTCCATCATGATCCAGTGTGTGGGCCAGTGTCCCCTCATTTCCATCATGATCCAGTGTGTGGGCCAGTGTCCCCTCATTTCCACCATGATCCTGTGTGTGGGCCAGTGTCCCCTCATTTCCATCATGATCCAGTGTGTGGGCCAGTGTCCCCTCATTTCCACCATGATCCTGTGTGTGGGCCAGTGTCCCCTCATTTCCACCATGATCCAGTGTGTGGGCCAGTGTCCCCTCATTTCCACCATGATCCAGTGTGTGGGCCAGTGTCCCCTCATTTCTACCATGATCCAGTGTGTGGGCCAGTGTCCCCTCATTTCCACCATGATCCTGTGTGTGGGCCAGTGTCCCCTCATCTCCACCATGATCCAGTGTGTGGGCCAGTGTCCCCTCATTTCCACCATGATCCAGTGTGTGGGCCAGTGTCCCCTCATTTCCACCATGATCCTGTGTGTGGGCCAGTGTCCCCTCATTTCCACCATGATCCTGTGTGTGGGCCAGTGTCCCCTCATTTCCACCATGATCCAGTGTGTGGGCCAGTGTCCCCTCATTTCTACCATGATCCAGTGTGTGGGCCAGTGTCCCTTCATTTCCACCATGATCCAGTGTGTGGGCCAGTGTCCCCTCATTTCCACCATTATCCTGTGTGTGGGCCAGTGTCCCCTCATTTCCACCATGATCCTGTGTGTGGGCCAGTGTCCCCTCATTTCCACCATGATCCAGTGTGTGGGCCAGTGTCCCCTCATTTCTACCATGATCCAGTGTGTGGGCCAGTGTCCCCTCATTTCTACCATGATCCAGTGTGTGGACCAGTGTCCCCTCATTTCTACCATGATCCAGTGTGTGGGCCAGTGTCCCCTCATTTCCACCATGATCCAGTGTGTGGACCAGTGTCCCCTCATTTCTACCATGATCCAGTGTGTGGGCCAGTGTCCCCTCATTTCCATCATGATCCTGTGTGTGGGCCAGTGTCCCCTCATTTCCACCATGATCCAGTGTGTGGGCCAGTGTCCCCTCATTTCCACCATGATCCAGTGTGTGGGCCAGTGTCCCCTCATTTCCACCATGATCCAGTGTGTGGGCCAGTGTCCCCTCATTTCCACCATGATCCAGTGTGTGGGCCAGTGTCCCCTCATTTCCACCATGATCCAGTGTGTGGACCAGTGTCCCCTCATTTCTACCATGATCCAGTGTGTGGGCCAGTGTCCCCTCATTTCCATCATGATCCTGTGTGTGGGCCAGTGTCCCCTCATTTCCACCATGATCCAGTGTGTGGGCCAGTGTCCCCTCATTTCTACCATGATCCAGTGTGTGGACCAGTGTCCCCTCATTTCCACCATGATCCAGTGTGTGGGCCAGTGTCCCCTCATTTCTACCATGATCCAGTGTGTGGGCCAGTGTCCCCTCATTTCCACCATGATCCTGTGTGTGGACCAGTGTCCCCTCATTTCCACCATGATCCTGTGTGTGGGCCAGTGTCCCCTCATTTCTACCATGATCCAGTGTGTGGGCCAGTGTCCCCTCATTTCTACCATGATCCAGTGTGTGGGCCAGTGTCCCCTCATTTCCATCATGATCCAGTGTGTGGGCCAGTGTCCCCTCATTTCCATCATGATCCATTGTGTGGGCCAGTGTCCCCTCATTTCCACCATGATCCAGTGTGTGGGCCAGTGTCCCCTCATTTCCACCATGATCCAGTGTGTGGGCCAGTGTCCCCTCATTTCCACCATGATCCTGTGTGTGGGCCAGTGTCCCCTCATTTCCACCATGATCCAGTGTGTGGGCCAGTGTCCCCTCATTTCCATCATGATCCAGTGTGTGGACCAGTGTCCCCTCATTTCCATCATGATCCAGTGTGTGGGCCAGTGTCCCCTCATTTCCATCATGATCCAGTGTGTGGGCCAGTGTCCCCTCATTTCCACCATGATCCAGTGTGTGGGCCAGTGTCCCCTCATTTCCACCATGATCCAGTGTGTGGGCCAGTGTCCCCTCATTTCCATCATGATCCAGTGTGTGGGCCAGTGTCCCCTCATTTCCACCATGATCCAGTGTGTGGGCCAGTGTCCCCTCATTTCCACCATGATCCTGTGTGTGGACCAGTGTCCTCTCATTTCCATCATGATCCAGTGTGTGGGCCAGTGTCCCCTCATTTCCATCATGATCCAGTGTGTGGGCCAGTGTCCCCTCATTTCCATCATGATCCAGTGTGTGGGCCAGTGTCCCCTCATTTCCACCATGATCCAGTGTGTGGGCCAGTGTCCCCTCATTTCCACCATGATCCAGTGTGTGGGCCAGTGTCCCCTCATTTCCACCATGATCCAGTGTGTGGGCCAGTGTCCCCTCATTTCCACCATGATCCAGTGTGTGGGCCAGTGTCCCCTCATTTCCACCATGATCCAGTGTGTGGGCCAGTGTCCCCTCATTTCCACCATGATCCAGTGTGTGGGCCAGTGTCCCCTCATTTCCACCATGATCCAGTGTGTGGGCCAGTGTCCCCTCATTTCCACCATGATCCAGTGTGTGGGCCAGTGTCCCCTCATTTCCATCATGATCCTGTGTGTGGGCCAGTGTCCCCTCATTTCCACCATGATCCAGTGTGTGGACCAGTGTCCCCTCATTTCCACCATGATCCAGTGTGTGGGCCAGTGTCCCCTCATTTCCACCATGATCCTGTGTGTGGACCAGTGTCCCCTCATTTCCACCATGATCCTGTGTGTGGGCCAGTGTCCCCTCATTTCCATCATGATCCAGTGTGTGGGCCAGTGTCCCCTCATTTCCATCATGATCCAGTGTGTGGGCCAGTGTCCCCTCATTTCCATCATGATCCAGTGTGTGGGCCAGTGTCCCCTCATTTCCATCATGATCCAGTGTGTGGACCAGTGTCCCCTCATTTCCACCATGATCCAGTGTGTGGACCAGTGTCCCCTCATTTCCACCATGATCCAGTGTGTGGACCAGTGTCCCCTCATTTCTACCATGATCCAGTGTGTGGACCAGTGTCCCCTCATTTCCACCATGATCCAGTGTGTGGGCCAGTGTCCCCTCATTTCTACCATGATCCAGTGTGTGGACCAGTGTCCCCTCATTTCCACCATGATCCAGTGTGTGGGCCAGTGTCCCCTCATTTCCATCATGATCCAGTGTGTGGGCCAGTGTCCCCTCATTTCTACCATGATCCAGTGTGTGGGCCAGTGTCCCCTCATTTCCATCATGATCCAGTGTGTGGGCCAGTGTCCCCTCATTTCCACCATGATCCAGTGTGTGGGCCAGTGTCCCCTCATTTCCACCATGATCCTGTGTGTGGGCCAGTGTCCTCTCATTTCCACCATGATCCAGTGTGTGGGCCAGTGTCCCCTCATTTCTACCATGATCCAGTGTGTGGACCAGTGTCCCCTCATTTCCACCATGATCCAGTGTGTGGGCCAGTGTCCCCTCATTTCCATCATGATCCAGTGTGTGGGCCAGTGTCCCCTCATTTCTACCATGATCCAGTGTGTGGGCCAGTGTCCCCTCATTTCCATCATGATCCAGTGTGTGGGCCAGTGTCCCCTCATTTCCACCATGATCCAGTGTGTGGGCCAGTGTCCCCTCATTTCCACCATGATCCTGTGTGTGGGCCAGTGTCCTCTCATTTCCACCATGATCCTGTGTGTGGGCCAGTGTCCCCTCATTTCCACCATGATCCAGTGTGTGGGCCAGTGTCCTCTCATTTCCACCATGATCCTGTGTGTGGGCCAGTGTCCCCTCATTTCTACCATGATCCTGTGTGTGGGCCAGTGTCCCCTCATTTCCATCATGATCCAGTGTGTGGGCCAGTGTCCCCTCATTTCTACCATGATCCTGTGTGTGGGCCAGTGTCCCCTCATTTCCACCATGATCCAGTGTGTGGGCCAGTGTCCTCTCATTTCCACCATGATCCTGTGTGTGGGCCAGTGTCCCCTCATTTCTACCATGATCCTGTGTGTGGGCCAGTGTCCCCTCATTTCCACCATGATCCAGTGTGTGGGCCAGTGTCCCCTCATTTCCATCATGATCCAGTGTGTGGGCCAGTGTCCCCTCATTTCTACCATGATCCAGTGTGTGGGCCAGTGTCCCCTCATTTCCATCATGATCCAGTGTGTGGGCCAGTGTCCCCTCATTTCCACCATGATCCAGTGTGTGGGCCAGTGTCCCCTCATTTCCACCATGATCCTGTGTGTGGACCAGTGTCCTCTCATTTCCATCATGATCCAGTGTGTGGGCCAGTGTCCCCTCATTTCCATCATGATCCAGTGTGTGGGCCAGTGTCCCCTCATTTCCATCATGATCCAGTGTGTGGGCCAGTGTCCCCTCATTTCCACCATGATCCAGTGTGTGGGCCAGTGTCCCCTCATTTCCACCATGATCCAGTGTGTGGGCCAGTGTCCCCTCATTTCCACCATGATCCAGTGTGTGGGCCAGTGTCCCCTCATTTCCACCATGATCCAGTGTGTGGGCCAGTGTCCCCTCATTTCCACCATGATCCAGTGTGTGGGCCAGTGTCCCCTCATTTCCACCATGATCCAGTGTGTGGGCCAGTGTCCCCTCATTTCCACCATGATCCAGTGTGTGGGCCAGTGTCCCCTCATTTCCACCATGATCCAGTGTGTGGGCCAGTGTCCCCTCATTTCCATCATGATCCTGTGTGTGGGCCAGTGTCCCCTCATTTCCACCATGATCCAGTGTGTGGACCAGTGTCCCCTCATTTCCACCATGATCCAGTGTGTGGGCCAGTGTCCCCTCATTTCCACCATGATCCTGTGTGTGGACCAGTGTCCCCTCATTTCCACCATGATCCTGTGTGTGGGCCAGTGTCCCCTCATTTCCATCATGATCCAGTGTGTGGGCCAGTGTCCCCTCATTTCCATCATGATCCAGTGTGTGGGCCAGTGTCCCCTCATTTCCATCATGATCCAGTGTGTGGGCCAGTGTCCCCTCATTTCCATCATGATCCAGTGTGTGGACCAGTGTCCCCTCATTTCCACCATGATCCAGTGTGTGGACCAGTGTCCCCTCATTTCCACCATGATCCAGTGTGTGGACCAGTGTCCCCTCATTTCTACCATGATCCAGTGTGTGGACCAGTGTCCCCTCATTTCCACCATGATCCAGTGTGTGGGCCAGTGTCCCCTCATTTCTACCATGATCCAGTGTGTGGACCAGTGTCCCCTCATTTCCACCATGATCCAGTGTGTGGGCCAGTGTCCCCTCATTTCCATCATGATCCAGTGTGTGGGCCAGTGTCCCCTCATTTCTACCATGATCCAGTGTGTGGGCCAGTGTCCCCTCATTTCCATCATGATCCAGTGTGTGGGCCAGTGTCCCCTCATTTCCACCATGATCCAGTGTGTGGGCCAGTGTCCCCTCATTTCCACCATGATCCTGTGTGTGGGCCAGTGTCCTCTCATTTCCACCATGATCCTGTGTGTGGACCAGTGTCCCCTCATTTCCACCATGATCCTGTGTGTGGGCCAGTGTCCCCTCATTTCCACCATGATCCAGTGTGTGGGCCAGTGTCCTCTCATTTCCACCATGATCCTGTGTGTGGGCCAGTGTCCCCTCATTTCTACCATGATCCTGTGTGTGGGCCAGTGTCCCCTCATTTCCATCATGATCCAGTGTGTGGGCCAGTGTCCCCTCATTTCTACCATGATCCTGTGTGTGGGCCAGTGTCCCCTCATTTCCACCATGATCCAGTGTGTGGGCCAGTGTCCTCTCATTTCCACCATGATCCTGTGTGTGGGCCAGTGTCCCCTCATTTCTACCATGATCCTGTGTGTGGGCCAGTGTCCCCTCATTTCCACCATGATCCAGTGTGTGGGCCAGTGTCCCCTCATTTCCACCATGATCCAGTGTGTGGGCCAGTGTCCCCTCATTTCCATCATGATCCAGTGTGTGGGCCAGTGTCCCCTCATTTCTACCATGATCCAGTGTGTGGGCCAGTGTCCCCTCATTTCCATCATGATCCAGTGTGTGGGCCAGTGTCCCCTCATTTCCACCATGATCCAGTGTGTGGGCCAGTGTCCCCTCATTTCTACCATGATCCAGTGTGTGGGCCAGTGTCCCCTCATTTCCACCATGATCCAGTGTGTGGGCCAGTGTCCCCTCATTTCCACCATGATCCAGTGTGTGGGCCAGTGTCCCCTCATTTCCACCATGATCCAGTGTGTGGGCCAGTGTCCCCTCATTTCCACCATGATCCAGTGTGTGGGCCAGTGTCCCCTCATTTCTACCATGATCCTGTGTGTGGGCCAGTGTCCCCTCATTTCCACCATGATCCAGTGTGTGGGCCAGTGTCCCCTCATTTCCATCATGATCCAGTGTGTGGGCCAGTGTCCCCTCATTTCTACCATGATCCAGTGTGTGGGCCAGTGTCCCCTCATTTCCATCATGATCCAGTGTGTGGGCCAGTGTCCCCTCATTTCCACCATGATCCAGTGTGTGGGCCAGTGTCCCCTCATTTCCATCATGATCCAGTGTGTGGGCCAGTGTCCCCTCATTTCTACCATGATCCAGTGTGTGGGCCAGTGTCCCCTCATTTCCATCATGATCCAGTGTGTGGGCCAGTGTCCCCTCATTTCCACCATGATCCAGTGTGTGGGCCAGTGTCCCCTCATTTCCACCATGATCCTGTGTGTGGACCAGTGTCCCCTCATTTCCATCATGATCCAGTGTGTGGGCCAGTGTCCCCTCATTTCCATCATGATCCAGTGTGTGGGCCAGTGTCCCCTCATTTCCACCATGATCCAGTGTGTGGGCCAGTGTCCCCTCATTTCCACCATGATCCAGTGTGTGGGCCAGTGTCCCCTCATTTCCATCATGATCCAGTGTGTGGGCCAGTGTCCCCTCATTTCCACCATGATCCAGTGTGTGGGCCAGTGTCCCCTCATTTCCACCATGATCCTGTGTGTGGACCAGTGTCCCCTCATTTCCATCATGATCCAGTGTGTGGGCCAGTGTCCCCACATTTCCATCATGATCCAGTGTGTGGGCCAGTGTCCCCTCATTTCCATCATGATCCAGTGTGTGGGCCAGTGTCCCCTCATTTCCACCATGATCCAGTGTGTGGGCCAGTGTCCCCTCATTTCCACCATGATCCAGTGTGTGGGCCAGTGTCCCCTCATTTCCACCATGATCCAGTGTGTGGGCCAGTGTCCCCTCATTTCCACCATGATCCAGTGTGTGGGCCAGTGTCCCCTCATTTCCACCATGATCCAGTGTGTGGGCCAGTGTCCCCTCATTTCCACCATGATCCAGTGTGTGGGCCAGTGTCCCCTCATTTCCACCATGATCCAGTGTGTGGGCCAGTGTCCCCTCATTTCCACCATGATCCAGTGTGTGGGCCAGTGTCCCCTCATTTCCATCATGATCCTGTGTGTGGGCCAGTGTCCCCTCATTTCCACCATGATCCAGTGTGTGGACCAGTGTCCCCTCATTTCCACCATGATCCAGTGTGTGGGCCAGTGTCCCCTCATTTCCACCATGATCCTGTGTGTGGACCAGTGTCCCCTCATTTCCATCATGATCCAGTGTGTGGGCCAGTGTCCCCTCATTTCCATCATGATCCAGTGTGTGGGCCAGTGTCCCCTCATTTCCACCATGATCCTGTGTGTGGGCCAGTGTCCCCTCATTTCCACCATGATCCTGTGTGTGGGCCAGTGCCCCCTCATTTCCACCATGATCCAGTGTGTGGGCCAGTGTCCCTTCATTTCCACCATGATCCTGTGTGTGGGCCAGTGTCCCCTCATTTCCACCATGATCCTGTGTGTGGGCCAGTGCCCCCTCATTTCCACCATGATCCAGTGTGTGGACCAGTGTCCCCTCATTTCCACCATGATCCAGTGTGTGGGCCAGTGTCCCCTCATTTCCACCATGATCCAGTGTGTGGGCCAGTGTCCCCTCATTTCCACCATGATCCAGTGTGTGGGCCAGTGTCCCCTCATTTCCACCATGATCCAGTGTGTGGGCCAGTGTCCCCTCATTTCCACCATGATCCAGTGTGTGGGCCAGTGTCCCCTCATTTCCATCATGATCCAGTGTGTGGGCCAGTGTCCCCTCATTTCCATCATGATCCAGTGTGTGGGCCAGTGTCCCCTCATTTCCACCATGATCCTGTGTGTGGACCAGTGTCCCCTCATTTCCATCATGATCCAGTGTGTGGGCCAGTGTCCCCTCATTTCCACCATGATCCAGTGTGTGGGCCAGTGTCCCCTCATTTCCATCATGATCCAGTGTGTGGGCCAGTGTCCCCTCATTTCCACCATGATCCAGTGTGTGGGCCAGTGTCCCCTCATTTCCACCATGATCCTGTGTGTGAGCCAGTGTCCCCTCATTTCCACCATGATCCAGTGTGTGGGCCAGTGTCCCCTCATTTCCACCATGATCCTGTGTGTGGGCCAGTGTCCCCTCATTTCCACCATGATCCAGTGTGTGGGCCAGTGTCCCCTCATTTCCATCATGATCCAGTGTGTGGGCCAGTGTCCCCTCATTTCCACCATGATCCTGTGTGTGGGCCAGTGTCCCCTCATTTCCATCATGATCCAGTGTGTGGGCCAGTGTCCCCTCATTTCCATCATGATCCAGTGTGTGGGCCAGTGTCCCCTCATTTCCACCATGATCCTGTGTGTGGGCCAGTGTCCCCTCATTTCCATCATGATCCAGTGTGTGGGCCAGTGTCCCCTCATTTCCACCATGATCCTGTGTGTGGGCCAGTGTCCCCTCATTTCCACCATGATCCAGTGTGTGGGCCAGTGTCCCCTCATTTCCACCATGATCCAGTGTGTGGGCCAGTGTCCCCTCATTTCTACCATGATCCAGTGTGTGGGCCAGTGTCCCCTCATTTCCACCATGATCCTGTGTGTGGGCCAGTGTCCCCTCATCTCCACCATGATCCAGTGTGTGGGCCAGTGTCCCCTCATTTCCACCATGATCCAGTGTGTGGGCCAGTGTCCCCTCATTTCCACCATGATCCTGTGTGTGGGCCAGTGTCCCCTCATTTCCACCATGATCCTGTGTGTGGGCCAGTGTCCCCTCATTTCCACCATGATCCAGTGTGTGGGCCAGTGTCCCCTCATTTCTACCATGATCCAGTGTGTGGGCCAGTGTCCCCTCATTTCCACCATTATCCTGTGTGTGGGCCAGTGTCCCCTCATTTCCACCATGATCCTGTGTGTGGGCCAGTGTCCCCTCATTTCCACCATGATCCAGTGTGTGGGCCAGTGTCCCCTCATTTCTACCATGATCCAGTGTGTGGGCCAGTGTCCCCTCATTTCTACCATGATCCAGTGTGTGGACCAGTGTCCCCTCATTTCTACCATGATCCAGTGTGTGGGCCAGTGTCCCCTCATTTCCACCATGATCCAGTGTGTGGACCAGTGTCCCCTCATTTCTACCATGATCCAGTGTGTGGGCCAGTGTCCCCTCATTTCCATCATGATCCTGTGTGTGGGCCAGTGTCCCCTCATTTCCACCATGATCCAGTGTGTGGGCCAGTGTCCCCTCATTTCCACCATGATCCAGTGTGTGGGCCAGTGTCCCCTCATTTCCACCATGATCCAGTGTGTGGGCCAGTGTCCCCTCATTTCCACCATGATCCAGTGTGTGGGCCAGTGTCCCCTCATTTCCACCATGATCCAGTGTGTGGACCAGTGTCCCCTCATTTCTACCATGATCCAGTGTGTGGGCCAGTGTCCCCTCATTTCCATCATGATCCTGTGTGTGGGCCAGTGTCCCCTCATTTCCACCATGATCCAGTGTGTGGGCCAGTGTCCCCTCATTTCTACCATGATCCAGTGTGTGGACCAGTGTCCCCTCATTTCCACCATGATCCAGTGTGTGGGCCAGTGTCCCCTCATTTCCATCATGATCCAGTGTGTGGGCCAGTGTCCCCTCATTTCCATCATGATCCAGTGTGTGGGCCAGTGTCCCCTCATTTCCATCATGATCCAGTGTGTGGGCCAGTGTCCCCTCATTTCTACCATGATCCAGTGTGTGGGCCAGTGTCCCCTCATTTCCACCATGATCCAGTGTGTGGGCCAGTGTCCCCTCATTTCCACCATGATCCAGTGTGTGGGCCAGTGTCCCCTCATTTCCACCATGATCCAGTGTGTGGGCCAGTGTCCCCTCATTTCCACCATGATCCTGTGTGTGGGCCAGTGTCCCCTCATTTCCACCATGATCCAGTGTGTGGGCCAGTGTCCCCTCATTTCCATCATGATCCAGTGTGTGGGCCAGTGTCCCCTCATTTCCATCATGATCCAGTGTGTGGGCCAGTGTCCCCTCATTTCTACCATGATCCAGTGTGTGGGCCAGTGTCCCCTCATTTCCACCATGATCCAGTGTGTGGGCCAGTGTCCCCTCATTTCCACCATGATCCAGTGTGTGGGCCAGTGTCCCCTCATTTCCACCATGATCCAGTGTGTGGGCCAGTGTCCCCTCATTTCCACCATGATCCAGTGTGTGGGCCAGTGTCCCCTCATTTCCACCATGATCCAGTGTGTGGGCCAGTGTCCCCTCATTTCCACCATGATCCAGTGTGTGGGCCAGTGTCCCCTCATTTCCACCATGATCCAGTGTGTGGGCCAGTGTCCCCTCATTTCCACCATGATCCTGTGTGTGGGCCAGTGTCCCCTCATTTCCACCATGATCCAGTGTGTGGGCCAGTGTCCCCTCATTTCCACCATGATCCAGTGTGTGGGCCAGTGTCCCTTCATTTCTACCATGATCCAGTGTGTGGGCCAGTGTCCCCTCATTTCCACCATGATCCAGTGTGTGGGCCAGTGTCCCCTCATTTCCATCATGATCCAGTGTGTGGGCCAGTGTCCCCTCATTTCCACCATGATCCAGTGTGTGGGCCAGTGTCCCCTCATTTCCACCATGATCCAGTGTGTGGGCCAGTGTCCCCTCATTTCCACCATGATCCAGTGTGTGGGCCAGTGTCCCCTCATTTCCACCATGATCCAGTGTGTGGGCCAGTGTCCCCTCATTTCCACCATGATCCAGTGTGTGGGCCAGTGTCCCCTCATTTCCATCATGATCCAGTGTGTGGGCCAGTGTGCCCTCATTTCCCCCATGATCCAGTGTGTGGGCCAGTGTCCCCTCATTTCCACCATGATCCAGTGTGTGGGCCAGTGTCCCCTCATTTCCATCATGATCCAGTGTGTGGGCCAGTGTGCCCTCATTTCCACCATGATCCAGTGTGTGGGCCAGTGTCCCCTCATTTCCACCATGATCCAGTGTGTGGGCCAGTGTCCCCTCATTTCCATCATGATCCAGTGTGTGGGCCAGTGTCCCCTCATTTCCACCATGATCCAGTGTGTGGGCCAGTGTCCCCTCATTTCCACCATGATCCAGTGTGTGGGCCAGTGTCCCCTCATTTCCACCATGATCCAGTGTGTGGGCCTGTGTCCCCTCATTTCCACCATGATCCAGTGTGTGGGCCAGTGTCCCCTCATTTCCACCATGATCCAGTGTGTGGACCAGTGTCCCCTCATTTCCACCATGATCCAGTGTGTGGGCCAGTGTCCCCTCATTTCCACCATGATCCAGTGTGTGGGCCAGTGTCCCCTCATTTCCATCATGATCCAGTGTGTGGGCCAGTGTCCCCTCATTTCCACCATGATCCAGTGTGTGGGCCAGTGTCCCCTCATTTCCACCATGATCCAGTGTGTGGGCCAGTGTCCCCTCATTTCCACCATGATCCAGTGTGTGGACCAGTGTCCCCTCATTTCCACCATGATCCAGTGTGTGGACCAGTGTCCCCTCATTTCCATCATGATCCAGTGTGTGGGCCAGTGTCCCCTCATTTCCACCATGATCCAGTGTGTGGGCCAGTGTCCTCTCATTTCCACCAAGAACCAGTGTGTGGGCCAGTGTCCCCTCATTTCCACCATGATCCAGTGTGTGGGCCAGTGTCCCCTCATTTCCACCATGATCCAGTGTGTGGGCCAGTGTCCCCTAATTTCCATCATGATCCAGTGTGTGGGCCAGTGTCCCCTCATTTCCACCATGATCCAGTGTGTGGGCCAGTGTCCCCTCATTTCCACCAAGAACCAGTGTGTGGGCCAGTGTCCCCTCATTTCCACCAAGAACCAGTGTGTGGGCCAGTGTCCCCTCATTTCCACCATGATCCAGTGTGTGGGCCAGTGTCCCCTCATTTCCACCAAGAACCAGTGTGTGGGCCAGTGTCCCCTCATTTCCACCATGATCCAGTGTGTGGGCCAGTGTCCCCTAATTTCCATCATGATCCAGTGTGTGGGCCAGTGTCCCCTCATTTCCACCATGATCCAGTGTGTGGGCCAGTGCCCCCTCATTTCCACCATGATCCTGTGTGTGGACCAGTGTCCCCTCATTTCCACCATGATCCAGTGTGTGGGCCAGTGTCCCCTCATTTCCACCATGATCCAGTGTGTGGGCCAGTGTCCCCTCATTTCCACCATGATCCAGTGTGTGGGCCAGTGTCCCCTCATTTCCACCATGATCCAGTGTGTGGGCCAGTGTCCCTTCATTTCCACCATGATCCAGTGTGTGGGCCAGTGTCCCCTCATTTCCACCATGATCCAGTGTGTGGGCCAGTGTCCCCTCATTTCCACCATGATCCAGTGTGTGGGCCAGTGTCCCCTCATTTCCACCATGATCCAGTGTGTGGGCCAGTGTCCCCTCATTTCCACCATGATCCAGTGTGTGGGCCAGTGTCCCCTCATTTCCACCATGATCCAGTGTGTGGACCAGTGTCCCCTCATTTCTACGATGATCCAGTGTGTGGACCAGTGTCCCCTCATTTCCACCATGATCCAGTGTGTGGACCAGTGTCCCCTCATTTCCACCATGATCCAGTGTGTGGGCCAGTGTCCCCTCATTTCCACCATGATCCAGTGTGTGGACCAGTGTCCCCTCATTTCCACCATGATCCAGTGTGTGGACCAGTGTCCCCTCATTTCCACCATGATCCAGTGTGTGGACCAGTGTCCCCTCATTTCCACCATGATCCAGTGTGTGGACCAGTGTCCCCTCATTTCCACCATGATCCAGTGTGTGGGCCAGTGTCCCCTCATTTCCACCATGATCCAGTGTGTGGGCCAGTGTCCCCTCATTTCCACCATGATCCAGTGTGTGGGCCAGTGTCCCCTCATTTCCATCATGATCCAGTGTGTGGGCCAGTGTCCCCTCATTTCCACCATGATCCAGTGTGTGGGCCAGTGTCCCCTCATTTCCACCATGATCCAGTGTGTGGGCCAGTGTCCCCTCATTTCCACCATGATCCAGTGTGTGGGCCAGTGTCCCCTCATTTCCACCATGATCCAGTGTGTGGGCCAGTGTCCCCTCATTTCCACCATGATCCTGTGTGTGGACCAGTGTCCCCTCATTTCCACCATGATCCAGTGTGTGGGCCAGTGTCCCCTCATTTCCACCATGATCCAGTGTGTGGGCCAGTGTCCCCTCATTTCCACCATGATCCAGTGTGTGGGCCAGTGTCCCCTCATTTCCACCATGATCCTCTGTGTGGACCAGTGTCCCCTCATTTCCACCATGATCCTGTGTGTGGACCAGTGTCCCCTCATTTCCACCATGATCCAGTGTGTGGGCCAGTGTCCCCTCATTTCCACCATGATCCAGTGTGTGGGCCAGTGTCCCCTCATTTCTACCATGATCCAGTGTGTGGGCCAGTGTCCCCTCATTTCTACCATGATCCAGTGTGTGGGCCAGTGTCCCCTCATTTCCATCATGATCCAGTGTGTGGGCCAGTGTCCCCTCATTTCCACCATGATCCAGTGTGTGGGCCAGTGTCCCCTCATTTCTACCATGATCCAGTGTGTGGGCCAGTGTCCCCTCATTTCCACCATGATCCAGTGTGTGGGCCAGTGTCCCCTCATTTCCATCATGATCCAGTGTGTGGGCCAGTGTCCCCTCATTTCCACCATGATCCAGTGTGTGGGCCAGTGTCCCCTCATTTCCACCATGATCCAGTGTGTGGGCCAGTGTCCCCTCATTTCCACCATGATCCTGTGTGTGGGCCAGTGTCCCCTCATTTCCACCATGATCCAGTGTGTGGGCCAGTGTCCCCTCATTTCTACCATGATCCAGTGTGTGGGCCAGTGTCCCCTCATTTCCACCATGATCCTGTGTGTGGGCCAGTGTCCCCTCATTTCCATCATGATCCAGTGTGTGGGCCAGTGTCCCCTCATTTCTACCATGATCCAGTGTGTGGGCCAGTGTCCCCTCATTTCCATCATGATCCAGTGTGTGGGCCAGTGTCCCCTCATTTCCACCATGATCCAGTGTGTGGGCCAGTGTCCCCTCATTTCTACCATGATCCAGTGTGTGGGCCAGTGTCCCCTCATTTCCACCATGATCCAGTGTGTGGGCCAGTGTCCCCTCATTTCCATCATGATCCAGTGTGTGGGCCAGTGTCCCCTCATTTCTACCATGATCCTGTGTGTGGGCCAGTGTCCCCTCATTTCCACCATGATCCAGTGTGTGGACCAGTGTCCCCTCATTTCCACCATGATCCTGTGTGTGGGCCAGTGTCCCCTCATTTCCACCATGATCCAGTGTGTGAGCCAGTGTCCCCTCATTTCCACCATGATCCAGTGTGTGGACCAGTGTCCCCTCATTTCCACCATGATCCTGTGTGTGGGCCAGTGTCCCCTCATTTCCACCATGATCCAGTGTGTGGACCAGTGTCCCCTCATTTCCACCATGATCCTGTGTGTGGGCCAGTGTCCCCTCATTTCCACCATGATCCAGTGTGTGGGCCAGTGTCCCCTCATTTCCACCATGATCCAGTGTGTGGGCCAGTGTCCCCTCATTTCCACCATGATCCAGTGTGTGGGCCAGTGTCCCCTCATTTCCACCATGATCCTGTGTGTGGGCCAGTGTCCCCTCATTTCCACCATGATCCAGTGTGTGGGCCAGTGTCCCCTCATTTCCATCATGATCCAGTGTGTGGGCCAGTGTCCCCTCATTTCCACCATGATCCTGTGTGTGGGCCAGTGTCCCCTCATTTCCACCATGATCCTGTGTGTGGGCCAGTGTCCCCTCATTTCCACCATGATCCTGTGTGTGGGCCAGTGTCCCCTCATTTCCATCATGATCCAGTGTGTGGGCCAGTGTCCCCTCATTTCCACCATGATCCAGTGTGTGGGCCAGTGTCCCCTCATTTCCACCATGATCCAGTGTGTGGGCCAGTGTCCCCTCATTTCCACCATGATCCTGTGTGTGGGCCAGTGTCCCCTCATTTCCACCATGATCCAGTGTGTGGGCCAGTGTCCCCTCATTTCCATCATGATCCAGTGTGTGGGCCAGTGTCCCCTCATTTCCACCATGATCCAGTGTGTGGGCCAGTGTCCCCTCATTTCCACCATGATCCAGTGTGTGGGCCAGTGTCCCCTCATTTCCACCATGATCCAGTGTGTGGGCCAGTGTCCCCTCATTTCCACCATGATCCAGTGTGTGGGCCAGTGTCCCCTCATTTCCACCATGATCCAGTGTGTGGGCCAGTGTCCCCTCATTTCCACCATGATCCAGTGTGTGGACCAGTGTCCCTTCATTTCTACCATGATCCAGTGTGTGGGCCAGTGTCCCCTCATTTCCACCATGATCCAGTGTGTGGGCCAGTGTCCCCTCATTTCCACCATGATCCTGTGTGTGGGCCAGTGTCCCTTCATTTCTACCATGATCCTGTGTGTGGGCCAGTGTCCCCTCATTTCCACCATGATCCAGTGTGTGGGCCAGTGTCCCCTCATTTCCACCATGATCCTGTGTGTGGGCCAGTGTCCCCTCATTTCCACCATGATCCAGTGTGTGGGCCAGTGTCCCCTCATTTCCACCATGATCCAGTGTGTGGGCCAGTGTCCCCTCATTTCCACCATGATCCAGTGTGTGGGCCAGTATCCCCTCATTTCCACCATGATCCTGTGTGTGGGCCAGTGTCCCCTCATTTCCACCATGATCCAGTGTGTGGGCCAGTATCCCCTCATTTCCACCATGATCCTGTGTGTGGGCCAGTGTCCCCTCATTTCCACCATGATCCAGTGTGTGGGCCAGTGTCCCCTCATTTCCACCATGATCCAGTGTGTGGGCCAGTGTCCCCTCATTTCCACCATGATCCTGTGTGTGGGCCAGTGCCCCCTCATTTCCACCATGATCCTGTGTGTGGGCCAGTGTCCCCTCATTTCCACCATGATCCAGTGTGTGGGCCAGTGTCCCCTCATTTCCATCATGATCCTGTGTGTGGGCCAGTGCCCCCTCATTTCCACCATGATCCTGTGTGTGGGCCAGTGTCCCCTCATTTCCACCATGATCCAGTGTGTGGGCCAGTGTCCCCTCATTTCCACCATGATCCAGTGTGTGGGCCAGTGTCCCCTCATTTCCATCATGATCCAGTGTGTGGACCAGTGTCCCCTCATTTCCACCATGATCCAGTGTGTGGGCCAGTGTCCCCTCATTTCCACCATGATCCAGTGTGTGGGCCAGTGTCCCCTCATTTCCACCATGATCCAGTGTGTGGACCAGTGTCCCCTCATTTCCACCATGATCCAGTGTGTGGGCCAGTGTCCCCTTATTTCCACCATGATCCAGTGTGTGGGCCAGTATCCCCTCATTTCCACCATGATCCAGTGTGTGGGCCAGTGTCCCCTCATTTCCACCATGATCCAGTGTGTGGACCAGTGTCCCCTCATTTCCACCATGATCCAGTGTGTGGGCCAGTGTCCCCTCATTTCCACCATGATCCAGTGTGTGGGCCAGTGTCCCCTCATTTCCACCATGATCCAGTGTGTGGGCCAGTGTCCCCTCATTTCCATCATGATCCAGTGTGTGGGCCAGTGTCCCCTCATTTCCACCATGATCCAGTGTGTGGGCCAGTGTCCCCTCATTTCCACCATGATCCAGTGTGTGGGCCAGTGTCCCCTCATTTCCACCATGATCCAGTGTGTGGGCCAGTGTCCCCTCATTTCCACCATGATCCTGTGTGTGGGCCAGTGTCCCCTCATTTCCACCATGATCCAGTGTGTGGGCCAGTGCCCCCTCATTTCCATCATGATCCTGTGTGTGGACCAGTGTCCCCTCATTTCCACCATGATCCAGTGTGTGGGCCAGTGCCCCCTCATTTCCATCATGATCCTGTGTGTGGACCAGTGTCCCCTCATTTCCATCATGATCCTGTGTGTGGGCCAGTGTCCCCTCATTTCCACCATGATCCAGTGTGTGGACCAGTGTCCCCTCATTTCCACCATGATCCAGTGTGTGGGCCAGTGTCCCCTCATTTCCACCATGATCCTGTGTGTGGACCAGTGTCCCCTCATTTCCATCATGATCCTGTGTGTGGGCCAGTGTCCCCTCATTTCCACCATGATCCTGTGTGTGGACCAGTGTCCCCTCATTTCCACCATGATCCAGTGTGTGGGCCAGTGTCCCCTCATTTCCACCATGATCCTGTGTGTGGGCCAGTGTCCCCTCATTTCCACCATGATCCAGTGTGTGGGCCAGTGTCCCCTCATTTCCACCATGATCCAGTGTGTGGGCCAGTGTCCCCTCATTTCCACCATGATCCAGTGTGTGGACCAGTGTCCCCTCATTTCCACCATGATCCTGTGTGTGGACCAGTGTCCCCTCATTTCCACCATGATCCTGTGTGTGGACCAGTGTCCCCTCATTTCCACCATGATCCTGTGTGTGGACCAGTGTCCCCTCATTTCCACCATGATCCAGTGTGTGGGCCAGTGTCCCCTCATTTCCACCATGATCCAGTGTGTGGGCCAGTGTCCCCTCATTTCCACCATGATCCAGTGTGTGGGCCAGTGTCCCCTCATTTCCACCATGATCCAGTGTGTGGGCCAGTGTCCCCTCATTTCCACCATGATCCAGTGTGTGGGCCAGTGTCCCCTCATTTCCACCATGATCCAGTGTGTGGGCCAGTGCCCCCTCATTTCCATCATGATCCTGTGTGTGGACCAGTGTCCCCTCATTTCCACCATGATCCAGTGTGTGGGCCAGTGTCCCCTCATTTCCACCATGATCCAGTGTGTGGGCCAGTGTCCCCTCATTTCTACCATGATCCAGTGTGTGGGCCAGTGTCCCCTCATTTCCACCATGATCCAGTGTGTGGGCCAGTGTCCCCTCATTTCTACCATGATCCAGTGTGTGGGCCAGTGCCCCCTCATTTCCATCATGATCCTGTGTGTGGACCAGTGTCCCCTCATTTCCATCATGATCCTGTGTGTGGGCCAGTGTCCCCTCATTTCCACCATGATCCAGTGTGTGGGCCAGTGTCCCCTCATTTCCACCATGATCCAGTGTGTGGGCCAGTGTCCCCTCATTTCCACCATGATCCTGTGTGTGGGCCAGTGTCCCTTCATTTCTACCATGATCCTGTGTGTGGGCCAGTGTCCCCTCATTTCCACCATGATCCAGTGTGTGGGCCAGTGTCCCCTCATGTCCACCATGATCCTGTGTGTGGACCAGTGTCCCCTCATTTCCACCATGATCCTGTGTGTGGACCAGTGTCCCCTCATTTCCACCATGATCCTGTGTGTGGGCCAGTGTCCCCTCATTTCCACCATGATCCAGTGTGTGGGCCAGTGTCCCCTCATTTCCACCATGATCCAGTGTGTGGGCCAGTATCCCCTCATTTCCACCATGATCCTGTGTGTGGGCCAGTGTCCCCTCATTTCCACCATGATCCAGTGTGTGGGCCAGTGTCCCCTCATTTCCATCATGATCCAGTGTGTGGGCCAGTGTCCCCTCATTTCCACCATGATCCAGTGTGTGGGCCAGTGTCCCCTCATTTCCACCATGATCCAGTGTGTGGGCCAGTGTCCCCTCATTTCCACCATGATCCAGTGTGTGGGCCAGTGTCCCCTCATTTCCACCATGATCCAGTGTGTGGGCCAGTGTCCCCTCATTTCCACCATGATCCAGTGTGTGGACCAGTGTCCCTTCATTTCTACCATGATCCAGTGTGTGGGCCAGTGTCCCCTCATTTCCACCATGATCCAGTGTGTGGGCCAGTGTCCCCTCATTTCCACCATGATCCTGTGTGTGGGCCAGTGTCCCCTCATTTCCATCATGATCCAGTGTGTGGACCAGTGTCCCCTCATTTCCACCATGATCCAGTGTGTGGGCCAGTGTCCCCTCATTTCCACCATGATCCTGTGTGTGGGCCAGTGTCCCCTCATTTCCACCATGATCCAGTGTGTGGGCCAGTGTCCCCTCATTTCCACCATGATCCAGTGTGTGGGCCAGTGTCCCCTCATTTCCACCATGATCCAGTGTGTGGGCCAGTATCCCCTCATTTCCACCATGATCCTGTGTGTGGGCCAGTGTCCCCTCATTTCCACCATGATCCAGTGTGTGGGCCAGTATCCCCTCATTTCCACCATGATCCTGTGTGTGGGCCAGTGTCCCTTCATTTCCACCATGATCCTGTGTGTGGGCCAGTGCCCCCTCATTTCCACCATGATCCTGTGTGTGGGCCAGTGCCCCCTCATTTCCACCATGATCCTGTGTGTGGACCAGTGTCCCTTCATTTCCACCATGATCCTGTGTGTGGGCCAGTGTCCCCTCATTTCCACCATGATCCAGTGTGTGGGCCAGTGTCCCCTCATTTCCACCATGATCCTGTGTGTGGGCCAGTGTCCCCTCATTTCCACCATGATCCTGTGTGTGGGCCAGTGTCCCCTCATTTCCACCATGATCCAGTGTGTGGGCCAGTGTCCCCTCATTTCCACCATGATCCAGTGTGTGGGCCAGTGTCCCCTCATTTCCACCATGATCCAGTGTGTGGGCCAGTGCCCCCTCATTTCCACCATGATCCTGTGTGTGGGCCAGTGTCCCCTCATTTCCACCATGATCCAGTGTGTGGGCCAGTGTCCCCTCATTTCCATCATGATCCTGTGTGTGGGCCAGTGTCCCCTCATTTCCACCATGATCCAGTGTGTGGGCCAGTGTCCCCTCATTTCCACCATGATCCAGTGTGTGAGCCAGTGTCCCCTCATTTCCACCATGATCCAGTGTGTGGGCCAGTGTCCCTTCATTTCCACCATGATCCAGTGTGTGGGCCAGTGTCCCCTCATTTCCACCATGATCCTGTGTGTGGACCAGTGTCCCCTCATTTCCACCATGATCCAGTGTGTGGGCCAGTGTCCCCTCATTTCCACCATGATCCAGTGTGTGGGCCAGTGTCCCCTCATTTCCACCATGATCCAGTGTGTGGGCCAGTGTCCCCTCATTTCCACCATGATCCAGTGTGTGGGCCAGTGTCCCCTCATTTCCACCATGATCCAGTGTGTGGGCCAGTGTCCCCTCATTTCCACCATGATCCTGTGTGTGGGCCAGTGTCCCCTCATTTCCACCATGATCCAGTGTGTGGGCCAGTGTCCCCTCATTTCCACCATGATCCAGTGTGTGGGCCAGTGTCCCCTCATTTCCATCATGATCCTGTGTGTGGGCCAGTGTCCCCTCATTTCCACCATGATCCAGTGTGTGGGCCAGTGTCCCCTCATTTCCACCATGATCCAGTGTGTGGGCCAGTGTCCCCTCATTTCCACCATGATCCTGTGTGTGGGCCAGTGTCCCTTCATTTCCACCATGATCCTGTGTGTGGGCCAGTGTCCCCTCATTTCCACCATGATCCAGTGTGTGGGCCAGTGTCCCCTCATTTCCATCATGATCCTGTGTGTGGGCCAGTGTCCCCTCATTTCCACCATGATCCAGTGTGTGGGCCAGTGTCCCCTCATTTCCACCATGATCCAGTGTGTGAGCCAGTGTCCCCTCATTTCCACCATGATCCAGTGTGTGAGCCAGTGTCCCCTCATTTCCATCATGATCCTGTGTGTGGGCCAGTGTCCCCTCATTTCCATCATGATCCAGTGTGTGGGCCAGTGTCCCTTCATTTCCACCATGATCCAGTGTGTGGGCCAGTGTCCCCTCATTTCCATCATGATCCTGTGTGTGGGCCAGTGTCCCTTCATTTCCATCATGATCCAGTGTGTGAGCCAGTGTCCCCTCATTTCCATCATGATCCAGTGTGTGAGCCAGTGTCCCCTCATTTCCACCATGATCCTGTGTGTGGGCCAGTGTCCCCTCATTTCCACCATGATCCTGTGTGTGGGCCAGTGTCCCCTCATTTCCACCATGATCCTGTGTGTGGGCCAGTGTCCCTTCATTTCCATCATGATCCAGTGTGTGAGCCAGTGTCCCCTCATTTCCATCATGATCCAGTGTGTGAGCCAGTGTCCCCTCATTTCCACCATGATCCAGTGTGTGGGCCAGTGTCCCCTCATTTCCATCATGATCCTGTGTGTGGGCCAGTGTCCCTTCATTTCCACCATGATCCAGTGTGTGGGCCAGTGTCCCCTCATTTCCATCATGATCCAGTGTGTGGGCCAGTGTCCCTTCATTTCCACCATGATCCAGTGTGTGGGCCAGTGTCCCCTCATTTCCACCATGATCCTGTGTGTGGGCCAGTGTCCCCTCATTTCCATCATGATCCAGTGTGTGGGCCAGTGTCCTCTCATTTCCACCATGATCCAGTGTGTGGGCCAGTGTCCCCTCATTTCCACCATGATCCAGTGTGTGGGCCAGTGTCCCTTTATTTCCACCATGATCCAGTGTGTGGGCCAGTGTCCCCTCATTTCCACCATGATCCAGTGTGTGGGCCAGTGTCCCCTCATTTCCATCATGATCCAGTGTGTGGGCCAGTGTCCCTTTATTTCCACCATGATCCAGTGTGTGGGCCAGTGTCCCCTCATTTCCATCATGATCCAGTGTGTGGGCCAGTGTCCCCTCATTTCCATCATGATCCAGTGTGTGGGCCAGTGTCCCTTTATTTCCACCATGATCCAGTGTGTGGGCCAGTGTCCCCTCATTTCCATCATGATCCAGTGTGTGGGCCAGTGTCCCTTTATTTCCACCATGATCCAGTGTGTGGGCCAGTGTCCCCTCATTTCTACCATGATCCAGTGTGTGGGCCAGTGTCCCCTCATTTCTACAATGATCCTGTGTGTGGGCCAGTGTCCCCTCATTTCCACCATGATCCAGTGTGTGGACCAGTGTCCCCTCATTTCCACCATGATCCTGTGTGTGGACCAGTGTCCCCTCATTTCCACCATGATCCAGTGTGTGGGCCAGTGTCCCCTCATTTCCACCATGATCCTGTGTGTGGACCAGTGTCCCCTCATTTCCACCATGATCCAGTGTGTGGGCCAGTGTCCCCTCATTTCCACCATGATCCAGTGTGTGAGCCAGTGTCCCCTCATTTCCATCATGATCCTGTGTGTGGGCCAGTGTCCCCTCATTTCCATCATGATCCTGTGTGTGGGCCAGTGTCCCCTCATTTCCATCATGATCCTGTGTGTGGGCCAGTGTCCCCTCATTTCCATCATGATCCAGTGTGTGGGCCAGTGTCCTCTCATTTCCACCATGATCCAGTGTGTGGACCAGTGTCCCCTCATTTCCACCATGATCCAGTGTGTGGACCAGTGTCCCCTCATTTCCACCATGATCCAGTGTGTGGACCAGTGTCCCCTCATTTCCACCATGATCCTGTGTGTGGGCCAGTGTCCCCTCATTTCCACCATGATCCAGTGTGTGGGCCAGTGTCCCCTCATTTCCACCATGATCCTGTGTGTGGGCCAGTGTCCCTTCATTTCCACCATGATCCAGTGTGTGGGCCAGTGTCCCCTCATTTCCACCATGATCCTGTGTGTGGGCCAGTGTCCCCTCATTTCCACCATGATCCAGTGTGTGGGCCAGTGTCCCCTCATTTCCACCATGATCCAGTGTGTGGGCCAGTGTCCCCTCATTTCCACCATGATCCAGCGTGTGGGCCAGTGTCCCCTCATTTCCACCATGATCCAGCGTGTGGGCCAGTGTCCCCTCATTTCCACCATGATCCAGCGTGTGGGCCAGTGTCCCCTCATTTCCACCATGATCCAGCGTGTGAGCCAGTGTCCCCTCATTTCCACCATGATCCAGCGTGTGAGCCAGTGTCCCCTCATTTCCATCATGATCCTGTGTGTGGGCCAGTGTCCCCTCATTTCCACCATGATCCTGTGTGTGGGCCAGTGTCCCCTCATTTCCATCATGATCCTGTGTGTGGGCCAGTGTCCCCTCATTTCCATCATGATCCAGTGTGTGGGCCAGTGTCCCCTCATTTCCACCATGATCCAGTGTGTGGACCAGTGTCCCCTCATTTCCATCATGATCCAGTGTGTGGACCAGTGTCCCCTCATTTCCACCATGATCCAGTGTGTGGGCCAGTGTCCCCTCATTTCCACCATGATCCAGTGTGTGGGCCAGTGTCCCTTCATTTCCACCATGATCCTGTGTGTGGGCCAGTGTCCCTTCATTTCCACCATGATCCTGTGTGTGGGCCAGTGTCCCCTCATTTCCACCATGATCCAGTGTGTGGGCCAGTGTCCCCTCATTTCCACCATGATCCAGTGTGTGGGCCAGTGTCCCCTCATTTCCACCATGATCCTGTGTGTGGACCAGTGTCCCCTCATTTCCACCATGATCCAGTGTGTGGGCCAGTGTCCCCTCATTTCCACCATGATCCTGTGTGTGGACCAGTGTCCCCTCATTTCCATCATGATCCAGTGTGTGGGCCAGTGTCCCCTCATTTCCACCATGATCCTGTGTGTGGACCAGTGTCCCCTCATTTCCACCATGATCCAGTGTGTGGGCCAGTGTCCCCTCATTTCCACCATGATCCTGTGTGTGGACCAGTGTCCCCTCATTTCCACCATGATCCAGTGTGTGGACCAGTGTCCCCTCATTTCCACCATGATCCTGTGTGTGGACCAGTGTCCCCTCATTTCCATCATGATCCAGTGTGTGGACCAGTGTCCCCTCATTTCCACCATGATCCTGTGTGTGGACCAGTGTCCCCTCATTTCCATCATGATCCAGTGTGTGGACCAGTGTCCCCTCATTTCCACCATGATCCTGTGTGTGGACCAGTGTCCCCTCATTTCCACCATGATCCAGTGTGTGGGCCAGTGTCCCCTCATTTCCACCATGATCCAGTGTGTGGACCAGTGTCCCCTCATTTCCACCATGATCCAGTGTGTGGGCCAGTGTCCCCTCATTTCCACCATAATCCTGTGTGTGGGCCAGTGTCCCCTCATTTCCATCATGATCCAGTGTGTGGGCCAGTGTCCCCTCATTTCCACCATGATCCAGTGTGTGGACCAGTGTCCCCTCATTTCCACCATGATCCAGTGTGTGGGCCAGTGTCCCCTCATTTCTACCATGATCCTGTGTGTGGGCCAGTGTCCCCTCATTTCCATCATGATCCTGTGTGTGGGCCAGTGTCCCCTCATTTCCATCATGATCCAGTGTGTGGACCAGTGTCCCCTCATTTCCACCATGATCCAGTGTGTGGGCCAGTGTCCCCTCATTTCCACCATGATCCTGTGTGTGGGCCAGTGTCCCCTCATTTCCACCATGATCCTGTGTGTGGGCCAGTGTCCCCTCATTTCCATCATGATCCTGTGTGTGGGCCAGTGTCCCTTCATTTCCACCATGATCCAGTGTGTGGGCCAGTGTCCCTTCATTTCCACCATGATCCAGTGTGTGGGCCAGTGTCCCCTCATTTCTACCATGATCCTGTGTGTGGGCCAGTGTCCCTTCATTTCCACCATGATCCAGTGTGTGGGCCAGTATCCCCTCATTTCCACCATGATCCAGTGTGTGGGCCAGTGTCCCTTCATTTCCATCATGATCCAGTGTGTGGGCCAGTGTCCCTTCATTTCCACCATGATCCAGTGTGTGGGCCAGTGTCCCCTTATTTCCACCATGATCCAGTGTGTGGGCCAGTGTCCCCTCATTTCCACCATGATCCAGTGTGTGGGCCAGTGTCCCCTCATTTCCATCATGATCCTATGTGTGGGCCAGTGCCCCCTCATTTCCACCATGATCCTGTGTGTGGGCCAGTGTCCCCTCATTTCCACCATGATCCAGTGTGTGGGCCAGTGTCCCCTCATTTCCACCATGATCCAGTGTGTGGGCCAGTGTCCCCTCATTTCCACCATGATCCTGTGTGTGGGCCAGTGTCCCCTCATTTCCACCATGATCCAGTGTGTGGGCCAGTGTCCCCTTATTTCCACCATGATCCAGTGTGTGGGCCAGTATCCCCTCATTTCCACCATGATCCAGTGTGTGGGCCAGTGTCCCCTCATTTCCACCATGATCCAGTGTGTGGGCCAGTGTCCCCTCATTTCCACCATGATCCAGTGTGTGGGCCAGTGTCCCCTCATTTCCATCATGATCCAGTGTGTGGGCCAGTGTCCCCTCATTTCCACCATGATCCTGTGTGTGGGCCAGTGTCCCCTCATTTCCACCATGATCCTGTGTGTGGGCCAGTGTCCCCTCATTTCCACCATGATCCTGTGTGTGGGCCAGTGTCCCCTCATTTCCACCATGATCCAGTGTGTGGGCCAGTGTCCCCTCATTTCCATCATGATCCAGTGTGTGGGCCAGTGTCCCCTCATTTCCACCATGATCCTGTGTGTGGGCCAGTGTCCCCTCATTTCCACCATGATCCAGTGTGTGGGCCAGTGTCCCCTCATTTCCACCATGATCCAGTGTGTGGGCCAGTGTCCCCTCATTTCCACCATGATCCAGTGTGTGGGCCAGTGTCCCCTCATTTCCACCATGATCCAGTGTGTGGGCCAGTGTCCCCTCATTTCCACCATGATCCAGTGTGTGGGCCAGTGTCCCCTCATTTCCACCATGATCCAGTGTGTGGGCCAGTGTCCCCTCATTTCCACCATGATCCTGTGTGTGGGCCAGTGTCCCCTCATTTCCACCATGATCCAGTGTGTGGGCCAGTGTCCCCTCATTTCCACCATGATCCAGTGTGTGGGCCAGTGTCCCCTCATTTCCACCATGATCCAGTGTGTGGGCCAGTGTCCCTTCATTTCCACCATGATCCAGTGTGTGGGCCAGTGTCCCCTCATTTCCACCATGATCCTGTGTGTGGACCAGTGTCCCCTCATTTCCACCATGATCCAGTGTGTGGGCCAGTGTCCCCTCATTTCCACCATGATCCAGTGTGTGGGCCAGTGTCCCCTCATTTCCACCATGATCCAGTGTGTGGGCCAGTGTCCCCTCATTTCCACCATGATCCAGTGTGTGGGCCAGTGTCCCCTCATTTCCACCATGATCCAGTGTGTGGGCCAGTGTCCCCTCATTTCCACCATGATCCAGTGTGTGGGCCAGTGTCCCCTCATTTCCACCATGATCCTGTGTGTGGGCCAGTGTCCCCTCATTTCCACCATGATCCAGTGTGTGGGCCAGTGTCCCCTCATTTCCACCATGATCCAGTGTGTGGGCCAGTGTCCCCTCATTTCCACCATGATCCTGTGTGTGGGCCAGTGTCCCCTCATTTCCACCATGATCCTGTGTGTGGGCCAGTGTCCCCTCATTTCCATCATGATCCTGTGTGTGGGCCAGTGTCCCCTCATTTCCACCATGATCCTGTGTGTGGGCCAGTGTCCCCTCATTTCCACCATGATCCTGTGTGTGGGCCAGTGTCCCCTCATTTCCACCATGATCCAGTGTGTGGGCCAGTGTCCCCTCATTTCCATCATGATCCAGTGTGTGGGCCAGTGTCCCCTCATTTCCATCATGATCCTGTGTGTGGGCCAGTGTCCCCTCATTTCCACCATGATCCAGTGTGTGGGCCAGTGTCCCCTCATTTCCACCATGATCCAGTGTGTGGGCCAGTGTCCCCTCATTTCCACCATGATCCAGTGTGTGGGCCAGTGTCCCCTCATTTCCACCATGATCCTGTGTGTGGGCCAGTGTCCCCTCATTTCCACCATGATCCAGTGTGTGGGCCAGTGTCCCCTCATTTCCACCATGATCCAGTGTGTGGGCCAGTGTCCCCTCATTTCCACCATGATCCAGTGTGTGGGCCAGTGTCCCTTCATTTCCACCATGATCCAGTGTGTGGGCCAGTGTCCCCTCATTTCCACCATGATCCAGTGTGTGGGCCAGTGTCCCCTCATTTCCACCATGATCCAGTGTGTGGGCCAGTGTCCCCTCATTTCCACCATGATCCAGTGTGTGGGCCAGTGTCCCCTCATTTCCACCATGATCCAGTGTGTGGGCCAGTGTCCCCTCATTTCCACCATGATCCTGTGTGTGGGCCAGTGTCCCCTCATTTCCACCATGATCCAGTGTGTGGGCCAGTGTCCCCTCATTTCCACCATGATCCAGTGTGTGGGCCAGTGTCCCCTCATTTCCACCATGATCCTGTGTGTGGGCCAGTGTCCCCTCATTTCCATCATGATCCAGTGTGTGGGCCAGTGTCCCCTCATTTCCACCATGATCCTGTGTGTGGGCCAGTGTCCCCTCATTTCCATCATGATCCTGTGTGTGGGCCAGTGTCCCCTCATTTCCACCATGATCCAGTGTGTGGGCCAGTGTCCCCTCATTTCCACCATGATCCAGTGTGTGGGCCAGTGTCCCCTCATTTCCACCATGATCCTGTGTGTGGGCCAGTGTCCCCTCATTTCCACCATGATCCAGTGTGTGGGCCAGTGTCCCCTCATTTCCACCATGATCCAGTGTGTGGGCCAGTGTCCCCTCATTTCCATCATGATCCAGTGTGTGGGCCAGTGTCCCCTCATTTCCACCATGATCCTGTGTGTGGGCCAGTGTCCCCTCATTTCCACCATGATCCTGTGTGTGGGCCAGTGTCCCCTCATTTCCACCATGATCCTGTGTGTGGGCCAGTGTCCCCTCATTTCCACCATGATCCAGTGTGTGGGCCAGTGTCCCCTCATTTCCATCATGATCCAGTGTGTGGGCCAGTGTCCCCTCATTTCCACCATGATCCTGTGTGTGGGCCAGTGTCCCCTCATTTCCACCATGATCCAGTGTGTGGGCCAGTGTCCCCTCATTTCCACCATGATCCAGTGTGTGGGCCAGTGTCCCCTCATTTCCACCATGATCCAGTGTGTGGGCCAGTGTCCCCTCATTTCCACCATGATCCTGTGTGTGGGCCAGTGTCCCCTCATTTCCACCATGATCCAGTGTGTGGGCCAGTGTCCCCTCATTTCCACCATGATCCAGTGTGTGGGCCAGTGTCCCCTCATTTCCACCATGATCCAGTGTGTGGGCCAGTGTCCCTTCATTTCCACCATGATCCAGTGTGTGGGCCAGTGTCCCCTCATTTCCACCATGATCCTGTGTGTGGACCAGTGTCCCCTCATTTCCACCATGATCCAGTGTGTGGGCCAGTGTCCCCTCATTTCCACCATGATCCAGTGTGTGGGCCAGTGTCCCCTCATTTCCACCATGATCCAGTGTGTGGGCCAGTGTCCCCTCATTTCCACCATGATCCAGTGTGTGGGCCAGTGTCCCCTCATTTCCACCATGATCCAGTGTGTGGGCCAGTGTCCCCTCATTTCCACCATGATCCAGTGTGTGGGCCAGTGTCCCCTCATTTCCACCATGATCCTGTGTGTGGGCCAGTGTCCCCTCATTTCCACCATGATCCAGTGTGTGGGCCAGTGTCCCCTCATTTCCACCATGATCCAGTGTGTGGGCCAGTGTCCCCTCATTTCCACCATGATCCAGTGTGTGGGCCAGTGTCCCCTCATTTCCATCATGATCCTGTGTGTGGGCCAGTGTCCCCTCATTTCCACCATGATCCAGTGTGTGGGCCAGTGTCCCCTCATTTCCACCATGATCCTGTGTGTGGGCCAGTGTCCCCTCATTTCCACCATGATCCAGTGTGTGGGCCAGTGTCCCCTCATTTCCATCATGATCCAGTGTGTGGGCCAGTGTCCCCTCATTTCCATCATGATCCTGTGTGTGGGCCAGTGTCCCCTCATTTCCATCATGATCCTGTGTGTGGGCCAGTGTCCCCTCATTTCCACCATGATCCTGTGTGTGGACCAGTGTCCCCTCATTTCCATCATGATCCTGTGTGTGGGCCAGTGTCCCCTCATTTCCACCATGATCCTGTGTGTGGACCAGTGTCCCCTCATTTCCACCATGATCCTGTGTGTGGGCCAGTGTCCCCTCATTTCCACCATGATCCAGTGTGTGGGCCAGTGTCCCCTCATTTCCATCATGATCCAGTGTGTGGGCCAGTGTCCCCTCATTTCCATCATGATCCTGTGTGTGGGCCAGTGTCCCCTCATTTCCATCATGATCCTGTGTGTGGGCCAGTGTCCCCTCATTTCCACCATGATCCTGTGTGTGGACCAGTGTCCCCTCATTTCCATCATGATCCTGTGTGTGGGCCAGTGTCCCCTCATTTCCACCATGATCCTGTGTGTGGACCAGTGTCCCCTCATTTCCACCATGATCCTGTGTGTGGGCCAGTGTCCCCTCATTTCCACCATGATCCTGTGTGTGGGCCAGTGTCCCCTCATTTCCACCATGATCCAGTGTGTGGGCCAGTGTCCCCTCATTTCCATCATGATCCAGTGTGTGGGCCAGTGTCCCCTCATTTCCATCATGATCCTGTGTGTGGGCCAGTGTCCCCTCATTTCCACCATGATCCAGTGTGTGGGCCAGTGTCCCCTCATTTCCACCATGATCCAGTGTGTGGGCCAGTGTCCCCTCATTTCCACCATGATCCAGTGTGTGGGCCAGTGTCCCCTCATTTCCACCATGATCCTGTGTGTGGGCCAGTGTCCCCTCATTTCCACCATGATCCAGTGTGTGGGCCAGTGTCCCCTCATTTCCACCATGATCCAGTGTGTGGGCCAGTGTCCCCTCATTTCCACCATGATCCAGTGTGTGGGCCAGTGTCCCTTCATTTCCACCATGATCCAGTGTGTGGGCCAGTGTCCCCTCATTTCCACCATGATCCAGTGTGTGGGCCAGTGTCCCCTCATTTCCACCATGATCCAGTGTGTGGGCCAGTGTCCCCTCATTTCCACCATGATCCAGTGTGTGGGCCAGTGTCCCCTCATTTCCACCATGATCCAGTGTGTGGGCCAGTGTCCCCTCATTTCCACCATGATCCAGTGTGTGGGCCAGTGTCCCCTCATTTCCACCATGATCCAGTGTGTGGGCCAGTGTCCCCTCATTTCCACCATGATCCAGTGTGTGGGCCAGTGTCCCCTCATTTCCACCATGATCCAGTGTGTGGGCCAGTGTCCCCTCATTTCCACCATGATCCTGTGTGTGGGCCAGTGTCCCCTCATTTCCACCATGATCCAGTGTGTGGGCCAGTGTCCCCTCATTTCCACCATGATCCAGTGTGTGGGCCAGTGTCCCCTCATTTCCACCATGATCCTGTGTGTGGGCCAGTGTCCCCTCATTTCCATCATGATCCAGTGTGTGGGCCAGTGTCCCCTCATTTCCACCATGATCCTGTGTGTGGGCCAGTGTCCCCTCATTTCCATCATGATCCTGTGTGTGGGCCAGTGTCCCCTCATTTCCACCATGATCCAGTGTGTGGGCCAGTGTCCCCTCATTTCCACCATGATCCAGTGTGTGGGCCAGTGTCCCCTCATTTCCACCATGATCCTGTGTGTGGGCCAGTGTCCCCTCATTTCCACCATGATCCAGTGTGTGGGCCAGTGTCCCCTCATTTCCACCATGATCCAGTGTGTGAGCCAGTGTCCCCTCATTTCCATCATGATCCAGTGTGTGGGCCAGTGTCCCCTCATTTCCACCATGATCCAGTGTGTGGGCCAGTGTCCCCTCATTTCCATCATGATCCAGTGTGTGGGCCAGTGTCCCCTCATTTCCACCATGATCCTGTGTGTGGGCCAGTGTCCCCTCATTTCCACCATGATCCTGTGTGTGGGCCAGTGTCCCTTCATTTCCACCATGATCCAGTGTGTGGGCCAGTGTCCCCTCATTTCCATCATGATCCTGTGTGTGGGCCAGTGTCCCCTCATTTCCACCATGATCCAGTGTGTGGGCCAGTGTCCCCTCATTTCCACCATGATCCAGTGTGTGGGCCAGTGTCCCCTCATTTCCACCATGATCCAGTGTGTGGGCCAGTGTCCCCTCATTTCCACCATGATCCTGTGTGTGGGCCAGTGTCCCCTCATTTCCACCATGATCCAGTGTGTGGGCCAGTGTCCCCTCATTTCCACCATGATCCAGTGTGTGGGCCAGTGTCCCCTCATTTCCACCATGATCCAGTGTGTGGGCCAGTGTCCCTTCATTTCCACCATGATCCAGTGTGTGGGCCAGTGTCCCCTCATTTCCACCATGATCCTGTGTGTGGACCAGTGTCCCCTCATTTCCACCATGATCCAGTGTGTGGGCCAGTGTCCCCTCATTTCCACCATGATCCAGTGTGTGGGCCAGTGTCCCCTCATTTCCACCATGATCCAGTGTGTGGGCCAGTGTCCCCTCATTTCCACCATGATCCAGTGTGTGGGCCAGTGTCCCCTCATTTCCACCATGATCCAGTGTGTGGGCCAGTGTCCCCTCATTTCCACCATGATCCTGTGTGTGGGCCAGTATCCCCTCATTTCCACCATGATCCAGTGTGTGGGCCAGTGTCCCCTCATTTCCACCATGATCCAGTGTGTGGGCCAGTGTCCCCTCATTTCCACCATGAACCTGTGTGTGGGCCAGTGTCCCCTCATTTCCACCATGATCCTGTGTGTGGGCCAGTGTCCCCTCATTTCCATCATGATCCTGTGTGTGGGCCAGTGTCCCCTCATTTCCACCATGATCCAGTGTGTGGGCCAGTGTCCCCTCATTTCCACCATGATCCAGTGTGTGGGCCAGTGTCCCCTCATTTCCACCATGATCCTGTGTGTGGGCCAGTGTCCCCTCATTTCCACCATGATCCAGTGTGTGAGCCAGTGTCCCCTCATTTCCATCATGATCCTGTGTGTGGGCCAGTGTCCCCTCATTTCCACCATGATCCAGTGTGTGGGCCAGTGTCCCCTCATTTCCACCATGATCCTGTGTGTGGGCCAGTGTCCCCTCATTTCCACCATGATCCAGTGTGTGGGCCAGTGTCCCCTCATTTCCACCATGAACCTGTGTGTGGGCCAGTGTCCCCTCATTTCCACCATGATCCTGTGTGTGGGCCAGTGTCCCCTCATTTCCATCATGATCCTGTGTGTGGGCCAGTGTCCCCTCATTTCCACCATGATCCAGTGTGTGGGCCAGTGTCGCCTCATTTCCACCATGATCCAGTGTGTGGGCCAGTGTCCCCTCATTTCCACCATGATCCTGTGTGTGGGCCAGTGTCCCCTCATTTCCACCATGATCCTGTGTGTGGACCAGTGTCCCCTCATTTCCACCATGATCCTGTGTGTGGACCAGTGTCCCCTCATTTCCACCATGATCCTGTGTGTGGGCCAGTGTCCCCTCATTTCCACCATGATCCTGTGTGTGGGCCAGTGTCCCCTCATTTCCATCATGATCCTGTGTGTGGGCCAGTGTCCCCTCATTTCCACCATGATCCAGTGTGTGGGCCAGTGTCCCCTCATTTCCACCATGATCCTGTGTGTGGGCCAGTGTCCCCTCATTTCCACCATGATCCTGTGTGTGGGCCAGTGTCCCCTCATTTCCACCATGATCCTGTTTGTGGACCAGTGTCCCCTCATTTCCACCATGATCCAGTGTGTGGGCCAGTGTCCCCTCATTTCCACCATGATCCTGTGTGTGGGCCAGTGTCCCCTCATTTCCACCATGATCCAGTGTGTGGGCCAGTGTCCCCTCATTTCCACCATGATCCTGTGTGTGGGCCAGTGTCCCCTCATTTCCATCATGATCCAGTGTGTGGGCCAGTGTCCCTTCATTTCCACCATGATCCAGTGTGTGGGCCAGTGTCCCTTCATTTCCACCATGATCCAGTGTGTGGGCCAGTGTCCCCTCATTTCCATCATGATCCTGTGTGTGGGCCAGTGTCCCTTCATTTCCATCATGATCCAGTGTGTGGGCCAGTGTCCCCTCATTTCCATCTTGATCCAGTGTGTGAGCCAGTGTCCCCTCATTTCCATCATGATCCTGTGTGTGGGCCAGTGTCCCTTCATTTCCACCATGATCCAGTGTGTGGGCCAGTGTCCCCTCATTTCCATCATGATCCAGTGTGTGGGCCAGTGTCCCTTCATTTCCACCATGATCCAGTGTGTGGGCCAGTGTCCCCTCATTTCCACCATGATCCAGTGTGTGGGCCAGTGTCCCCTCATTTCTACCATGATCCAGTGTGTGGGCCAGTGTCCCCTCATTTCTACAATGATCCTGTGTGTGGGCCAGTGTCCCCTCATTTCCACCATGATCCAGTGTGTGGGCCAGTGTCCCCTCATTTCCACCATGATCCTGTGTGTGGACCAGTGTCCCCTCATTTCCACCATGATCCAGTGTGTGGGCCAGTGTCCCCTCATTTCCACCATGATCCAGTGTGTGGGCAAGTGTCCCCTCATTTCCACCATGATCCTGTGTGTGGGCCAGTGTCCCCTCATTTCCACCATGATCCTGTGTGTGGGCCAGTGTCCCCTCATTTCCACCATGATCCTGTGTGTGGACCAGTGTCCCCTCATTTCCACCATGATCCAGTGTGTGGGCCAGTGTCCCCTCATTTCCACCATGATCCAGTGTGTGGGCCAGTGTCCCCTCATTTCCACCATGATCCAGTGTGTGGGCCAGTGTCCCCTCATTTCCACCATGATCCAGTGTGTGGGCCAGTGTCCCCTCATTTCCACCATGATCCTGTGTGTGGGCCAGTGTCCCCTCATTTCCACCATGATCCAGTGTGTGGGCCAGTGTCCCCTCATTTCCACCATGATCCTGTGTGTGGGCCAGTGTCCCCTCATTTCCACCATGATCCAGTGTGTGGGCCAGTGTCCCCTCATTTCCACCATGATCCTGTGTGTGGGCCAGTGTCCCCTCATTTCCATCATGATCCAGTGTGTGGGCCAGTGTCCCTTCATTTCCACCATGATCCAGTGTGTGGGCCAGTGTCCCTTCATTTCCACCATGATCCAGTGTGTGGGCCAGTGTCCCCTCATTTCCATCATGATCCTGTGTGTGGGCCAGTGTCCCTTCATTTCCATCATGATCCAGTGTGTGGGCCAGTGTCCCCTCATTTCCATCATGATCCAGTGTGTGAGCCAGTGTCCCCTCATTTCCATCATGATCCTGTGTGTGGGCCAGTGTCCCTTCATTTCCACCATGATCCAGTGTGTGGGCCAGTGTCCCCTCATTTCCATCATGATCCAGTGTGTGGGCCAGTGTCCCTTCATTTCCACCATGATCCAGTGTGTGGGCCAGTGTCCCCTCATTTCCACCATGATCCAGTGTGTGGGCCAGTGTCCCCTCATTTCTACCATGATCCAGTGTGTGGGCCAGTGTCCCCTCATTTCTACAATGATCCTGTGTGTGGGCCAGTGTCCCCTCATTTCCACCATGATCCAGTGTGTGGGCCAGTGTCCCCTCATTTCCACCATGATCCTGTGTGTGGACCAGTGTCCCCTCATTTCCACCATGATCCAGTGTGTGGGCCAGTGTCCCCTCATTTCCACCATGATCCAGTGTGTGGGCAAGTGTCCCCTCATTTCCACCATGATCCTGTGTGTGGGCCAGTGTCCCCTCATTTCCACCATGATCCTGTGTGTGGGCCAGTGTCCCCTCATTTCCACCATGATCCTGTGTGTGGACCAGTGTCCCCTCATTTCCACCATGATCCAGTGTGTGGGCCAGTGTCCCCTCATTTCCACCATGATCCAGTGTGTGGGCCAGTGTCCCCTCATTTCCACCATGATCCAGTGTGTGGGCCAGTGTCCCCTCATTTCCATCATGATCCAGTGTGTGGGCCAGTGTCCCCTCATTTCCACCATGATCCTGTGTGTGGGCCAGTGTCCCCTCATTTCCACCATGATCCTGTGTGTGGGCCAGTGTCCCCTCATTTCCACCATGATCCAGTGTGTGGGCCAGTGTCCCCTCATTTCCACCATGATCCTGTGTGTGGGCCAGTGTCCCCTCATTTCCACCATGATCCAGTGTGTGGGCCAGTGTCCCTTCATTTCCACCATGATCCAGTGTGTGGGCCAGTGTCCCCTCATTTCCACCATGATCCAGTGTGTGGACCAGTGTCCCCTCATTTCCACCATGATCCTGTGTGTGGGCCAGTGTCCCCTCATTTCCACCATGATCCAGTGTGTGGGCCAGTGTCCCCTCATTTCTACCATGATCCAGTGTGTGGGCCAGTGTCCCCTCATTTCCACCATGATCCAGTGTGTGGACCAGTGTCCCCTCATTTCCACCATGATCCTGTGTGTGGGCCAGTGTCCCCTCATTTCCACCATGATCCTGTTTGTGGGCCAGTGTCCCCTCATTTCCACCATGATCCAGTGTGTGGGCCAGTGTCCCCTCATTTCTACCATGATCCTGTTTGTGGGCCAGTGTCCCCTCATTTCCACCATGATCCAGTGTGTGGGCCAGTGTCCCCTCATTTCTACCATGATCCTGTTTGTGGGCCAGTGTCCCCTCATTTCCACCATGATCCAGCGTGTGGGCCAGTGTCCCCTCATTTCCACCATGATCCAGTGTGTGGGCCAGTGTCCCCTCATTTCCACCATGATCCTGTGTGTGGGCCAGTGTCCCCTCATTTCTACCATGATCCAGTGTGTGGGCCAGTGCCCCCTCATTTCTACCATGATCCAGTGTGTGGGCCAGTGTCCCCTCATTTCCACCATGATCCAGTGTGTGGGCCAGTGTCCCCTCATTTCTACCATGATCCTGTTTGTGGGCCAGTGTCCCCTCATTTCCACCATGATCCAGTGTGTGGGCCAGTGTCCCCTCATTTCCACCATGATCCAGTGTGTGGGCCAGTGTCCCCTCATTTCCACCATGATCCAGTGTGTGGGCCAGTGTCCCCTCATTTCCACCATGATCCAGTGTGTGGGCCAGTGTCCCCTCATTTCTACCATGATCCTGTTTGTGGGCCAGTGTCCCCTCATTTCCACCATGATCCAGTGTGTGGACCAGTGTCCCCTCATTTCCACCATGATCCTGTGTGTGGGCCAGTGTCCCCTCATTTCCACCATGATCCTGTGTGTGGACCAGTGTCCCCTCATTTCCACCATGATCCTGTGTGTGGACCAGTGTCCCCTCATTTCCACCATGATCCAGTGTGTGGACCAGTGTCCCCTCATTTCCACCATGATCCTGTGTGTGGGCCAGTGTCCCCTCATTTCCACCATGATCCTGTGTGTGGACCAGTGTCCCCTCATTTCCACCATGATCCAGTGTGTGGGCCAGTGTCCCCTCATTTCCACCATGATCCTGTGTGTGGACCAGTGTCCCCTCATTTCCACCATGATCCAGTGTGTGGGCCAGTGTCCCCTCATTTCCACCATGATCCAGTGTGTGAGCCAGTGTCCCCTCATTTCCATCATGATCCTGTGTGTGGGCCAGTGTCCCCTCATTTCCATCATGATCCTGTGTGTGGGCCAGTGTCCCCTCATTTCCATCATGATCCAGTGTGTGGGCCAGTGTCCCCTCATTTCCACCATGATCCAGTGTGTGGGCCAGTGTCCCCTCATTTCCACCATGATCCAGTGTGTGGGCCAGTGTCCCTTCATTTCCACCATGATCCAGTGTGTGGGCCAGTGTCCCTTCATTTCCACCATGATCCAGTGTGTGGGCCAGTGTCCCCTCATTTCCACCATGATCCAGTGTGTGGACCAGTGTCCCCTCATTTCCATCATGATCCAGTGTGTGGACCAGTGTCCCCTCATTTCCACCATGATCCAGTGTGTGGACCAGTGTCCCCTCATTTCCACCATGATCCAGTGTGTGGGCCAGTGTCCCCTCATTTCCACCATGATCCTGTGTGTGGACCAGTGTCCCCTCATTTCCATCATGATCCAGTGTGTGGACCAGTGTCCCCTCATATCCACCATGATCCTGTGTGTGGACCAGTGTCCCCTCATTTCCACCATGATCCAGTGTGTGGGCCAGTGTCCCCTCATTTCCACCATGATCCAGTGTGTGGACCAGTGTCCCCTCATTTCCACCATGATCCTGTGTGTGGGCCAGTGTCCCCTCATTTCCATCATGATCCAGTGTGTGGGCCAGTGTCCCCTAATTCCCCCATGATCCAGTGTGTGGGCCAGTGTCCCCTCATTTCTACCATGATCCTGTGTGTGGGCCAGTGTCCCCTCATTTCCATCATGATCCTGTGTGTGGGCCAGTGTCCCTTCATTTCCATCATGATCCAGTGTGTGGGCCAGTGTCCCCTCATTTCCACCATGATCCAGTGTGTGGGCCAGTGCCCCTTCATTTCCACCATGATCCAGTGTGTGGGCCAGTGTCCCCTCATTTCCACCATGATCCAGTGTGTGGGCCAGTGTCCCTTCATTTCCACCATGATCCAGTGTGTGGGCCAGTGTCCCCTCATTTCCATCATGATCCAGTGTGTGGGCCAGTGTCCCCTCATTTCCACCATGATCCAGTGTGTGGGCCAGTGTCCCCTCATTTCTACCATGATCCTGTGTGTGGGCCAGTGTCCCCTCATTTCCATCATGATCCAGTGTGTGGGCCAGTGTCCCTTCATTTCCACCATGATCCAGTGTGTGGGCCAGTGTCCCTTCATTTCCACCATGATCCAGTGTGTGGGCCAGTGTCCCCTCATTTCTACCATGATCCTGTGTGTGGGCCAGTGTCCCTTCATTTCCACCATGATCCAGTGTGTGGGCCAGTATCCCCTCATTTCCACCATGATCCTGTGTGTGGGCCAGTGTCCCCTCATTTCCACCATGATCCAGTGTGTGGGCCAGTGTCCCTTCATTTCCATCATGATCCAGTGTGTGGGCCAGTGTCCCCTCATTTCCACCATGATCCAGTGTGTGGGCCAGTGTCCCCTCATTTCCACCATGATCCTGTGTGTGGGCCAGTGTCCCCTCATTTCCACCATGATCCAGTGTGTGGGCCAGTGTCCCTTCATTTCCACCATGATCCAGTGTGTGGGCCAGTATCCCCTCATTTCCACCATGATCCTGTGTGTAGGCCAGTGTCCCCTCATTTCCACCATGATCCAGTGTGTGGGCCAGTGTCCCCTCATTTCCACCATGATCCAGTGTGTGGGCCAGTGTCCCCTCATTTCCACCATGATCCAGTGTGTGGGCCAGTGTCCCCTCATTTCCACCATGATCCAGTGTGTGGGCCAGTGTCCCCTTATTTCCACCATGATCCTGTGTGTGGGCCAGTGTCCCCTCATTTCCATCATGATCCTGTGTGTGGGCCAGTGTCACTTCATTTCCACCATGATCCTGTGTGTGGGCCAGTGTCCCCTCATTTCCATCATGATCCTGTGTGTGGACCAGTGTCCCCTCATTTCCACCATGATCCAGTGTGTGGGCCAGTGTCCCCTCATTTCCACCATGATCCAGTGTGTGAGCCAGTGTCCCCTCATTTCCATCATGATCCAGTGTGTGGGCCAGTGTCCCCTTATTTCCACCATGATCCAGTTTGTGGGCCAGTATCCCCTCATTTCCACCATGATCCAGTGTGTGGGCCAGTGTCCCCTCATTTCCACCATGATCCAGTGTGTGGGCCAGTGTCCCCTCATTTCCACCATGATCCAGTGTGTGGGCCAGTGTCCCCTCATTTCCATCATGATCCAGTGTGTGGGCCAGTGTCCCCTCATTTCCACCATGATCCTGCGTGTGGGATAGTGTCCCCTCATTTCCACCATGATCCTGTGTGTGGGCCAGTGTCCCCTCATTTCCACCATGATCCTGTGTGTGGGCCAGTGTCCCCTCATTTCCACCATGATCCAGTGTGTGGGCCAGTGTCCCCTCATTTCCACCATGATCCAGTGTGTGGGCCAGTGTCCCCTCATTTCCATCATGATCCTGTGTGTGGGCCAGTGTCCCCTCATTTCCACCATGATCCAGTGTGTGGGCCAGTGTCCCCTCATTTCCACCATGATCCAGTGTGTGGGCCAGTGTCCCCTCATTTCCACCATGATCCTGTGTGTGGGCCAGTGTCCCCTCATTTCCACCATGATCCAGTGTGTGGGCCAGTGTCCCCTCATTTCCACCATGATCCAGTGTGTGGGCCAGTGTCCCCTCATTTCCACCATGATCCTGTGTGTGGGCCAGTGTCCCCTCATTTCCACCATGATCCAGTGTGTGGGCCAGTGTCCCCTCATTTCCACCATGATCCTGTGTGTGGACCAGTGTCCCCTCATTTCCACCATGATCCAGTGTGTGGACCAGTGTCCCCTCATTTCCACCATGATCCTGTGTGTGGACCAGTGTCCCCTCATTTCCACCATGATCCTGTGTGTGGGCCAGTGTCCCCTCATTTCCACCATGATCCAGTGTGTGGGCCAGTGTCCCCTCATTTCCACCATGATCCAGTGTGTGGACCAGTGTCCCCTCATTTCCACCATGATCCTGTGTGTGGGCCAGTGTCCCCTCATTTCCACCATGATCCAGTGTGTGGGCCAGTGTCCCCTCATTTCCACCATGATCCAGTGTGTGGGCCAGTGTCCCCTCATTTCCACCATGATCCTGTGTGTGGGCCAGTGTCCCCTCATTTCCACCATGATCCTGTGTGTGGACCAGTGTCCCCTCATTTCCACCATGATCCAGTGTGTGGACCAGTGTCCCCTCATTTCCACCATGATCCAGTGTGTGGACCAGTGTCCCCTCATTTCCACCATGATCCTGTGTGTGGACCAGTGTCCCCTCATTTCCATCATGATCCTGTGTGTGGACCAGTGTCCCTTCATTTCCACCATGATCCAGTGTGTGGGCCAGTGTCCCCTCATTTCCACCATGATCCAGTGTGTGGACCAGTGTCCCCTCATTTCCACCATGATCCTGTGTGTGGGCCAGTGTCCCCTCATTTCCACCATGATCCAGTGTGTGGGCCAGTGTCCCCTCATTTCTACCATGATCCAGTGTGTGGGCCAGTGTCCCCTCATTTCCACCATGATCCAGTGTGTGGGCCAGTGTCCCCTCATTTCCACCATGATCCTGTTTGTGGGCCAGTGTCCCCTCATTTCCACCATGATCCAGTGTGTGGACCAGTGCCCCCTCATTTCCACCATGATCCAGTGTGTGGGCCAGTGTCCCCTCATTTCCACCATGATCCAGTGTGTGGGCCAGTGTCCCCTCATTTCCACCATGATCCTGTTTGTGGGCCAGTGTCCCCTCATTTCCACCATGATCCAGTGTGTGGACCAGTGTCCCCTCATTTCCACCATGATCCTGTGTGTGGGCCAGTGTCCCCTCATTTCCACCATGATCCAGTGTGTGGGCCAGTGTCCCCTCATTTCCACCATGATCCAGTGTGTGGGCCAGTGTCCCCTCATTTCCACCATGATCCTGTGTGTGGACCAGTGTCCCCTCATTTCCACCATGATCCTGTTTGTGGACCAGTGTCCCCTCATTTCCATCATGATCCAGTGTGTGGGCCAGTGTCCCTTCATTTCCACCATGATCCAGTGTGTGGGCCAGTGTCCCTTCATTTCCACCATGATCCAGTGTGTGGGCCAGTGTCCCCTCATTTCCATCATGATCCTGTGTGTGGGCCAGTGTCCCTTCATTTCCATCATGATCCAGTGTGTGGGCCAGTGTCCCCTCATTTCCATCATGATCCAGTGTGTGAGCCAGTGTCCCCTCATTTCCATCATGATCCTGTGTGTGGGCCAGTGTCCCTTCATTTCCACCATGATCCAGTGTGTGGACCAGTGTCCCCTCATTTCCACCATGATCCAGTGTGTGGGCCAGTGTCCCCTCATTTCCACCATGATCCAGTGTGTGGGCCAGTGTCCCCTCATTTCCACCATGATCCAGTGTGTGGGCCAGTGTCCCCTCATTTCCACCATGATCCTGTGTGTGGGCCAGTGTCCCCTCATTTCCACCATGATCCTGTGTGTGGACCAGTGTCCCCTCATTTCCACCATGATCCAGTGTGTGGGCCAGTGTCCCCTCATTTCCACCATGATCCAGTGTGTGGGCCAGTGTCCCCTCATTTCCACCATGATCCAGTGTGTGGGCCAGTGTCCCCTCATTTCCACCATGATCCAGTGTGTGGGCCAGTGTCCCCTCATTTCCACCATGATCCAGTGTGTGGGCAAGTGTCCCCTCATTTCCACCATGATCCTGTGTGTGGGCCAGTGTCCCCTCATTTCCACCATGATCCTGTGTGTGGGCCAGTGTCCCCTCATTTCCACCATGATCCTGTGTGTGGACCAGTGTCCCCTCATTTCCACCATGATCCAGTGTGTGGGCCAGTGTCCCCTCATTTCCACCATGATCCAGTGTGTGGGCCAGTGTCCCCTCATTTCCACCATGATCCAGTGTGTGGGCCAGTGTCCCCTCATTTCCACCATGATCCAGTGTGTGGGCCAGTGTCCCCTCATTTCCACCATGATCCTGTGTGTGGGCCAGTGTCCCCTCATTTCCACCATGATCCAGTGTGTGGGCCAGTGTCCCTTCATTTCCACCATGATCCAGTGTGTGGGCCAGTGTCCCCTCATTTCCACCATGATCCAGTGTGTGGACCAGTGTCCCCTCATTTCCACCATGATCCTGTGTGTGGGCCAGTGTCCCCTCATTTCCACCATGATCCAGTGTGTGGACCAGTGTCCCCTCATTTCCACCATGATCCTGTGTGTGGGCCAGTGTCCCCTCATTTCCACCATGATCCAGTGTGTGGGCCAGTGTCCCCTCATTTCTACCATGATCCAGTGTGTGGGCCAGTGTCCCCTCATTTCCACCATGATCCAGTGTGTGGACCAGTGTCCCCTCATTTCCACCATGATCCTGTGTGTGGGCCAGTGTCCCCTCATTTCTACCATGATCCAGTGTGTGGGCCAGTGTCCCCTCATTTCTACCATGATCCTGTGTGTGGGCCAGTGTCCCCTCATTTCCACCATGATCCAGCGTGTGGGCCAGTGTCCCCTCATTTCCACCATGATCCAGTGTGTGGGCCAGTGTCCCCTCATTTCCACCATGATCCTGTGTGTGGGCCAGTGTCCCCTCATTTCTACCATGATCCTGTTTGTGGGCCAGTGTCCCCTCATTTCCACCATGATCCAGTGTGTGGGCCAGTGTCCCCTCATTTCCACCATGATCCAGTGTGTGGGCCAGTGTCCCCTCATTTCCACCATGATCCAGTGTGTGGGCCAGTGTCCCCTCATTTCCACCATGATCCAGTGTGTGGGCCAGTGTCCCCTCATTTCTACCATGATCCTGTTTGTGGGCCAGTGTCCCCTCATTTCCACCATGATCCAGTGTGTGGACCAGTGTCCCCTCATTTCCACCATGATCCTGTGTGTGGGCCAGTGTCCCCTCATTTCCACCATGATCCTGTGTGTGGACCAGTGTCCCCTCATTTCCACCATGATCCAGTGTGTGGGCCAGTGTCCCCTCATTTCCACCATGATCCAGTGTGTGAGCCAGTGTCCCCTCATTTCCACCATGATCCAGTGTGTGAGCCAGTGTCCCCTCATTTCCACCATGATCCAGTGTGTGAGCCAGTGTCCCCTCATTTCCATCATGATCCTGTGTGTGGGCCAGTGTCCCCTCATTTCCATCATGATCCTGTGTGTGGGCCAGTGTCCCCTCATTTCCATCATGATCCAGTGTGTGGGCCAGTGTCCCCTCATTTCCACCATGATCCAGTGTGTGGGCCAGTGTCCCCTCATTTCCACCATGATCCAGTGTGTGGGCCAGTGTCCCTTCATTTCCACCATGATCCAGTGTGTGGGCCAGTGTCCCTTCATTTCCACCATGATCCAGTGTGTGGGCCAGTGTCCCCTCATTTCCACCATGATCCAGTGTGTGGACCAGTGTCCCCTCATTTCCATCATGATCCAGTGTGTGGACCAGTGTCCCCTCATTTCCACCATGATCCAGTGTGTGGACCAGTGTCCCCTCATTTCCACCATGATCCAGTGTGTGGGCCAGTGTCCCCTCATTTCCACCATGATCCTGTGTGTGGGCCAGTGTCCCCTCATTTCCATCATGATCCAGTGTGTGGACCAGTGTCCCCTCATATCCACCATGATCCTGTGTGTGGACCAGTGTCCCCTCATTTCCACCATGATCCAGTGTGTGGGCCAGTGTCCCCTCATTTCCACCATGATCCAGTGTGTGGACCAGTGTCCCCTCATTTCCACCATGATCCTGTGTGTGGGCCAGTGTCCCCTCATTTCCATCATGATCCAGTGTGTGGGCCAGTGTCCCCTAATTCCCCCATGATCCAGTGTGTGGGCCAGTGTCCCCTCATTTCTACCATGATCCTGTGTGTGGGCCAGTGTCCCCTCATTTCCATCATGATCCTGTGTGTGGGCCAGTGTCCCTTCATTTCCATCATGATCCAGTGTGTGGGCCAGTGTCCCCTCATTTCCACCATGATCCAGTGTGTGGGCCAGTGCCCCTTCATTTCCACCATGATCCAGTGTGTGGGCCAGTGTCCCTTCATTTCCACCATGATCCAGTGTGTGGGCCAGTGTCCCCTCATTTCCATCATGATCCAGTGTGTGGGCCAGTGTCCCCTCATTTCCACCATGATCCAGTGTGTGGGCCAGTGTCCCCTCATTTCTACCATGATCCTGTGTGTGGGCCAGTGTCCCCTCATTTCCATCATGATCCTGTGTGTGGGCCAGTGTCCCTTCATTTCCACCATGATCCAGTGTGTGGGCCAGTGTCCCTTCATTTCCACCATGATCCAGTGTGTGGGCCAGTGTCCCCTCATTTCTACCATGATCCTGTGTGTGGGCCAGTGTCCCTTCATTTCCACCATGATCCAGTGTGTGGGCCAGTATCCCCTCATTTCCACCATGATCCAGTGTGTGGGCCAGTGTCCCCTCATTTCTACCATGATCCTGTGTGTGGGCCAGTGTCCCTTCATTTCCACCATGATCCAGTGTGTGGGCCAGTATCCCCTCATTTCCATCATGATCCTGTGTGTGGGCCAGTGTCCCTTCATTTCCACCATGATCCAGTGTGTGGGCCAGTGTCCCTTCATTTCCACCATGATCCAGTGTGTGGGCCAGTGTCCCCTCATTTCCACCATGATCCAGTGTGTGGGCCAGTGTCCCCTCATTTCCACCATGATCCAGTGTGTGGGCCAGTGTCCCCTCATTTCCACCATGATCCAGTGTGTGGGCCAGTGTCCCCTCATTTCCACCATGATCCAGTGTGTGGGCCAGTGTCCCCTTATTTCCACCATGATCCTGTGTGTGGGCCAGTGTCCCCTCATTTCCATCATGATCCTGTGTGTGGGCCAGTGTCACTTCATTTCCACCATGATCCTGTGTGTGGGCCAGTGTCCCCTCATTTCCATCATGATCCTGTGTGTGGACCAGTGTCCCCTCATTTCCACCATGATCCAGTGTGTGGGCCAGTGTCCCCTCATTTCCACCATGATCCAGTGTGTGAGCCAGTGTCCCCTCATTTCCATCATGATCCAGTGTGTGGGCCAGTGTCCCCTTATTTCCATCATGATCCAGTGTGTGGGCCAGTGTCCCCTTATTTCCACCATGATCCAGTGTGTGGGCCAGTATCCCCTCATTTCCACCATGATCCAGTGTGTGGGCCAGTGTCCCCTCATTTCCACCATGATCCAGTGTGTGGGCCAGTGTCCCCTCATTTCCACCATGATCCAGTGTGTGGGCCAGTGTCCCCTCATTTCCATCATGATCCAGTGTGTGGGCCAGTGTCCCCTCATTTCCACCATGATCCTGCGTGTGGGCCAGTGTCCCCTCATTTCCACCATGATCCTGTGTGTGGGCCAGTGTCCCCTCATTTCCACCATGATCCTGTGTGTGGGCCAGTGTCCCCTCATTTCCACCATGATCCAGTGTGTGGGCCAGTGTCCCCTCATTTCCACCATGATCCTGTGTGTGGGCCAGTGTCCCCTCATTTCCACCATGATCCTGTGTGTGGGCCAGTGTCCCCTCATTTCCACCATGATCCAGTGTGTGGGCCAGTGTCCCCTCATTTCCACCATGATCCAGTGTGTGGGCCAGTGTCCCCTCATTTCCACCATGATCCAGTGTGTGGGCCAGTGTCCCCTCATTTCCACCATGATCCTGTGTGTGGGCCAGTGTCCCCTCATTTCCACCATGATCCAGTGTGTGGGCCAGTGTCCCCTCATTTCCACCATGATCCAGTGTGTGGGCCAGTGTCCCCTCATTTCCACCATGATCCTGTGTGTGGGCCAGTGTCCCCTCATTTCCACCATGATCCTGTGTGTGGGCCAGTGTCCCCTCATTTCCACCATGATCCTGTGTGTGGGCCAGTGTCCCCTCATTTCCACCATGATCCTGTGTGTGGACCAGTGTCCCCTCATTTCCATCATGATCCAGTGTGTGGGCCAGTGTCCCCTCATTTCCACCATGATCCTGTGTGTGGACCAGTGTCCCCTCATTTCCACCATGATCCTGTGTGTGGGCCAGTGTCCCCTCATTTCCACCATGATCCAGTGTGTGGGCCAGTGTCCCCTCATTTCCACCATGATCCTGTGTGTGGACCAGTGTCCCCTCATTTCCACCATGATCCAGTGTGTGGACCAGTGTCCCCTCATTTCCACCATGATCCTGTGTGTGGACCAGTGTCCCCTCATTTCCACCATGATCCTGTGTGTGGGCCAGTGTCCCCTCATTTCCACCATGATCCTGTGTGTGGACCAGTGTCCCCTCATTTCCACCATGATCCAGTGTGTGGGCCAGTGTCCCCTCATTTCCACCATGATCCAGTGTGTGAGCCAGTGTCCCCTCATTTCCACCATGATCCAGTGTGTGAGCCAGTGTCCCCTCATTTCCATCATGATCCTGTGTGTGGGCCAGTGTCCCCTCATTTCCATCATGATCCTGTGTGTGGGCCAGTGTCCCCTCATTTCCATCATGATCCTGTGTGTGGGCCAGTGTCCCCTCATTTCCATCATGATCCAGTGTGTGGGCCAGTGTCCCTTCATTTCCACCATGATCCAGTGTGTGGGCCAGTGTCCCTTCATTTCCACCATGATCCAGTGTGTGGGCCAGTGTCCCCTCATTTCCACCATGATCCAGTGTGTGGGCCAGTGTCCCCTCATTTCCACCATGATCCAGTGTGTGGACCAGTGTCCCCTCATTTCCACCATGATCCTGTGTGTGGACCAGTGTCCCCTCATTTCCACCATGATCCTGTGTGTGGGCCAGTGTCCCCTCATTTCCATCATGATCCAGTGTGTGGACCAGTGTCCCCTCATTTCCACCATGATCCAGTGTGTGGGCCAGTGTCCCCTCATTTCCACCATGATCCTGTGTGTGGGCCAGTGTCCCCTCATTTCCATCATGATCCAGTGTGTGGACCAGTGTCCCCTCATTTCCACCATGATCCAGTGTGTGGGCCAGTGTCCCCTCATTTCCATCATGATCCAGTGTGTGGGCCAGTGTCCCCTCATTTCTACCATGATCCTGTGTGTGGGCCAGTGTCCCCTCATTTCCATCATGATCCTGTGTGTGGGCCAGTGTCCCTTCATTTCCATCATGATCCAGTGTGTGGGCCAGTGTCCCCTCATTTCCACCATGATCCAGTGTGTGGGCCAGTGTCCCTTCATTTCCACCATGATCCAGTGTGTGGGCCAGTGTCCCCTCATTTCCACCATGATCCTGTGTGTGGGCCAGTGCCCCCTCATTTCCATCATGATCCTGTGTGTGGGCCAGTGTCCCTTCATTTCCATCATGATCCAGTGTGTGGGCCAGTGTCCCCTCATTTCCACCATGATCCAGTGTGTGGGCCAGTGTCCCTTCATTTCCACCATGATCCAGTGTGTGGGCCAGTGTCCCTTCATTTCCACCATGATCCAGTGTGTGGGCCAGTGTCCCCTCATTTCTACCATGATCCTGTGTGTGGGCCAGTGTCCCTTCATTTCCACCATGATCCAGTGTGTGGGCCAGTATCCCCTCATTTCCACCATGATCCTGTGTGTGGGCCAGTGTCCCCTCATTTCCATCATGATCCTGTGTGTGGGCCAGTGTCCCCTCATTTCCATCATGATCCTGTGTGTGGGCCAGTGTCCCCTCATTTCCACCATGATCCTGTGTGTGGGCCAGTGTCCCTTCATTTCCATCATGATCCTGTGTGTGGGCCAGTGTCCCCTCATTTCCACCATGATCCTGTGTGTGGGCCAGTGTCCCCTCATTTCCATCATGATCCAGTGTGTGGGCCAGTGTCCCCTCATTTCCATCATGATCCTGTGTGTGGGCCAGTGTCCCCTCATTTCCATCATGATCCAGTGTGTGGGCCAGTGTCCCTTCATTTCCATCATGATCCTGTGTGTGGACCAGTGTCCCTTCATTTCCACCATGATCCAGTGTGTGGGCCAGTGTCCCTTCATTTCCACCATGATCCAGTGTGTGGGCCAGTATCCCCTCATTTCCACCATGATCCTGTGTGTGGGCCAGTGTCCCCTCATTTCCACCATGATCCAGTGTGTGGGCCAGTGTCCCCTCATTTCCACCATGATCCAGTGTGTGGACCAGTGTCCCCTCATTTCCACCATGATCCAGTGTGTGGACCAGTGTCCCCTCATTTCCACCATGATCCTGTGTGTGGACCAGTGTCCCCTCATTTCCACCATGATCCAGTGTGTGGACCAGTGTCCCCTCATTTCCACCATGATCCTGTGTGTGGGCCAGTGTCCCCTCATTTCCACCATGATCCTGTGTGTGGACCAGTGTCCCCTCATTTCCACCATGATCCAGTGTGTGGGCCAGTGTCCCCTCATTTCCACCATGATCCAGTGTGTGAGCCAGTGTCCCCTCATTTCCACCATGATCCAGTGTGTGAGCCAGTGTCCCCTCATTTCCATCATGATCCTGTGTGTGGGCCAGTGTCCCCTCATTTCCATCATGATCCTGTGTGTGGGCCAGTGTCCCCTCATTTCCATCATGATCCTGTGTGTGGGCCAGTGTCCCCTCATTTCCATCATGATCCAGTGTGTGGGCCAGTGTCCCTTCATTTCCACCATGATCCAGTGTGTGGGCCAGTGTCCCCTCATTTCCACCATGATCCAGTGTGTGGGCCAGTGTCCCCTCATTTCCACCATGATCCTGTGTGTGGACCAGTGTCCCCTCATTTCCACCATGATCCAGTGTGTGGACCAGTGTCCCCTCATTTCCACCATGATCCTGTGTGTGGACCAGTGTCCCCTCATTTCCATCATGATCCTGTGTGTGGGCCAGTGTCCCCTCATTTCCATCATGATCCAGTGTGTGGACCAGTGTCCCCTCATTTCCACCATGATCCTGTGTGTGGACCAGTGTCCCCTCATTTCCATCATGATCCTGTGTGTGGGCCAGTGTCCCCTCATTTCCACCATGATCCTGTGTGTGGGCCAGTGTCCCTTCATTTCCATCATGATCCAGTGTGTGGGCCAGTGTCCCCTCATTTCCACCATGATCCAGTGTGTGGGCCAGTGTCCCCTCATTTCCACCATGATCCAGTGTGTGGGCCAGTGTCCCCTCATTTCCACCATGATCCAGTGTGTGGGCCAGTGTCCCCTCATTTCCACCATGATCCAGTGTGTGGACCAGTGTCCCCTCATTTCCACCATGATCCTGTGTGTGGACCAGTGTCCCTTCATTTCCATCATGATCCAGTGTGTGGGCCAGTGTCCCCTCATTTCCACCATGATCCTGTGTGTGGGCCAGTGTCCCCTCATTTCCACCATGATCCAGTGTGTGGGCCAGTGTCCCCTCATTTCCACCATGATCCTGTGTGTGGGCCAGTGTCCCTTCATTTCCACCATGATCCAGTGTGTGGGCCAGTGTCCCCTCATTTCCACCATGATCCTGTGTGTGGACCAGTGTCCCCTCATTTCCACCATGATCCAGTGTGTGGACCAGTGTCCCCTCATTTCCATCATGATCCTGTGTGTGGACCAGTGTCCCCTCATTTCCATCATGATCCTGTGTGTGGGCCAGTGTCCCCTCATTTCCACCATGATCCTGTGTGTGGGCCAGTGTCCCTTCATTTCCATCATGATCCAGTGTGTGGGCCAGTGTCCCCTCATTTCCACCATGATCCAGTGTGTGGGCCAGTGTCCCCTCATTTCCACCATGATCCAGTGTGTGGGCCAGTGTCCCCTCATTTCCACCATGATCCAGTGTGTGGGCCAGTGTCCTCTCATTTCCACCATGATCCAGTGTGTGGACCAGTGTCCCCTCATTTCCACCATGATCCTGTGTGTGGACCAGTGTCCCTTCATTTCCATCATGATCCAGTGTGTGGGCCAGTGTCCCCTCATTTCCACCATGATCCTGTGTGTGGGCCAGTGTCCCTTCATTTCCACCATGATCCAGTGTGTGGGCCAGTGTCCCCTCATTTCCACCATGATCCAGTGTGTGGACCAGTGTCCCCTCATTTCCATCATGATCCAGTGTGTGGACCAGTGTCCCCTCATTTCCACCATGATCCTGTGTGTGGACCAGTGTCCCCTCATTTCCACCATGATCCAGTGTGTGGGCCAGTGTCCCCTCATTTCCACCATGATCCTGTGTGTGGGCCAGTGTCCCTTCATTTCCATCATGATCCAGTGTGTGGGCCAGTGTCCCCTCATTTCCACCATGATCCTGTGTGTGGGCCAGTGTCCCTTCATTTCCACCATGATCCAGTGTGTGGGCCAGTGTCCCCTCATTTCCACCATGATCCAGTGTGTGGACCAGTGTCCCCTCATTTCCATCATGATCCAGTGTGTGGACCAGTGTCCCCTCATTTCCATCATGATCCAGTGTGTGGGCCAGTGTCCCCTCATTTCCACCATGATCCTGTGTGTGGGCCAGTGTCCCTTCATTTCCACCATGATCCAGTGTGTGGGCCAGTGTCCCCTCATTTCCACCATGATCCAGTGTGTGGACCAGTGTCCCCTCATTTCCACCATGATCCTGTGTGTGGACCAGTGTCCCCTCATTTCCACCATGATCCAGTGTGTGGGCCAGTGTCCCCTCATTTCCACCATGATCCAGTGTGTGGACCAGTGTCCCCTCATTTCCACCATGATCCAGTGTGTGGGCCAGTGTCCCCTCATTTCTACCATGATCCTGTGTGTGGGCCAGTGTCCCCTCATTTCCATCATGATCCAGTGTGTGGGCCAGTGTCCCCTCATTTCCACCATGATCCAGTGTGTGGACCAGTGTCCCCTCATTTCCACCATGATCCAGTGTGTGGGCCAGTGTACCCTCATTTCTACCATGATCCTGTGTGTGGGCCAGTGTCCCTTCATTTCCATCATGATCCAGTGTGTGGGCCAGTGTCCCCTCATTTCCACCATGATCCAGTGTGTGGGCCAGTGTCCCCTCATTTCCACCATGATCCAGTGTGTGGGCCAGTGTCCCCTCATTTCCACCATGATCCAGTGTGTGGGCCAGTGTCCCCTCATTTCCACCATGATCCAGTGTGTGGACCAGTGTCCCCTCATTTCCACCATGATCCTGTGTGTGGACCAGTGTCCCCTCATTTCCACCATGATCCAGTGTGTGGGCCAGTGTCCCCTCATTTCCACCATGATCCAGTGTGTGGGCCAGTGTCCCCTCATTTCCACCATGATCCTGTGTGTGGACCAGTGTCCCCTCATTTCCACCATGATCCTGTGTGTGGACCAGTGTCCCCTCATTTCCACCATGATCCAGTGTGTGGGCCAGTGTCCCCTCATTTCCACCATGATCCAGTGTGTGGACCAGTGTCCCCTCATTTCCACCATGATCCTGTGTGTGGACCAGTGTCCCCTCATTTCCACCATGATCCAGTGTGTGGGCCAGTGTCCCCTCATTTCTACCATGATCCAGTGTGTGGGCCAGTGTCCCTTCATTTCCATCATGATCCAGTGTGTGGGCCAGTGTCCCCTCATTTCCACCATGATCCAGTGTGTGGGCCAGTGTCCCTTCATTTCCACCATGATCCAGTGTGTGGGCCAGTGTCCCTTCATTTCCACCATGATCCAGTGTGTGGGCCAGTGTCCCTTCATTTCCACCATGATCCAGTGTGTGGGCCAGTGTCCCCTCATTTCCACCATGATCCAGTGTGTGGGCCAGTGTCCCCTCATTTCCACCATGATCCAGTGTGTGGGCCAGTGTCCCCTCATTTCCACCATGATCCTGTGTGTGGGCCAGTGTCCCTTCATTTCCACCATGATCCAGTGTGTGGGCCAGTATCCCCTCATTTCCACCATGATCCTGTGTGTGGGCCAGTGTCCCTTCATTTCCATCATGATCCAGTGTGTGGGCCAGTGTCCCTTCATTTCCACCATGATCCAGTGTGTGGGCCAGTGTCCCCTCATTTCCACCATGATCCAGTGTGTGGGCCAGTGTCCCTTCATTTCCACCATGATCCTGTGTGTGGTCCAGTGTCCCCTCATTTCCACCATGATCCAGTGTGTGGGCCAGTGTCCCCTCATTTCCACCATGATCCAGTGTGTGGGCCAGTGTCCCCTCATTTCCACCATGATCCAGTGTGTGGGCCAGTGTCCCCTCATTTCCACCATGATCCAGTGTGTGGGCCAGTGTCCCCTCATTTCCACCATGATCCAGTGTGTGGACCAGTGTCCCTTCATTTCCACCATGATCCAGTGTGTGGGCCAGTGTCCCCTCATTTCCACCATGATCCTGTGTGTGGACCAGTGTCCCCTCATTTCCACCATGATCCAGTGTGTGGGCCAGTGTCCCCTCATTTCCACCATGATCCTGTGTGTGGGCCAGTGTCCCCTCATTTCCACCATGATCCAGTGTGTGGGCCAGTGTCCCCTCATTTCCACCATGATCCTGTGTGTGGGCCAGTGTCCCCTCATTTCCACCATGATCCAGTGTGTGGGCCAGTGTCCCCTCATTTCCACCATGATCCTGTGTGTGGACCAGTGTCCCCTCATTTCCACCATGATCCTGTGTGTGGGCCAGTGTCCCCTCATTTCCACCATGATCCAGTGTGTGGGCCAGTGTCCCCTCATTTCCACCATGATCCAGTGTGTGGGCCAGTGTCCCCTCATTTCCATCATGATCCTGTGTGTGGGCCAGTGTCCCCTCATTTCCACCATGATCCTGTGTGTGGGCCAGTGTCCCCTCATTTCCACCATGATCCTGTGTGTGGGCCAGTGTCCCCTCATTTCCATCATGATCCAGTGTGTGGGCCAGTGTCCCCTCATTTCCATCATGATCCAGTGTGTGGGCCAGTGTCCCTTCATTTCCACCATGATCCAGTGTGTGGGCCAGTGTCCCCTCATTTCCATCATGATCCAGTGTGTGGGCCAGTGTCCCCTCATTTCCATCATGATCCAGTGTGTGGGCCAGTGTCCCTTCATTTCCATCATGATCCAGTGTGTGGGCCAGTGTCCCCTCATTTCCATCATGATCCAGTGTGTGAGCCAGTGTCCCCTCATTTCCACCATGATCCAGTGTGTGGGCCAGTGTCCCCTCATTTCCATCATGATCCTGTGTGTGAGCCAGTGTCCCCTCATTTCCATCATGATCCAGTGTGTGGGCCAGTGTCCCCTCATTTCCATCATGATCCTGTGTGTGGGCCAGTGTCCCTTCATTTCCATCATGATCCAGTGTGTGGGCCAGTGTCCCCTCATTTCCACCATGATCCAGTGTGTGGGCCAGTGTCCCTTCATTTCCACCATGATCCAGTGTGTGGGCCAGTGTCCCCTCATTTCTACCATGATCCAGTGTGTGGGCCAGTGTCCCCTCATTTCCATCATGATCCTGTGTGTGGGCCAGTGTCCCTTCATTTCCATCATGATCCAGTGTGTGGGCCAGTGTCCCCTCATTTCCACCATGATCCAGTGTGTGGGCCAGTGTCCCTTCATTTCCACCATGATCCAGTGTGTGGGCCAGTGTCCCCTCATTTCTACCATGATCCTGTGTGTGGGCCAGTGTCCCCTAATTTCCACCATGATCCTGTGTGTGGACCAGTGTCCCCTCATTTCCACCATGATCCAGTGTGTGGGCCAGTGTCCCCTCATTTCCATCATGATCCTGTGTGTGAGCCAGTGTCCCCTCATTTCCATCATGATCCAGTGTGTGGGCCAGTGTCCCCTCATTTCCATCATGATCCAGTGTGTGGGCCAGTGTCCCCTCATTTCCATCATGATCCAGTGTGTGGGCCAGTGTCCCCTCATTTCCACCATGATCCAGTGTGTGGGCCAGTGTCCCTTCATTTCCATCATGATCCTGTGTGTGGGCCAGTGTCCCCTCATTTCCACCATGATCCTGTGTGTGGGCCAGTGTCCCCCTCATTTCCACCATGATCCAGTGTGTGGGCCAGTGTCCCCTCATTTCCATCATGATCCTGTGTGTGGGCCAGTGTCCCTTCATTTCCATCATGATCCAGTGTGTGGGCCAGTGTCCCCTCATTTCCATCATGATCCTGTGTGTGGGCCAGTGTCCCTTCATTTCCATCATGATCCAGTGTGTGGGCCAGTGTCCCCTCATTTCCACCATGATCCAGTGTGTGGGCCAGTGTCCCTTCATTTCCACCATGATCCAGTGTGTGGGCCAGTGTCCCCTCATTTCCACCATGATCCTGTGTGTGGGCCAGTGTCCCCTCATTTCCACCATGATCCTGTGTGTGGACCAGTGTCCCCTCATTTCCACCATGATCCTGTGTGTGGGCCAGTGTCCCCTCATTTCCACCATGATCCAGTGTGTGGGCCAGTGTCCCCTCATTTCCACCATGATCCAGTGTGTGGGCCAGTGTCCCCTCATTTCCACCATGATCCAGTGTGTGGGCCAGTGTCCCTTCATTTCCACCATGATCCAGTGTGTGGGCCAGTGTCCCCTCATTTCTACCATGATCCTGTGTGTGGGCCAGTGTCCCCTCATTTCCACCATGATCCAGTGTGTGGGCCAGTGTCCCCTCATTTCCACCATGATCCAGTGTGTGGGCCAGTGTCCCCTCATTTCCACCATGATCCAGTGTGTGGGCCAGTGTCCCTTCATTTCCACCATGATCCAGTGTGTGGGCCAGTGTCCCCTCATTTCTACCATGATCCTGTGTGTGGGCCAGTGTCCCCTCATTTCCACCATGATCCTGTGTGTGGACCAGTGTCCCCTCATTTCCACCATGATCCTGTGTGTGGGCCAGTGTCCCCTCATTTCCACCATGATCCAGTGTGTGGGCCAGTGTCCCCTCATTTCCACCATGATCCTGTGTGTGGGCCAGTGTCCCCTCATTTCCACCATGATCCAGTGTGTGGGCCAGTGTCCCTTTATTTCCACCATGATCCAGTGTGTGGGCCAGTGTCCCCTCATTTCCACCATGATCCAGTGTGTGGGCCAGTGTCCCTTCATTTCCACCATGATCCAGTGTGTGGGCCAGTGTCCCCTCATTTCTACCATGATCCTGTGTGTGGGCCAGTGTCCCCTCATTTCCACCATGATCCAGTGTGTGGGCCAGTGTCCCCTCATTTCCACCATGATCCAGTGTGTGGGCCAGTGTCCCCTCATTTCCACCATGATCCTGTGTGTGGGCCAGTGTCCCCTCATTTCCACCATGATCCAGTGTGTGGACCAGTGTCCCCTCATTTCCACCATGATCCTGTGTGTGGGCCAGTGTCCCCTCATTTCCACCATGATCCAGTGTGTGGACCAGTGTCCCCTCATTTCCACCATGATCCTGTGTGTGGGCCAGTGTCCCCTCATTTCCACCATGATCCAGTGTGTGGGCCAGTGTCCCCTCATTTCCACCATGATCCAGTGTGTGGGCCAGTGTCCCCTCATTTCCACCATGATCCTGTGTGTGGGCCAGTGTCCCCTCATTTCCACCATGATCCTGTGTGTGGACCAGTGTCCCCTCATTTCCACCATGATCCAGTGTGTGGACCAGTGTCCCCTCATTTCCACCATGATCCAGTGTGTGGACCAGTGTCCCCTCATTTCCACCATGATCCTGTGTGTGGACCAGTGTCCCCTCATTTCCACCATGATCCAGTGTGTGGGCCAGTGTCCCCTCATTTCCACCATGATCCTGTGTGTGGACCAGTGTCCCCTCATTTCCACCATGATCCAGTGTGTGGGCCAGTGTCCCCTCATTTCCACCATGATCCAGTGTGTGGGCCAGTGTCCCTTCATTTCCACCATGATCCAGTGTGTGGGCCAGTGTCCCCTCATTTCCATCATGATCCAGTGTGTGGGCCAGTGTCCCCTCATTTCCATCATGATCCAGTGTGTGGACCAGTGTCCCCTCATTTCCACCATGATCCAGTGTGTGGGCCAGTGTCCCCTCATTTCTACCATGATCCAGTGTGTGGGCCAGTGTCCCCTCATTTCCACCATGATCCAGTGTGTGGACCAGTGTCCCCTCATTTCCACCATGATCCTGTGTGTGGGCCAGTGTCCCCTCATTTCTACCATGATCCTGTTTGTGGGCCAGTGTCCCCTCATTTCCACCATGATCCAGTGTGTGGGCCAGTGTCCCCTCATTTCCACCATGATCCAGTGTGTGGACCAGTGTCCCCTCATTTCCACCATGATCCTGTGTGTGGGCCAGTGTCCCCTCATTTCCACCATGATCCAGTGTGTGGGCCAGTGTCCCCTCATTTCCACCATGATCCAGTGTGTGGACCAGTGTCCCCTCATTTCCACCATGATCCTGTGTGTGGACCAGTGTCCCCTCATTTCCACCATGATCCTGTGTGTGGACCAGTGTCCCCTCATTTCCACCATGATCCTGTGTGTGGACCAGTGTCCCCTCATTTCCACCATGATCCAGTGTGTGGACCAGTGTCCCCTCATTTCCACCATGATCCTGTGTGTGGACCAGTGTCCCCTCATTTCCACCATGATCCTGTGTGTGGACCAGTGTCCCCTCATTTCCACCATGATCCAGTGTGTGGGCCAGTGTCCCCTCATTTCCATCATGATCCAGTGTGTGGGCCAGTGTCCCCTCATTTCCACCATGATCCAGTGTGTGGGCCAGTGTCCCTTCATTTCCACCATGATCCAGTGTGTGGGCCAGTGTCCCTTCATTTCCACCATGATCCAGTGTGTGGGCCAGTGTCCCTTCATTTCCACCATGATCCAGTGTGTGGGCCAGTGTCCCCTCATTTCCACCATGATCCTGTGTGTGGGCCAGTGTCCCCTCATTTCCACCATGATCCAGTGTGTGGGCCAGTGTCCCCTCATTTCCACCATGATCCTGTGTGTGGGCCAGTGTCCCTTCATTTCCACCATGATCCAGTGTGTGGGCCAGTGTCCCTTCATTTCCACCATGATCCAGTGTCCCCTCATTTCCACCATGATCCAGTGTGTGGGCCAGTGTCCCCTCATTTCCACCATGATCCTGTGTGTGGGCCAGTGTCCCTTCATTTCCACCATGATCCAGTGTGTGGGCCAGTGTCCCTTCATTTCCACCATGATCCAGTGTCCCCTCATTTCCACCATGATCCAGTGTGTGGGCCAGTGTCCCCTCATTTCCACCATGATCCTGTGTGTGGGCCAGTGTCCCCTCATTTCCACCATGATCCAGTGTGTGGGCCAGTGTCCCCTCATTTCCACCATGATCCTGTGTGTGGGCCAGTGTCCCCTCATTTCCACCATGATCCAGTGTGTGGGCCAGTGTCCCCTCATTTCCACCATGATCCTGTGTGTGGACCAGTGTCCCCTCATTTCCACCATGATCCAGTGTGTGGACCAGTGTCCCCTCATTTCCACCATGATCCAGTGTGTGGACCAGTGTCCCCTCATTTCCACCATGATCCTGTGTGTGGGCCAGTGTCCCCTCATTTCCACCATGATCCAGTGTGTGGACCAGTGTCCCCTCATTTCCACCATGATCCTGTGTGTGGGCCAGTGTCCCCTCATTTCCACCATGATCCAGTGTGTGGGCCAGTGTCCCCTCATTTCCACCATGATCCAGTGTGTGGGCCAGTGTCCCCTCATTTCCACCATGATCCTGTGTGTGGACCAGTGTCCCCTCATTTCCACCATGATCCTGTGTGTGGACCAGTGTCCCCTCATTTCCACCATGATCCTGTGTGTGGACCAGTGTCCCCCTCATTTCCACCATGATCCAGTGTGTGGACCAGTGTCCCCTCATTTCCACCATGATCCTGTGTGTGGACCAGTGTCCCCTCATTTCCACCATGATCCTGTGTGTGGACCAGTGTCCCCTCATTTCCACCATGATCCAGTGTGTGGGCCAGTGTCCCCTCATTTCCATCATGATCCAGTGTGTGGGCCAGTGTCCCCTCATTTCCACCATGATCCAGTGTGTGGACCAGTGTCCCCTCATTTCCACCATGATCCTGTGTGTGGGCCAGTGTCCCCTCATTTCCACCATGATCCAGTGTGTGGGCCAGTGTCCCTTCATTTCCACCATGATCCAGTGTGTGGGCCAGTGTCCCTTCATTTCCACCATGATCCAGTGTGTGGGCCAGTGTCCCTTCATTTCCACCATGATCCAGTGTGTGGGCCAGTGTCCCTTCATTTCCACCATGATCCAGTGTGTGGGCCAGTGTCCCCTCATTTCCACCATGATCCTGTGTGTGGGCCAGTGTCCCCTCATTTCCACCATGATCCAGTGTGTGGGCCAGTGTCCCCTCATTTCCACCATGATCCTGTGTGTGGGCCAGTGTCCCTTCATTTCCACCATGATCCAGTGTGTGGGCCAGTGTCCCTTCATTTCCACCATGATCCAGTGTCCCCTCATTTCCACCATGATCCAGTGTGTGGGCCAGTGTCCCCTCATTTCCACCATGATCCTGTGTGTGGGCCAGTGTCCCTTCATTTCCACCATGATCCAGTGTGTGGTCCAGTGTCCCCCTCATTTCCACCATGATCCAGTGTGTGGGCCAGTGTCCCTTCATTTCCATCATGATCCAGTGTGTGGGCCAGTGTCCCTTCATTTCCACCATGATCCAGTGTGTGGGCCAGTGTCCCCTCATTTCCACCATGATCCAGTGTGTGGGCCAGTGTCCCTTCATTTCCACCATGATCCTGTGTGTGGTCCAGTGTCCCCTCATTTCCACCATGATCCAGTGTGTGGGCCAGTGTCCCCTCATTTCCACCATGATCCAGTGTGTGGGCCAGTGTCCCCTCATTTCCACCATGATCCAGTGTGTGGGCCAGTGTCCCCTCATTTCCACCATGATCCAGTGTGTGGGCCAGTGTCCCCTCATTTCCACCATGATCCAGTGTGTGGACCAGTGTCCCTTCATTTCCACCATGATCCAGTGTGTGGGCCAGTGTCCCCTCATTTCCACCATGATCCAGTGTGTGGGCCAGTGTCCCCTCATTTCCACCATGATCCTGTGTGTGGACCAGTGTCCCCTCATTTCCACCATGATCCTGTGTGTGGGCCAGTGTCCCCTCATTTCCACCATGATCCAGTGTGTGGGCCAGTGTCCCCTCATTTCCACCATGATCCTGTGTGTGGGCCAGTGTCCCCTCATTTCCACCATGATCCAGTGTGTGGGCCAGTGTCCCCTCATTTCCACCATGATCCTGTGTGTGGACCAGTGTCCCCTCATTTCCACCATGATCCTGTGTGTGGGCCAGTGTCCCCTCATTTCCACCATGATCCAGTGTGTGGGCCAGTGTCCCCTCATTTCCACCATGATCCTGTGTGTGGGCCAGTGTCCCCTCATTTCCACCATGATCCTGTGTGTGGGCCAGTGTCCCCTCATTTCCATCATGATCCAGTGTGTGGGCCAGTGTCCCCTCATTTCCATCATGATCCAGTGTGTGGGCCAGTGTCCCTTCATTTCCATCATGATCCAGTGTGTGGGCCAGTGTCCCCTCATTTCCATCATGATCCAGTGTGTGGGCCAGTGTCCCTTCATTTCCATCATGATCCAGTGTGTGGGCCAGTGTCCCCTCATTTCCATCATGATCCAGTGTGTGAGCCAGTGTCCCCTCATTTCCACCATGATCCAGTGTGTGGGCCAGTGTCCCCTCATTTCCATCATGATCCAGTGTGTGGGCCAGTGTCCCCTCATTTCCACCATGATCCTGTGTGTGGGCCAGTGTCCCCTCATTTCCATCATGATCCAGTGTGTGGGCCAGTGTCCCCTCATTTCCATCATGATCCAGTGTGTGGGCCAGTGTCCCCTCATTTCCATCATGATCCAGTGTGTGGGCCAGTGTCCCCTCATTTCCATCATGATCCAGTGTGTGGGCCAGTGTCCCCTCATTTCCACCATGATCCAGTGTGTGGGCCAGTGTCCCCTCATTTCCATCATGATCCAGTGTGTGGGCCAGTGTCCCCTCATTTCCACCATGATCCTGTGTGTGGGCCAGTGTCCCCTCATTTCCACCATGATCCAGTGTGTGGGCCAGTGTCCCCTCATTTCCATCATGATCCTGTGTGTGGGCCAGTGTCCCTTCATTTCCATCATGATCCAGTGTGTGGGCCAGTGTCCCCTCATTTCCATCATGATCCTGTGTGTGGGCCAGTGTCCCTTCATTTCCATCATGATCCTGTGTGTGGGCCAGTGTCCCCTCATTTCCACCATGATCCAGTGTGTGGGCCAGTGTCCCCTCATTTCCATCATGATCCTGTGTGTGGGCCAGTGTCCCTTCATTTCCATCATGATCCAGTGTGTGGGCCAGTGTCCCCTCATTTCCACCATGATCCAGTGTGTGGGCCAGTGTCCCTTCATTTCCACCATGATCCAGTGTGTGGGCCAGTGTCCCTTCATTTCCACCATGATCCAGTGTGTGGGCCAGTGTCCCCTCATTTCTACCATGATCCTGTGTGTGGGCCAGTGTCCCCTCATTTCCACCATGATCCTGTGTGTGGACCAGTGTCCCCTCATTTCCACCATGATCCAGTGTGTGGGCCAGTGTCCCCTCATTTCTACCATGATCCTGTGTGTGGGCCAGTGTCCCCTCATTTCCACCATGATCCTGTGTGTGGGCCAGTGTCCCCTCATTTCCACCATGATCCAGTGTGTGGGCCAGTGTCCCCTCATTTCCACCATGATCCTGTGTGTGGGCCAGTGTCCCCTCATTTCCACCATGATCCAGTGTGTGGGCCAGTGTCCCCTCATTTCCACCATGATCCTGTGTGTGGACCAGTGTCCCCTCATTTCCACCATGATCCAGTGTGTGGACCAGTGTCCCCTCATTTCCACCATGATCCAGTGTGTGGACCAGTGTCCCCTCATTTCCACCATGATCCTGTGTGTGGGCCAGTGTCCCCTCATTTCCACCATGATCCAGTGTGTGGACCAGTGTCCCCTCATTTCCACCATGATCCTGTGTGTGGGCCAGTGTCCCCTCATTTCCACCATGATCCAGTGTGTGGGCCAGTGTCCCCTCATTTCCACCATGATCCAGTGTGTGGGCCAGTGTCCCCTCATTTCCACCATGATCCTGTGTGTGGGCCAGTGTCCCCTCATTTCCACCATGATCCTGTGTGTGGACCAGTGTCCCCTCATTTCCACCATGATCCAGTGTGTGGACCAGTGTCCCCTCATTTCCACCATGATCCAGTGTGTGGACCAGTGTCCCCTCATTTCCACCATGATCCTGTGTGTGGACCAGTGTCCCCTCATTTCCACCATGATCCAGTGTGTGGACCAGTGTCCCCTCATTTCCACCATGATCCAGTGTGTGGACCAGTGTCCCCTCATTTCCACCATGATCCTGTGTGTGGACCAGTGTCCCCTCATTTCCACCATGATCCAGTGTGTGGACCAGTGTCCCCTCATTTCCACCATGATCCTGTGTGTGGACCAGTGTCCCCTCATTTCCACCATGATCCTGTGTGTGGACCAGTGTCCCCTCATTTCCACCATGATCCTGTGTGTGGACCAGTGTCCCCTCATTTCCACCATGATCCTGTGTGTGGACCAGTGTCCCCTCATTTCCACCATGATCCTGTGTGTGGACCAGTGTCCCCTCATTTCCACCATGATCCTGTGTGTGGGCCAGTGTCCCCTCATTTCTACCATGATCCTGTTTGTGGGCCAGTGTCCCCTCATTTCCACCATGATCCAGTGTGTGGGCCAGTGTCCCCTCATTTCCACCATGATCCAGTGTGTGGACCAGTGTCCCCTCATTTCCACCATGATCCTGTGTGTGGACCAGTGTCCCCTCATTTCCACCATGATCCTGTGTGTGGACCAGTGTCCCCTCATTTCCACCATGATCCTGTGTGTGGACCAGTGTCCCCTCATTTCCACCATGATCCTGTGTGTGGACCAGTGTCCCCTCATTTCCACCATGATCCTGTGTGTGGACCAGTGCCCCCTCATTTCCACCATGATCCAGTGTGTGGGCCAGTGTCCCCTCATTTCCACCATGATCCAGTGTGTGGGCCAGTGTCCCCTCATTTCTACCATGATCCTGTTTGTGGGCCAGTGTCCCCTCATTTCCACCATGATCCAGTGTGTGGACCAGTGTCCCCTCATTTCCACCATGATCCTGTGTTTGGGCCAGTGTCCCCTCATTTCCACCATGATCCAGTGTGTGGGCCAGTGTCCCCTCATTTCCACCATGATCCAGTGTGTGGGCCAGTGTCCCCTCATTTCCACCATGATCCTGTGTGTGGACCAGTGTCCCCTCATTTCCACCATGATCCTGTGTGTGGACCAGTGTCCCCTCATTTCCACCATGATCCAGTGTGTGGACCAGTGTCCCCCTCATTTCCACCATGATCCTGTGTGTGGGCCAGTGTCCCCTCATTTCCACCATGATCCTGTGTGTGGACCAGTGTCCCCTCATTTCCACCATGATCCAGTGTGTGGGCCAGTGTCCCCTCATTTCCACCATGATCCTGTGTGTGGACCAGTGTCCCCTCATTTCCACCATGATCCAGTGTGTGAGCCAGTGTCCCCTCATTTCCATCATGATCCTGTGTGTGGGCCAGTGTCCCCTCATTTCCATCATGATCCTGTGTGTGGGCCAGTGTCCCCTCATTTCCATCATGATCCTGTGTGTGGGCCAGTGTCCCCTCATTTCCATCATGATCCAGTGTGTGGGCCAGTGTCCCTTCATTTCCACCATGATCCAGTGTGTGGGCCAGTGTCCCTTCATTTCCACCATGATCCAGTGTGTGGGCCAGTGTCCCCTCATTTCCACCATGATCCAGTGTGTGGACCAGTGTCCCCTCATTTCCATCATGATCCAGTGTGTGGACCAGTGTCCCCTCATTTCCACCATGATCCTGTGTGTGGACCAGTGTCCCCCTCATTTCCACCATGATCCAGTGTGTGGGCCAGTGTCCCTTCATTTCCATCATGATCCAGTGTGTGGACCAGTGTCCCCTCATTTCCACCATGATCCAGTGTGTGGACCAGTGTCCCCTCATTTCCATCATGATCCAGTGTGTGGACCAGTGTCCCCTCATTTCCACCATGATCCTGTGTGTGGACCAGTGTCCCCTCATTTCCACCATGATCCAGTGTGTGGGCCAGTGTCCCCTCATTTCCACCATGATCCTGTGTGTGGACCAGTGTCCCCTCATTTCCACCATGATCCTGTGTGTGGACCAGTGTCCCCTCATTTCCACCATGATCCAGTGTGTGGGCCAGTGTCCCCTCATTTCCACCATGATCCAGTGTGTGGACCAGTGTCCCCTCATTTCCATCATGGTCCTGTGTGTGGGCCAGTGTCCCCTCATTTCCATCATGATCCAGTGTGTGGGCCAGTGTCCCCTCATTTCCACCATGATCCAGTGTGTGGGCCAGTGTCCCCTCATTTCTACCATGATCCTGTGTGTGGGCCAGTGTCCCCTCATTTCCATCATGATCCTGTGTGTGGGCCAGTGTCCCCTCATTTCCACCATGATCCAGTGTGTGGGCCAGTGTCCCTTCATTTCCACCATGATCCAGTGTGTGGGCCAGTGTCCCTTCATTTCCACCATGATCCAGTGTGTGGGCCAGTGTCCCCTCATTTCCACCATGATCCAGTGTGTGGGCCAGTGTCCCTTCATTTCCACCATGATCCAGTGTGTGGGCCAGTGTCCCTTCATTTCCACCATGATCCTGTGTGTGGGCCAGTGTCCCTTCATTTCCACCATGATCCAGTGTGTGGGCCAGTGTCCCCTCATTTCTACCATGATCCAGTGTGTGGGCCAGTGTCCCCTCATTTCCACCATGATCCAGTGTGTGGGCCAGTGTCCCTTCATTTCCACCATGATCCAGTGTGTGGGCCAGTGTCCCCTCATTTCCATCATGATCCTGTGTGTGGGCCAGTGTCCCCTCATTTCCACCATGATCCAGTGTGTGGGCCAGTGTCCCCTCATTTCCACCATGATCCAGTGTGTGGGCCAGTGTCCCTTCATTTCCACCATGATCCAGTGTGTGGGCCAGTGTCCCCTCATTTCCACCATGATCCAGTGTGTGGGCCAGTGTCCCTTCATTTCCACCATGATCCAGTGTGTGGGCCAGTGTCCCTTCATTTCCATCATGATCCAGTGTGTGGGCCAGTGTCCCCTCATTTCCACCATGATCCAGTGTGTGGGCCAGTGTCCCCTCATTTCCATCATGATCCTGTGTGTGGGCCAGTGTCCCCTCATTTCCATCATGATCCAGTGTGTGGGCCAGTGTCCCTTCATTTCCATCATGATCCTGTGTGTGGGCCAGTGTCCCTTCATTTCCACCATGATCCAGTGTGTGGGCCAGTGTCCCTTCATTTCCACCATGATCCAGTGTGTGGGCCAGTATCCCCTCATTTCCACCATGATCCTGTGTGTGGGCCAGTGTCCCCTCATTTCCACCATGATCCAGTGTGTGGGCCAGTGTCCCCTCATTTCCACCATGATCCAGTGTGTGGGCCAGTGTCCCCTCATTTCCACCATGATCCTGTGTGTGGACCAGTGTCCCCTCATTTCCACCATGATCCAGTGTGTGGACCAGTGTCCCCTCATTTCCATCATGATCCTGTGTGTGGACCAGTGTCCCCTCATTTCTACCATGATCCAGTGTGTGGGCCAGTGTCCCCTCATTTCCACCATGATCCTGTGTGTGGGCCAGTGTCCCCTCATTTCCATCATGATCCTGTGTGTGGACCAGTGTCCCTTCATTTCCACCATGATCCAGTGTGTGGGCCAGTGTCCCTTCATTTCCACCATGATCCAGTGTGTGGGCCAGTATCCCCTCATTTCCATCATGATCCTGTGTGTGGGCCAGTGTCCCCTCATTTCCATCATGATCCTGTGTGTGGGCCAGTGTCCCCTCATTTCCATCATGATCCTGTGTGTGGGCCAGTGTCCCCTCATTTCCATCATGATCCAGTGTGTGGGCCAGTGTCCCTTCATTTCCATCATGATCCAGTGTGTGGACCAGTGTCCCCTCATTTCCACCATGATCCAGTGTGTGGACCAGTGTCCCTTCATTTCCACCATGATCCAGTGTGTGGGCCAGTGTCCCTTCATTTCCACCATGATCCAGTGTGTGGGCCAGTATCCCCTCATTTCCACCATGATCCTGTGTGTGGGCCAGTGTCCCCTCATTTCCACCATGATCCAGTGTGTGGGCCAGTGTCCCCTCATTTCCACCATGATCCAGTGTGTGGGCCAGTGTCCCCTCATTTCCACCATGATCCTGTGTGTGGACCAGTGTCCCCTCATTTCCACCATGATCCAGTGTGTGGGCCAGTGTCCCCTCATTTCCACCATGATCCTGTGTGTGGACCAGTGTCCCCCTCATTTCCACCATGATCCAGTGTGTGAGCCAGTGTCCCCTCATTTCCACCATGATCCAGTGTGTGAGCCAGTGTCCCCTCATTTCCATCATGATCCTGTGTGTGGGCCAGTGTCCCCTCATTTCCATCATGATCCTGTGTGTGGGCCAGTGTCCCCTCATTTCCATCATGATCCTGTGTGTGGGCCAGTGTCCCCTCATTTCCATCATGATCCAGTGTGTGGGCCAGTGTCCCTTCATTTCCACCATGATCCAGTGTGTGGGCCAGTGTCCCTTCATTTCCACCATGATCCAGTGTGTGGGCCAGTGTCCCCTCATTTCCACCATGATCCAGTGTGTGGACCAGTGTCCCCTCATTTCCATCATGATCCAGTGTGTGGACCAGTGTCCCCTCATTTCCACCATGATCCTGTGTGTGGACCAGTGTCCCCTCATTTCCACCATGATCCAGTGTGTGGGCCAGTGTCCCCTCATTTCCACCATGATCCTGTGTGTGGACCAGTGTCCCCTCATTTCCACCATGATCCAGTGTGTGGACCAGTGTCCCCTCATTTCCACCATGATCCTGTGTGTGGACCAGTGTCCCCTCATTTCTACCATGATCCTGTGTGTGGGCCAGTGTCCCTTCATTTCCATCATGATCCAGTGTGTGGGCCAGTGTCCCCTCATTTCCACCATGATCCAGTGTGTGGGCCAGTGTCCCCTCATTTCCACCATGATCCAGTGTGTGGGCCAGTGTCCCCTCATTTCCACCATGATCCAGTGTGTGGGCCAGTGTCCCCTCATTTCCACCATGATCCAGTGTGTGGACCAGTGTCCCCTCATTTCCATCATGATCCAGTGTGTGGGCCAGTGTCCCCTCATTTCTACCATGATCCTGTGTGTGGACCAGTGTCCCCTCATTTCCACCATGATCCTGTGTGTGGACCAGTGTCCCCTCATTTCCACCATGATCCAGTGTGTGGGCCAGTGTCCCCTCATTTCTACCATGATCCTGTGTGTGGACCAGTGTCCCCTCATTTCCACCATGATCCAGTGTGTGGACCAGTGTCCCCTCATTTCCATCATGATCCAGTGTGTGGGCCAGTGTCCCCTCATTTCTACCATGATCCTGTGTGTGGACCAGTGTCCCCTCATTTCCACCATGATCCTGTGTGTGGACCAGTGTCCCCTCATTTCCACCATGATCCAGTGTGTGGGCCAGTGTCCCCTCATTTCTACCATGATCCTGTGTGTGGACCAGTGTCCCCTCATTTCCACCATGATCCAGTGTGTGGGCCAGTGTCCCCTCATTTCCACCATGATCCAGTGTGTGGGCCAGTGTCCCCTCATTTCCACCATGATCCAGTGTGTGGGCCAGTGTCCCCTCATTTCCACCATGATCCAGTGTGTGGACCAGTGTCCCCTCATTTCCATCATGATCCAGTGTGTGGGCCAGTGTCCCCTCATTTCTACCATGATCCTGTGTGTGGACCAGTGTCCCCTCATTTCCACCATGATCCAGTGTGTGGACCAGTGTCCCCTCATTTCCACCATGATCCTGTGTGTGGGCCAGTGTCCCCTCATTTCCACCATGATCCTGTGTGTGGACCAGTGTCCCCTCATTTCCACCATGATCCAGTGTGTGGGCCAGTGTCCCCTCATTTCTACCATGATCCTGTGTGTGGGCCAGTGTCCCCTCATTTCTACCATGATCCAGTGTGTGGGCCAGTGTCCCCTCATTTCCACCATGATCCAGTGTGTGGGCCAGTGTCCCCTCATTTCCACCATGATCCAGTGTGTGGGCCAGTGTCCCCTCATTTCCACCATGATCCAGTGTGTGGGCCAGTGTCCCCTCATTTCCATCATGATCCAGTGTGTGGGCCAGTGTCCCCTCATTTCCACCATGATCCTGTGTGTGGGCCAGTGTCCCCTCATTTCCACCATGATCCTGTGTGTGGACCAGTGTCCCCTCATTTCCACCATGATCCAGTGTGTGGGCCAGTGTCCCCTCATTTCCACCATGATCCAGTGTGTGGGCCAGTGTCCCCTCATTTCCACCATGATCCTGTGTGTGGGCCAGTGTCCCCTCATTTCCACCATGATCCTGTGTGTGGGCCAGTGTCCCCTCATTTCCACCATGATCCTGTGTGTGGGCCAGTGTCCCTTCATTTCCATCATGATCCAGTGTGTGGGCCAGTGTCCCCTCATTTCCACCATGATCCAGTGTGTGGGCCAGTGTCCCCTCATTTCCATCATGATCCAGTGTGTGGGCCAGTGTCCCCTCATTTCCACCATGATCCTGTGTGTGGGCCAGTGTCCCCTCATTTCCACCATGATCCAGTGTGTGGGCCAGTGTCCCTTCATTTCCACCATGATCCAGTGTGTGGGCCAGTGTCCCTTCATTTCCACCATGATCCAGTGTGTGGGCCAGTGTCCCCTCATTTCCACCATGATCCAGTGTGTGGGCCAGTGTCCCTTCATTTCCACCATGATCCAGTGTGTGGGCCAGTGTCCCTTCATTTCCACCATGATCCAGTGTGTGGGCCAGTGTCCCCTCATTTCCATCATGATCCAGTGTGTGGGCCAGTGTCCCTTCATTTCCACCATGATCCAGTGTGTGGGCCAGTATCCCCTCATTTCCACCATGATCCTGTGTGTGGGCCAGTATCCCCTCATTTCCACCATGATCCTGTGTGTGGGCCAGTGTCCCTTCATTTCCATCATGATCCTGTGTGTGGGCCAGTGTCCCCTCATTTCCACCATGATCCAGTGTGTGGGTCAGTGTCCCTTCATTTCCACCATGATCCTGTGTGTGGGCCAGTGTCCCCCTCATTTCCATCATGATCCTGTGTGTGGGCCAGTGTCCCCTCATTTCCACCATGATCCTGTGTGTGGGCCAGTGTTCCCTCATTTCCACCATGATCCAGTGTGTGGGCCAGTGTTCCCTCATTTCCACCATGATCCTGTGTGTGGGCCAGTGTCCCCTCATTTCCACCATGATCCAGTGTGTGGGCCAGTGTTCCCTCATTTCCACCATGATCCAGTGTGTGGGCCAGTGTCCCCTCATTTCCACCATGATCCAGTGTGTGGGCCAGTGTCCCTTCATTTCCACCATGATCCAGTGTGTGGACCAGTGTCCCTTCATTTCCACCATGATCCAGTGTGTGGGCCAGTGCCCCCTCATTTCCACCATGATCCAGTGTGTGGGCCAGTGTCCCTTCATTTCCACCATGATCCTGTGTGTGGGCCAGTGTCCCCTCATTTCCACCATGATCCAGTGTGTGGGCCAGTGTCCCCTCATTTCCACCATGATCCAGTGTGTGGGCCAGTGTCCCCTCATTTCCACCATGATCCAGTGTGTGGGCCAGTGTCCCCTCATTTCCACCATGATCCAGTGTGTGGGCCAGTGTCCCCTCATTTCCACCATGATCCAGTGTGTGGACCAGTGTCCCTTCATTTCCACCATGATCCAGTGTGTGGGCCAGTGTCCCCTCATTTCCACCATGATCCTGTGTGTGGACCAGTGTCCCCTCATTTCCACCATGATCCTGTGTGTGGACCAGTGTCCCCTCATTTCCACCATGATCCTGTGTGTGGGCCAGTGTCCCCTCATTTCCACCATGATCCAGTGTGTGGGCCAGTGTCCCCTCATTTCCACCATGATCCTGTGTGTGGGCCAGTGTCCCCTCATTTCCACCATGATCCAGTGTGTGGGCCAGTGTCCCCTCATTTCCACCATGATCCTGTGTGTGAACCAGTGTCCCCTCATTTCCACCATGATCCTGTGTGTGGACCAGTGTCCCCTCATTTCCACCATGATCCTGTGTGTGGGCCAGTGTCCCCTCATTTCCACCATGATCCAGTGTGTGGGCCAGTGTCCCCTCATTTCCACCATGATCCTGTGTGTGGGCCAGTGTCCCCTCATTTCCATCATGATCCAGTGTGTGGACCAGTGTCCCCTCATTTCCACCATGATCCAGTGTGTGGGCCAGTGTCCCCTCATTTCCATCATGATCCAGTGTGTGGGCCAGTGTCCCTTCATTTCCACCATGATCCAGTGTGTGGGCCAGTGTCCCCTCATTTCCATCATGATCCAGTGTGTGGGCCAGTGTCCCCTCATTTCCATCATGATCCAGTGTGTGGGCCAGTGTCCCCTCATTTCCATCATGATCCAGTGTGTGGGCCAGTGTCCCTTCATTTCCATCATGATCCAGTGTGTGGGCCAGTGTCCCCTCATTTCCATCATGATCCAGTGTGTGAGCCAGTGTCCCCTCATTTCCACCATGATCCTGTGTGTGAGCCAGTGTCCCCTCATTTCCATCATGATCCAGTGTGTGGGCCAGTGTCCCCTCATTTCCATCATGATCCAGTGTGTGGGCCAGTGTCCCCTCATTTCCATCATGATCCAGTGTGTGGGCCAGTGTCCCCTCATTTCCACCATGATCCAGTGTGTGGGCCAGTGTCCCCTCATTTCCACCATGATCCTGTGTGTGGGCCAGTGTCCCTTCATTTCCATCATGATCCTGTGTGTGGGCCAGTGTCCCCTCATTTCCACCATGATCCTGTGTGTGGGCCAGTGTCCCCTCATTTCCATCATGATCCTGTGTGTGGGCCAGTGTCCCTTCATTTCCATCATGATCCAGTGTGTGGGCCAGTGTCCCCTCATTTCCACCATGATCCAGTGTGTGGGCCAGTGTCCCTTCATTTCCACCATGATCCAGTGTGTGGGCCAGTGTCCCCTCATTTCCATCATGATCCTGTGTGTGGGCCAGTGTCCCCTCATTTCCACCATGATCCAGTGTGTGGGCCAGTGTCCCTTCATTTCCACCATGATCCAGTGTGTGGGCCAGTGTCCCCTCATTTCTACCATGATCCTGTGTGTGGGCCAGTGTCCCCTCATTTCCACCATGATCCTGTGTGTGGACCAGTGTCCCCTCATTTCCACCATGATCCTGTGTGTGGGCCAGTGTCCCCTCATTTCCACCATGATCCAGTGTGTGGGCCAGTGTCCCCTCATTTCCACCATGATCCTGTGTGTGGGCCAGTGTCCCCTCATTTCCACCATGATCCTGTGTGTGGGCCAGTGTCCCCTCATTTCCACCATGATCCAGTGTGTGGGCCAGTGTCCCCTCATTTCCACCATGATCCTGTGTGTGGGCCAGTGTCCCCTCATTTCCACCATGATCCTGTGTGTGGGCCAGTGTCCCCTCATTTCCATCATGATCCAGTGTGTGGGCCAGTGTCCCCTCATTTCCATCATGATCCAGTGTGTGGGCCAGTGTCCCTTCATTTCCACCATGATCCAGTGTGTGGGCCAGTGTCCCCTCATTTCCATCATGATCCAGTGTGTGGGCCAGTGTCCCTTCATTTCCATCATGATCCAGTGTGTGGGCCAGTGTCCCCTCATTTCCATCATGATCCAGTGTGTGGGCCAGTGTCCCTTCATTTCCACCATGATCCAGTGTGTGGGCCAGTGTCCCCTCATTTCTACCATGATCCTGTGTGTGGGCCAGTGTCCCCTCATTTCCACCATGATCCTGTGTGTGGGCCAGTGTCCCCTCATTTCCACCATGATCCAGTGTGTGGGCCAGTGTCCCCTCATTTCCACCATGATCCTGTGTGTGGGCCAGTGTCCCCTCATTTCCACCATGATCCAGTGTGTGGGCCAGTGTCCCCTCATTTCCACCATGATCCTGTGTGTGGACCAGTGTCCCCTCATTTCCACCATGATCCTGTGTGTGGACCAGTGTCCCCTCATTTCCACCATGATCCTGTGTGTGGGCCAGTGTCCCCTCATTTCCACCATGATCCAGTGTGTGGGCCAGTGTCCCCTCATTTCCACCATGATCCTGTGTGTGGGCCAGTGTCCCCTCATTTCCACCATGATCCTGTGTGTGGGCCAGTGTCCCCTCATTTCCATCATGATCCAGTGTGTGGGCCAGTGTCCCCTCATTTCCATCATGATCCAGTGTGTGGGCCAGTGTCCCTTCATTTCCACCATGATCCAGTGTGTGGGCCAGTGTCCCCTCATTTCCATCATGATCCAGTGTGTGGGCCAGTGTCCCTTCATTTCCATCATGATCCAGTGTGTGGGCCAGTGTCCCCTCATTTCCATCATGATCCAGTGTGTGGGCCAGTGTCCCTTCATTTCCATCATGATCCAGTGTGTGGGCCAGTGTCCCCTCATTTCCATCATGATCCTGTGTGTGGGCCAGTGTCCCTTCATTTCCATCATGATCCAGTGTGTGGGCCAGTGTCCCTTCATTTCCACCATGATCCAGTGTGTGGGCCAGTGTCCCCTCATTTCCACCATGATCCTGTGTGTGGGCCAGTGTCCCCTCATTTCCACCATGATCCTGTGTGTGGGCCAGTGTCCCCTCATTTCCACCATGATCCTGTGTGTGGGCCAGTGTCCCCTCATTTCCACCATGATCCAGTGTGTGGGCCAGTGTCCCCTCATTTCCACCATGATCCTGTATGTGGACCAGTGTCCCCTCATTTCCACCATGATCCAGTGTGTGGGCCAGTGTCCCCTCATTTCCACCATGATCCAGTGTGTGGACCAGTGTCCCTTCATTTCCACCATGATCCAGTGTGTGGGCCAGTGTCCCCTCATTTCCACCATGATCCAGTGTGTGGACCAGTGTCCCTTCATTTCCACCATGATCCAGTGTGTGGGCCAGTGTCCCCTCATTTCCACCATGATCCTGTGTGTGGGCCAGTGTCCCCTCATTTCCACCATGATCCAGTGTGTGGGCCAGTGTCCCCTCATTTCCACCATGATCCAGTGTGTGGACCAGTGTCCCTTCATTTCCACCATGATCCAGTGTGTGGGCCAGTGTCCCCTCATTTCCACCATGATCCAGTGTGTGGGCCAGTGTCCCCTCATTTCCACCATGATCCAGTGTGTGGGCCAGTGTCCCCTCATTTCCACCATGATCCAGTGTGTGGGCCAGTGTCCCCTCATTTCCACCATGATCCAGTGTGTGGACCAGTGTCCCTTCATTTCCACCATGATCCAGTGTGTGGGCCAGTGTCCCTTCATTTCCACCATGATCCTGTGTGTGGACCAGTGTCCCCTCATTTCCACCATGATCCTGTGTGTGGACCAGTGTCCCCTCATTTCCACCATGATCCTGTGTGTGGGCCAGTGTCCCCTCATTTCCACCATGATCCTGTGTGTGGGCCAGTGTCCCCTCATTTCCACCATGATCCTGTGTGTGGGCCAGTGTCCCCTCATTTCCATCATGATCCAGTGTGTGGGCCAGTGTCCCCTCATTTCCATCATGATCCAGTGTGTGGGCCAGTGTCCCTTCATTTCCACCATGATCCAGTGTGTGGGCCAGTGTCCCCTCATTTCCATCATGATCCAGTGTGTGGGCCAGTGTCCCTTCATTTCCATCATGATCCAGTGTGTGGGCCAGTGTCCCCTCATTTCCATCATGATCCAGTGTGTGGGCCAGTGTCCCTTCATTTCCATCATGATCCAGTGTGTGGGCCAGTGTCCCCTCATTTCCATCATGATCCAGTGTGTGGGCCAGTGTCCCCTCATTTCCATCATGATCCAGTGTGTGGGCCAGTGTCCCCTCATTTCCATCATGATCCAGTGTGTGGGCCAGTGTCCCCTCATTTCCACCATGATACAGTGTGTGGGCCAGTGTCCCTTCATTTCCACCATGATCCTGTGTGTGGGCCAGTGTCCCCTCATTTCCACCATGATCCTGTGTGTGGGCCAGTGCCCCCTCATTTCCATCATGATCCAGTGTGTGGGCCAGTGTCCCCTCATTTCCACCATGATCCTGTGTGTGGGCCAGTGTCCCCTCATTTCCACCATGATCCTGTGTGTGGGCCAGTGTCCCCTCATTTCCATCATGATCCAGTGTGTGGGCCAGTGTCCCCTCATTTCCATCATGATCCAGTGTGTGGGCCAGTGTCCCCTCATTTCCACCATGATCCTGTGTGTGGGCCAGTGTCCCCTCATTTCCACCATGATCCTGTGTGTGGGCCAGTGTCCCCTCATTTCCATCATGATCCAGTGTGTGGGCCAGTGTCCCCTCATTTCCACCATGATCCAGTGTGTGGGCCAGTGTCCCCTCATTTCCACCATGATCCTGTGTGTGGGCCAGTGTCCCCTCATTTCCACCATGATCCAGTGTGTGGGCCAGTGTCCCCTCATTTCCACCATGATCCTGTGTGTGGGCCAGTGTCCCCTCATTTCCACCATGATCCTGTGTGTGGGCCAGTGTCCCCTCATTTCCATCATGATCCAGTGTGTGGGCCAGTGTCCCCTCATTTCCACCATGATCCAGTGTGTGGGCCAGTGTCCCCTCATTTCCACCATGATCCTGTGTGTGGGCCAGTGTCCCCTCATTTCCACCATGATCCTGTGTGTGGGCCAGTGTCCCCTCATTTCCACCATGATCCAGTGTGTGGGCCAGTGTCCCCTCATTTCCACCATGATCCTGTGTGTGGGCCAGTGTCCCCTCATTTCCACCATGATCCTGTGTGTGGGCCAGTGTCCCCTCATTTCCATCATGATCCAGTGTGTGGGCCAGTGTCCCCTCATTTCCACCATGATCCAGTGTGTGGGCCAGTGTCCCCTCATTTCCACCATGATCCTGTGTGTGGGCCAGTGTCCCCTCATTTCCACCATGATCCAGTGTGTGGGCCAGTGTCCCCTTATTTCCACCATGATCCTGTGTGTGGGCCAGTGTCCCCTCATTTCCACCATGATCCAGTGTGTGGACCAGTGTCCCCTCATTTCCACCATGATCCTGTGTGTGGGCCAGTGTCCCCTCATTTCCACCATGATCCTGTGTGTGGACCAGTGTCCCTTCATTTCCACCATGATCCTGTGTGTGGGCCAGTGTCCCCTCATTTCCACCATGATCCTGTGTGTGGACCAGTGTCCCCTCATTTCCACCATGATCCAGTGTGTGGGCCAGTGTCCCCTTATTTCCACCATGATCCTGTGTGTGGGCCAGTGTCCCCTCATTTCCACCATGATCCAGTGTGTGGACCAGTGTCCCCTCATTTCCACCATGATCCTGTGTGTGGGCCAGTGTCCCCTCATTTCCACCATGATCCTGTGTGTGGACCAGTGTCCCTTCATTTCCACCATGATCCTGTGTGTGGGCCAGTGTCCCCTCATTTCCACCATGATCCTGTGTGTGGGCCAGTGTCCCCTCATTTCCACCATGATCCTGTGTGTGGACCAGTGTCCCCTCATTTCCACCATGATCCAGTGTGTGGACCAGTGTCCCCTCATTTCCACCATGATCCAGTGTGTGGGCCAGTGTCCCCTCATTTCCACCATGATCCTGTGTGTGGGCCAGTGTTCCCTTATTTCCATCATGATCCAGTGTGTGGGCCAGTGTCCCCTCATTTCCACCATGATCCTGTGTGTGGGCCAGTGTCCCCTCTTTTCCATCATGATCCAGTGTGTGGGCCAGTGTCCCCTCATTTCCACCATGATCCTGTGTGTGGGCCAGTGTCCCCTCATTTCTACCATGATCCTGTGTGTGGGCCAGTGTCCCCTCATTTCCACCATGATCCAGTGTGTGGGCCAGTGTCCCCTCATTTCCACCATGATCCAGTGTGTGGGCCAGTGTCCCCTCATTTCCACCATGATCCTGTGTGTGGGCCAGTGTCCCCTCATTTCCACCATGATCCAGTGTGTGGGCCAGTGTCCCCTCATTTCCACCATGATCCTGTGTGTGGGCCAGTGTCCCCTCATTTCCATCATGATCCTGTGTGTGGACCAGTGTCCCCTCATTTCCACCATGATCCAGTGTGTGGGCCAGTGTCCCCTCATTTCCACCATGATCCTGTGTGTGGGCCAGTGTCCCCTCATTTCCATCATGATCCAGTGTGTGGGCCAGTGTCCCCTCATTTCCATCATGATCCAGTGTGTGGGCCAGTGTCCCCTCATTTCCATCATGATCCAGTGTGTGGACCAGTGTCCCCTCATTTCCATCATGATCCAGTGTGTGGGCCAGTGTCCCCTCATTTCCATCATGATCCAGTGTGTGGGCCAGTGTCCCTTCATTTCCATCATGATCCAGTGTGTGGGCCAGTGTCCCCTCATTTCCATCATGATCCAGTGTGTGAGCCAGTGTCCCCTCATTTCCACCATGATCCAGTGTGTGGGCCAGTGTCCCCTCATTTCCATCATGATCCTGTGTGTGAGCCAGTGTCCCCTCATTTCCATCATGATCCAGTGTGTGGGCCAGTGTCCCCTCATTTCCATCATGATCCAGTGTGTGGGCCAGTGTCCCCTCATTTCCATCATGATCCAGTGTGTGGGCCAGTGTCCCCTCATTTCCATCATGATCCAGTGTGTGGGCCAGTGTCCCCTCATTTCCACCATGATCCAGTGTGTGGGCCAGTGTCCCTTCATTTCCATCATGATCCTGTGTGTGGGCCAGTGTCCCCTCATTTCCACCATGATCCTGTGTGTGGGCCAGTGTCCCCTCATTTCCACCATGATCCTGTGTGTGGGCCAGTGCCCCCTCATTTCCATCATGATCCAGTGTGTGGGCCAGTGTCCCCTCATTTCCATCATGATCCAGTGTGTGGGCCAGTGTCCCCTCATTTCCATCATGATCCAGTGTGTGGGCCAGTGTCCCCTCATTTCCATCATGATCCAGTGTGTGGGCCAGTGTCCCCTCATTTCCACCATGATCCTGTGTGTGGGCCAGTTTCCCCTCATTTCTACCATGATCCAGTGTGTGGGCCAGTGTCCCCTCATTTCCACCATGATCCAGTGTGTGGACCAGTGTCCCCTCATTTCCACCATGATCCTGTGTGTGGGCCAGTGTCCCCTCATTTCCACCATGATCCTGTGTGTGGGCCAGTGTCCCCTCATTTCCACCATGATCCTGTGTGTGGGCCAGTTTCCCCTCATTTCCACCATGATCCAGTGTGTGGACCAGTGTCCCCTCATTTCCACCATGATCCAGTGTGTGGACCAGTGTCCCCTCATTTCCACCATGATCCAGTGTGTGGGCCAGTGTCCCCTCATTTCCACCATGATCCAGTGTGTGGGCAAGTGTCCCCTCATTTCCACCATGATCCTGTGTGTGGGCCAGTGTCCCCTCATTTCCACCATGATCCAGTGTGTGGACCAGTGTCCCCTCATTTCCACCATGATCCAGTGTGTGGACCAGTGTCCCCTCATTTCCACCATGATCCTGTGTGTGGGCCAGTGTCCCCTCATTTCCATCATGATCCTGTGTGTGGGCCAGTGTCCCCTCATTTCCATCATGATCCTGTGTGTGGACCAGTGTCCCCTCATTTCCACCATGATCCTGTGTGTGGGCCAGTGTCCCCTCATTTCCACCATGATCCTGTGTGTGGGCCAGTGTCCCCTCATTTCCACCATGATCCTGTGTGTGGGCCAGTGTCCCCTCATTTCTACCATGATCCAGTGTGTGGGCCAGTGTCCCCTCATTTCCACCATGATCCAGTGTGTGGACCAGTGTCCCCTCATTTCCATCATGATCCAGTGTGTGGGCCAGTGTCCCCTCATTTCCACCATGATCCAGTGTGTGGACCAGTGTCCCCTCATTTCCATCATGATCCAGTGTGTGGGCCAGTGTCCCCTCATTTCCATCATGATCCTGTGTGTGGGCCAGTGTCCCCTCATTTCCACCATGATCCAGTGTGTGGGCCAGTGTCCCCTCATTTCCACCATGATCCAGTGTGTGGGCCAGTGTCCCCTCATTTCCACCATGATCCAGTGTGTGGGCCAGTGTCCCCTCATTTCCACCATGATCCTGTGTGTGGGCCAGTGTCCCTTCATTTCCACCATGATCCAGTGTGTGGGCCAGTGTCCCCTCATTTCCACCATGATCCAGTGTGTGGGCCAGTCTCCCCTCATTTCCATCATGATCCAGTGTGTGGGCCAGTGTCCCCTCATTTCCATCATGATCCAGTGTGTGGGCCAGTGTCCCCTCATTTCCACCATGATCCTGTGTGTGGGCCAGTGTCCCCTCATTTCCACCATGATCCAGTGTGTGGGCCAGTGTCCCCTCATTTCCACCATGATCCAGTGTGTGGACCAGTGTCCCCTCATTTCCACCATGATCCAGTGTGTGGGCCAGTGTCCCCTTATTTCCACCATGATCCTGTGTGTGGGCCAGTGTCCCCTCATTTCCACCATGATCCTGTGTGTGGACCAGTGTCCCCTCATTTCCACCATGATCCTGTGTGTGGACCAGTGTCCCCTCATTTCCACCATGATCCAGTGTGTGGGCCAGTGTCCCCTCATTTCCACCATGATCCAGTGTGTGGACCAGTGTCCCCTCATTTCCACCATGATCCAGTGTGTGGGCCAGTGTCCCCTCATTTCCACCATGATCCTGTGTGTGGGCCAGTGTCCCCTCATTTCCACCATGATCCTGTGTGTGGGCCAGTGTCCCCTCATTTCCATCATGATCCAGTGTGTGGGCCAGTGTCCCCTCATTTCCACCATGATCCTGTGTGTGGGCCAGTGTCCCCTCATTTCCATCATGATCCAGTGTGTGGGCCAGTGTCCCCTCATTTCCACCATGATCCTGTGTGTGGGCCAGTGTCCTCTCATTTCTACCATGATCCTGTGTGTGGGCCAGTGTCCCCTCATTTCCACCATGATCCAGTGTGTGGGCCAGTGTCCCCTCATTTCCACCATGATCCAGTGTGTGGGCCAGTGTCCCCTCATTTCCACCATGATCCTGTGTGTGGGCCAGTGTCCCCTCATTTCCACCATGATCCAGTGTGTGGGCCAGTGTCCCCTCATTTCCACCATGATCCAGTGTGTGGGCCAGTGTCCCCTCATTTCCATCATGATCCTGTGTGTGGACCAGTGTCCCCTCATTTCCACCATGATCCTGTGTGTGGGCCAGTGTCCCCTCATTTCCACCATGATCCAGTGTGTGGGCCAGTGTCCCCTCATTTCCACCATGATCCTGTGTGTGGGCCAGTGTCCCCTCATTTCCACCATGATCCTGTGTGTGGGCCAGTGTCCCCTCATTTCCATCATGATCCAGTGTGTGGGCCAGTGTCCCCTCATTTCCATCATGATCCAGTGTGTGGGCCAGTGTCCCCTCATTTCCATCATGATCCAGTGTGTGGGCCAGTGTCCCCTCATTTCCATCATGATCCAGTGTGTGGGCCAGTGTCCCCTCATTTCCACCATGATCCTGTGTGTGGGCCAGTGTCCCCTCATTTCCACCATGATCCTGTGTGTGGACCAGTGTCCCCTCATTTCCACCATGATCCTGTGTGTGGACCAGTGTCCCCTCATTTCCATCATGATCCAGTGTGTGGGCCAGTGTCCCCTCATTTCCACCATGATCCAGTGTGTGGGCCAGTGTCCCCTCATTTCCACCATGATCCAGTGTGTGGGCCAGTGTCCCCTCATTTCCACCATGATCCAGTGTGTGGGCCAGTGTCCCCTCATTTCCACCATGATCCAGTGTGTGGGCCAGTGTCCCCTCATTTCCACCATGATCCTGTGTGTGGACCAGTGTCCCCTCATTTCCATCATGATCCAGTGTGTGGGCCAGTGTCCCCTCATTTCCACCATGATCCAGTGTGTGGGCCAGTGTCCCCTCATTTCCACCATGATCCAGTGTGTGGGCCAGTGTCCCCTCATTTCCATCATGATCCAGTGTGTGGGCCAGTGTCCCCTCATTTCCATCATGATCCAGTGTGTGGGCCAGTGTCCCCTCATTTCCATCATGATCCTGTGTGTGGACCAGTGTCCCCTCATTTCCATCATGATCCAGTGTGTGGGCCAGTGTCCCCTCATTTCCACCATGATCCTGTGTGTGGGCCAGTGTCCCCTCATTTCCACCATGATCCAGTGTGTGGGCCAGTGTCCCCTCATTTCCACCATGATCCTGTGTGTGGGCCAGTGTCCCTTCATTTCCACCATGATCCAGTGTGTGGGCCAGTGTCCCCTCATTTCCACCATGATCCAGTGTGTGGGCCAGTGTCCCCTCATTTCCATCATGATCCAGTGTGTGGGCCAGTGTCCCCTCATTTCCATCATGATCCAGTGTGTGGGCCAGTGTCCCCTCATTTCCACCATGATCCTGTGTGTGGGCCAGTGTCCCCTCATTTCCACCATGATCCAGTGTGTGGGCCAGTGTCCCCTCATTTCCACCATGATCCAGTGTGTGGACCAGTGTCCCCTCATTTCCACCATGATCCAGTGTGTGGGCCAGTGTCCCCTTATTTCCACCATGATCCTGTGTGTGGGCCAGTGTCCCCTCATTTCCACCATGATCCTGTGTGTGGACCAGTGTCCCCTCATTTCCACCATGATCCTGTGTGTGGACCAGTGTCCCCTCATTTCCACCATGATCCAGTGTGTGGGCCAGTGTCCCCTCATTTCCACCATGATCCAGTGTGTGGACCAGTGTCCCCTCATTTCCACCATGATCCAGTGTGTGGGCCAGTGTCCCCTCATTTCCACCATGATCCTGTGTGTGGGCCAGTGTCCCCTCATTTCCACCATGATCCTGTGTGTGGGCCAGTGTCCCCTCATTTCCATCATGATCCAGTGTGTGGGCCAGTGTCCCCTCATTTCCACCATGATCCTGTGTGTGGGCCAGTGTCCCCTCATTTCCATCATGATCCAGTGTGTGGGCCAGTGTCCCCTCATTTCCACCATGATCCTGTGTGTGGGCCAGTGTCCTCTCATTTCTACCATGATCCTGTGTGTGGGCCAGTGTCCCCTCATTTCCACCATGATCCAGTGTGTGGGCCAGTGTCCCCTCATTTCCACCATGATCCAGTGTGTGGGCCAGTGTCCCCTCATTTCCACCATGATCCTGTGTGTGGGCCAGTGTCCCCTCATTTCCACCATGATCCAGTGTGTGGGCCAGTGTCCCCTCATTTCCACCATGATCCAGTGTGTGGGCCAGTGTCCCCTCATTTCCATCATGATCCTGTGTGTGGACCAGTGTCCCCTCATTTCCACCATGATCCTGTGTGTGGGCCAGTGTCCCCTCATTTCCACCATGATCCAGTGTGTGGGCCAGTGTCCCCTCATTTCCACCATGATCCTGTGTGTGGGCCAGTGTCCCCTCATTTCCACCATGATCCTGTGTGTGGGCCAGTGTCCCCTCATTTCCATCATGATCCAGTGTGTGGGCCAGTGTCCCCTCATTTCCATCATGATCCAGTGTGTGGGCCAGTGTCCCCTCATTTCCATCATGATCCAGTGTGTGGGCCAGTGTCCCCTCATTTCCATCATGATCCAGTGTGTGGGCCAGTGTCCCCTCATTTCCACCATGATCCTGTGTGTGGGCCAGTGTCCCCTCATTTCCACCATGATCCTGTGTGTGGACCAGTGTCCCCTCATTTCCACCATGATCCTGTGTGTGGACCAGTGTCCCCTCATTTCCATCATGATCCAGTGTGTGGGCCAGTGTCCCCTCATTTCCACCATGATCCAGTGTGTGGGCCAGTGTCCCCTCATTTCCACCATGATCCAGTGTGTGGGCCAGTGTCCCCTCATTTCCATCATGATCCAGTGTGTGGGCCAGTGTCCCTTCATTTCCACCATGATCCAGTGTGTGGGCCAGTGTCCCCTCATTTCCACCATGATCCAGTGTGTGGGCCAGTGTCCCCTCATTTCCACCATGATCCTGTGTGTGGACCAGTGTCCCCTCATTTCCACCATGATCCAGTGTGTGGGCCAGTGTCCCCTCATTTCCACCATGATCCAGTGTGTGGGCCAGTGTCCCCTCATTTCCACCATGATCCAGTGTGTGGGCCAGTGTCCCCTCATTTCCGCCATGATCCTGTGTGTGGGCCAGTGTCCCCTCATTTCCACCATGATCCAGTGTGTGGGCCAGTGTCCCCTCATTTCCACCATGATCCAGTGTGTGGGCCAGTGTCCCTTCATTTCCACCATGATCCAGTGTGTGGGCCAGTGTCCCCTCATTTCCACCATGATCCAGTGTGTGGACCAGTGTCCCCTCATTTCCACCATGATCCTGTGTGTGGGCCAGTGTCCCCTCATTTCCACCATGATCCTGTGTGTGGGCCAGTGTCCCCTCATTTCCACCATGATCCAGTGTGTGGGCCAGTGTCCCCTCATTTCCACCATGATCCAGTGTGTGGACCAGTGTCCCTTCATTTCCACCATGATCCAGTGTGTGGGCCAGTGTCCCCTCATTTCCACCATGATCCTGTGTGTGGACCAGTGTCCCCTCATTTCCACCATGATCCTGTGTGTGGACCAGTGTCCCCTCATTTCCACCATGATCCTGTGTGTGGGCCAGTGTCCCTTCATTTCCACCATGATCCAGTGTGTGGGCCAGTGTCCCCTCATTTCCACCATGATCCAGTGTGTGGGCCAGTGTCCCCTCATTTCCATCATGATCCTGTGTGTGAGCCAGTGTCCCCTCATTTCCATCATGATCCAGTGTGTGGGCCAGTGTCCCCTCATTTCCATCATGATCCAGTGTGTGGGCCAGTGCCCCCTCATTTCCATCATGATCCAGTGTGTGGGCCAGTGTCCCCTCATTTCCATCATGATCCAGTGTGTGGGCCAGTGTCCCCTCATTTCCATCATGATCCAGTGTGTGGGCCAGTGTCCCCTCATTTCCATCATGATCCAGTGTGTGGGCCAGTGTCCCCTCATTTCCACCATGATCCTGTGTGTGGGCCAGTGTCCCCTCATTTCCACCATGATCCAGTGTGTGGACCAGTGTCCCCTCATTTCCACCATGATCCTGTGTGTGGGCCAGTGTCCCCTCATTTCCACCATGATCCTGTGTGTGGGCCAGTGTCCCCTCATTTCCACCATGATCCAGTGTGTGGACCAGTGTCCCCTCATTTCCACCATGATCCAGTGTGTGGGCCAGTGTCCCCTCATTTCCACCATGATCCTGTGTGTGGGCCAGTGTCCCCTTATTTCCACCATGATCCAGTGTGTGGACCAGTGTCCCCTCATTTCCACCATGATCCTGTGTGTGGGCCAGTGTCCCCTCATTTCCACCATGATCCAGTGTGTGGGCCAGTGTCCCCTAATTTCCACCATGATCCTGTGTGTGGACCAGTGTCCCCTCATTTCCATCATGATCCAGTGTGTGGGCCAGTGTCCCCTCATTTCCACCATGATCCAGTGTGTGGGCCAGTGTCCCCTCATTTCCACCATGATCCAGTGTGTGGGCCAGTGTCCCCTCATTTCCATCATGATCCAGTGTGTGGGCCAGTGTCCCCTCATTTCCATCATGATCCAGTGTGTGGGCCAGTGTCCCCTCATTTCCATCATGATCCTGTGTGTGGACCAGTGTCCCCTCATTTCCATCATGATCCAGTGTGTGGGCCAGTGTCCCCTCATTTCCACCATGATCCTGTGTGTGGGCCAGTGTCCCCTCATTTCCACCATGATCCTGTGTGTGGGCCAGTGTCCCCTCATTTCCACCATGATCCAGTGTGTGGGCCAGTGTCCCCTCATTTCCACCATGATCCTGTGTGTGGGCCAGTGTCCCTTCATTTCCACCATGATCCAGTGTGTGGGCCAGTGTCCCCTCATTTCCACCATGATCCAGTGTGTGGGCCAGTGTCCCCTCATTTCCATCATGATCCAGTGTGTGGGCCAGTGTCCCCTCATTTCCATCATGATCCAGTGTGTGGGCCAGTGTCCCCTCATTTCCACCATGATCCTGTGTGTGGGCCAGTGTCCCCTCATTTCCACCATGATCCTGTGTGTGCGCCAGTGTCCCCTCATTTCCACCATGATCCAGTGTGTGGGCCAGTGTCCCCTCATTTCCACCATGATCCAGTGTGTGGACCAGTGTCCCCTCATTTCCACCATGATCCAGTGTGTGGGCCAGTGTCCCCTTATTTCCACCATGATCCTGTGTGTGGGCCAGTGTCCCCTCATTTCCACCATGATCCAGTGTGTGGGCCAGTGTCCCCTCATTTCCACCATGATCCTGTGTGTGGACCAGTGTCCCCTCATTTCCACCATGATCCTGTGTGTGGACCAGTGTCCCCTCATTTCCACCATGATCCAGTGTGTGGGCCAGTGTCCCCTCATTTCCACCATGATCCAGTGTGTGGACCAGTGTCCCCTCATTTCCACCATGATCCAGTGTGTGGGCCAGTGTCCCCTCATTTCCACCATGATCCTGTGTGTGGGCCAGTGTCCCCTCATTTCCATCATGATCCAGTGTGTGGGCCAGTGTCCCCTCATTTCCACCATGATCCTGTGTGTGGGCCAGTGTCCCCTCATTTCCACCATGATCCAGTGTGTGGGCCAGTGTCCCCTCATTTCCACCATGATCCTGTGTGTGGGCCAGTGTCCCCTCATTTCCACCATGATCCAGTGTGTGGGCCAGTGTCCCCTCATTTCCACCATGATCCAGTGTGTGGGCCAGTGTCCCCTCATTTCCATCATGATCCTGTGTGTGGACCAGTGTCCCCTCATTTCCACCATGATCCTGTGTGTGGGCCAGTGTCCCCTCATTTCCACCATGATCCAGTGTGTGGGCCAGTGTCCCCTCATTTCCACCATGATCCTGTGTGTGGGCCAGTGTCCCCTCATTTCCACCATGATCCTGTGTGTGGGCCAGTGTCCCCTCATTTCCATCATGATCCAGTGTGTGGGCCAGTGTCCCCTCATTTCCATCATGATCCAGTGTGTGGGCCAGTGTCCCCTCATTTCCATCATGATCCAGTGTGTGGGCCAGTGTCCCCTCATTTCCATCATGATCCAGTGTGTGGGCCAGTGTCCCCTCATTTCCACCATGATCCTGTGTGTGGGCCAGTGTCCCCTCATTTCCACCATGATCCTGTGTGTGGACCAGTGTCCCCTCATTTCCACCATGATCCTGTGTGTGGACCAGTGTCCCCTCATTTCCATCATGATCCAGTGTGTGGGCCAGTGTCCCCTCATTTCCACCATGATCCAGTGTGTGGGCCAGTGTCCCCTCATTTCCACCATGATCCAGTGTGTGGGCCAGTGTCCCCTCATTTCCATCATGATCCAGTGTGTGGGCCAGTGTCCCTTCATTTCCACCATGATCCAGTGTGTGGGCCAGTGTCCCCTCATTTCCACCATGATCCAGTGTGTGGGCCAGTGTCCCCTCATTTCCACCATGATCCAGTGTGTGGGCCAGTGTCCCCTCATTTCCACCATGATCCAGTGTGTGGGCCAGTGTCCCCTCATTTCCACCATGATCCTGTGTGTGGACCAGTGTCCCCTCATTTCCACCATGATCCAGTGTGTGGGCCAGTGTCCCCTCATTTCCACCATGATCCAGTGTGTGGGCCAGTGTCCCCTCATTTCCACCATGATCCAGTGTGTGGGCCAGTGTCCCCTCATTTCCGCCATGATCCTGTGTGTGGGCCAGTGTCCCCTCATTTCCACCATGATCCAGTGTGTGGGCCAGTGTCCCCTCATTTCCACCATGATCCAGTGTGTGGGCCAGTGTCCCTTCATTTCCACCATGATCCAGTGTGTGGGCCAGTGTCCCCTCATTTCCACCATGATCCAGTGTGTGGACCAGTGTCCCCTCATTTCCACCATGATCCTGTGTGTGGGCCAGTGTCCCCTCATTTCCACCATGATCCAGTGTGTGGGCCAGTGTCCCCTCATTTCCATCATGATCCTGTGTGTGAGCCAGTGTCCCCTCATTTCCATCATGATCCAGTGTGTGGGCCAGTGTCCCCTCATTTCCATCATGATCCAGTGTGTGGGCCAGTGTCCCCTCATTTCCATCATGATCCAGTGTGTGGGCCAGTGTCCCCTCATTTCCATCATGATCCAGTGTGTGGGCCAGTGTCCCCTCATTTCCACCATGATCCAGTGTGTGGGCCAGTGTCCCTTCATTTCCATCATGATCCTGTGTGTGGGCCAGTGTCCCCTCATTTCCACCATGATCCTGTGTGTGGGCCAGTGTCCCCTCATTTCCACCATGATCCTGTGTGTGGGCCAGTGTCCCCTCATTTCCACCATGATCCAGTGTGTGGGCCAGTGTCCCCTCATTTCCATCATGATCCAGTGTGTGGGCCAGTGCCCCCTCATTTCCATCATGATCCAGTGTGTGGGCCAGTGTCCCCTCATTTCCATCATGATCCAGTGTGTGGGCCAGTGTCCCCTCATTTCCATCATGATCCAGTGTGTGGGCCAGTGTCCCCTCATTTCCATCATGATCCAGTGTGTGGGCCAGTGTCCCCTCATTTCCACCATGATCCTGTGTGTGGGCCAGTGTCCCCTCATTTCCACCATGATCCAGTGTGTGGACCAGTGTCCCCTCATTTCCACCATGATCCTGTGTGTGGGCCAGTGTCCCCTCATTTCCACCATGATCCAGTGTGTGGACCAGTGTCCCCTCATTTCCACCATGATCCTGTGTGTGGGCCAGTGTCCCCTCATTTCCACCATGATCCAGTGTGTGGACCAGTGTCCCCTCATTTCCACCATGATCCTGTGTGTGGGCCAGTGTCCCCTCATTTCCACCATGATCCAGTGTGTGGACCAGTGTCCCCTCATTTCCACCATGATCCTGTGTGTGGGCCAGTGTCCCCTCATTTCCACCATGATCCTGTGTGTGGGCCAGTGTCCCCTTATTTCCACCATGATCCAGTGTGTGGACCAGTGTCCCCTCATTTCCACCATGATCCTGTGTGTGGGCCAGTGTCCCCTCATTTCCACCATGATCCTGTGTGTGGGCCAGTGTCCCCTTATTTCCACCATGATCCAGTGTGTGGACCAGTGTCCCCTCATTTCCACCATGATCCTGTGTGTGGGCCAGTGTCCCCTCATTTCCACCATGATCCAGTGTGTGGGCCAGTGTCCCCTCATTTCCACCATGATCCTGTGTGTGGACCAGTGTCCCCTCATTTCCACCATGATCCAGTGTGTGGACCAGTGTCCCCTCATTTCCACCATGATCCAGTGTGTGGGCCAGTGTCCCCTCATTTCCACCATGATCCAGTGTGTGGGCAAGTGTCCCCTCATTTCCACCATGATCCTGTGTGTGGGCCAGTGTCCCCTCATTTCCACCATGATCCAGTGTGTGGGCCAGTGTCCCCTCATTTCCACCATGATCCAGTGTGTGGGCCAGTGTCCCCTCATTTCCACCATGATCCAGTGTGTGGGCCAGTGTCCCCTCATTTCCACCATGATCCAGTGTGTGGGCCAGTGTCCCTTCATTTCCACCATGATCCAGTGTGTGGGCCAGTGTCCCCTCATTTCCACCATGATCCAGTGTGTGGGCCAGTGTCCCCTCATTTCCACCATGATCCAGTGTGTGGGCCAGTGTCCCCTCATTTCTACCATGATCCAGTGTGTGGGCCAGTGTCCCCTCATTTCCACCATGATCCAGTGTGTGGGCCAGTGTCCCCTCATTTCCACCATGATCCAGTGTGTGGACCAGTGTCCCCTCATTTCCACCATGATCCTGTGTGTGGGCCAGTGTCCCCTCATTTCCACCATGATCCAGTGTGTGGGCCAGTGTCCCCTCATTTCCACCATGATCCTGTGTGTGGGCCAGTGTCCCCTTATTTCCACCATGATCCAGTGTGTGGGCCAGTGTCCCCTCATTTCCACCATGATCCAGTGTGTGGGCCAGTGTCCCTTCATTTCCACCATGATCCAGTGTGTGGGCCAGTGTCCCCTCATTTCCACCATGATCCAGTGTGTGGACCAGTGTCCCCTCATTTCCACCATGATCCTGTGTGTGGGCCAGTGTCCCCTCATTTCCACCATGATCCAGTGTGTGGGCCAGTGTCCCCTCATTTCCACCATGATCCAGTGTGTGGACCAGTGTCCCCTCATTTCCACCATGATCCTGTGTGTGGACCAGTGTCCCCTCATTTCCAACATGATCCAGTGTGTGGGCCAGTGTCCCCTCATTTCCACCATGATCCTGTGTGTGGGCCAGTGTCCCCTCATTTCCATCATGATCCAGTGTGTGGGCCAGTGTCCCCTCATTTCCACCATGATCCAGTGTGTGGGCCAGTGTCCCCTCATTTCCACCATGATCCTGTGTGTGGACCAGTGTCCCCTCATTTCCACCATGATCCAGTGTGTGGGCCAGTGTCCCTTCATTTCCACCATGATCCTGTGTGTGGACCAGTGTCCCCTCATTTCCACCATGATCCTGTGTGTGGGCCAGTGTCCCCTCATTTCCATCATGATCCAGTGTGTGGGCCAGTGTCCCCTCATTTCCACCATGATCCAGTGTGTGGGCCAGTGTCCCCTCATTTCCACCATGATCCTGTGTGTGGACCAGTGTCCCCTCATTTCCACCATGATCCTGTGTGTGGGCCAGTGTCCCCTCATTTCCATCATGATCCAGTGTGTGGGCCAGTGTCCCCTCATTTCCATCATGATCCAGTGTGTGGGCCAGTGTCCCCTCATTTCCATCATGATCCTGTGTGTGGACCAGTGTCCCCTCATTTCCACCATGATCCAGTGTGTGGGCCAGTGTCCCCTCATTTCCACCATGATCCAGTGTGTGGGCCAGTGTCCCCTCATTTCCATCATGATCCTGTGTGTGGACCAGTGTCCCCTCATTTCCACCATGATCCAGTGTGTGGGCCAGTGTCCCCTCATTTCCACCATGATCCTGTGTGTGGGCCAGTGTCCCTTCATTTCCACCATGATCCAGTGTGTGGGCCAGTGTCCCCTCATTTCCACCATGATCCAGTGTGTGGGCCAGTGTCCCCTCATTTCCATCATGATCCAGTGTGTGGGCCAGTGTCCCCTCATTTCCATCATGATCCAGTGTGTGGGCCAGTGTCCCCTCATTTCCACCATGATCCTGTGTGTGGGCCAGTGTCCCCTCATTTCCACCATGATCCAGTGTGTGGGCCAGTGTCCCCTCATTTCCACCATGATCCAGTGTGTGGACCAGTGTCCCCTCATTTCCACCATGATCCAGTGTGTGGGCCAGTGTCCCCTTATTTCCACCATGATCCTGTGTGTGGGCCAGTGTCCCCTCATTTCCACCATGATCCTGTGTGTGGACCAGTGTCCCCTCATTTCCACCATGATCCTGTGTGTGGACCAGTGTCCCCTCATTTCCACCATGATCCAGTGTGTGGGCCAGTGTCCCCTCATTTCCACCATGATCCAGTGTGTGGACCAGTGTCCCCTCATTTCCACCATGATCCAGTGTGTGGGCCAGTGTCCCCTCATTTCCACCATGATCCTGTGTGTGGGCCAGTGTCCCCTCATTTCCACCATGATCCTGTGTGTGGGCCAGTGTCCCCTCATTTCCATCATGATCCAGTGTGTGGGCCAGTGTCCCCTCATTTCCACCATGATCCTGTGTGTGGGCCAGTGTCCCCTCATTTCCATCATGATCCAGTGTGTGGGCCAGTGTCCCCTCATTTCCACCATGATCCTGTGTGTGGGCCAGTGTCCTCTCATTTCTACCATGATCCTGTGTGTGGGCCAGTGTCCCCTCATTTCCACCATGATCCAGTGTGTGGGCCAGTGTCCCCTCATTTCCACCATGATCCAGTGTGTGGGCCAGTGTCCCCTCATTTCCACCATGATCCTGTGTGTGGGCCAGTGTCCCCTCATTTCCACCATGATCCAGTGTGTGGGCCAGTGTCCCCTCATTTCCACCATGATCCAGTGTGTGGGCCAGTGTCCCCTCATTTCCACCATGATCCTGTGTGTGGGCCAGTGTCCCCTCATTTCTACCATGATCCAGTGTGTGGGCCAGTGTCCCCTCATTTCTACCATGATCCAGTGTGTGGGCCAGTGTCCCCTCATTTCCACCATGATCCTGTGTGTGGGCCAGTGTCCCCTCATTTCCACCATGATCCAGTGTGTGGGCCAGTGTCCCCTCATTTCCACCATGATCCTGTGTGTGGGCCAGTGTCCCCTCATTTCCACCATGATCCAGTGTGTGGGCCAGTGTCCCCTCATTTCCATCATGATCCAGTGTGTGGGCCAGTGTCCCCTCATTTCCATCATGATCCAGTGTGTGGGCCAGTGTCCCCTCATTTCCATCATGATCCAGTGTGTGGGCCAGTGTCCCCTCATTTCCATCATGATCCAGTGTGTGGGCCAGTGTCCCCTCATTTCCACCATGATCCTGTGTGTGGGCCAGTGTCCCCTCATTTCCACCATGATCCTGTGTGTGGACCAGTGTCCCCTCATTTCCACCATGATCCTGTGTGTGGACCAGTGTCCCCTCATTTCCATCATGATCCAGTGTGTGGGCCAGTGTCCCCTCATTTCCACCATGATCCAGTGTGTGGGCCAGTGTCCCCTCATTTCCACCATGATCCAGTGTGTGGGCCAGTGTCCCCTCATTTCCATCATGATCCAGTGTGTGGGCCAGTGTCCCTTCATTTCCACCATGATCCAGTGTGTGGGCCAGTGTCCCCTCATTTCCACCATGATCCAGTGTGTGGGCCAGTGTCCCCTCATTTCCACCATGATCCTGTGTGTGGACCAGTGTCCCCTCATTTCCACCATGATCCAGTGTGTGGGCCAGTGTCCCCTCATTTCCACCATGATCCAGTGTGTGGGCCAGTGTCCCCTCATTTCCACCATGATCCAGTGTGTGGGCCAGTGTCCCCTCATTTCCGCCATGATCCTGTGTGTGGGCCAGTGTCCCCTCATTTCCACCATGATCCAGTGTGTGGGCCAGTGTCCCCTCATTTCCACCATGATCCAGTGTGTGGGCCAGTGTCCCTTCATTTCCACCATGATCCAGTGTGTGGGCCAGTGTCCCCTCATTTCCACCATGATCCAGTGTGTGGACCAGTGTCCCCTCATTTCCACCATGATCCTGTGTGTGGGCCAGTGTCCCCTCATTTCCACCATGATCCTGTGTGTGGGCCAGTGTCCCCTCATTTCCACCATGATCCAGTGTGTGGGCCAGTGTCCCCTCATTTCCACCATGATCCAGTGTGTGGACCAGTGTCCCTTCATTTCCACCATGATCCAGTGTGTGGGCCAGTGTCCCCTCATTTCCACCATGATCCTGTGTGTGGACCAGTGTCCCCTCATTTCCACCATGATCCTGTGTGTGGACCAGTGTCCCCTCATTTCCACCATGATCCTGTGTGTGGGCCAGTGTCCCTTCATTTCCACCATGATCCAGTGTGTGGGCCAGTGTCCCCTCATTTCCACCATGATCCAGTGTGTGGGCCAGTGTCCCCTCATTTCCATCATGATCCTGTGTGTGAGCCAGTGTCCCCTCATTTCCATCATGATCCAGTGTGTGGGCCAGTGTCCCCTCATTTCCATCATGATCCAGTGTGTGGGCCAGTGTCCCCTCATTTCCATCATGATCCAGTGTGTGGGCCAGTGTCCCCTCATTTCCATCATGATCCAGTGTGTGGGCCAGTGTCCCCTCATTTCCACCATGATCCAGTGTGTGGGCCAGTGTCCCTTCATTTCCATCATGATCCTGTGTGTGGGCCAGTGTCCCCTCATTTCCACCATGATCCTGTGTGTGGGCCAGTGTCCCCTCATTTCCACCATGATCCTGTGTGTGGGCCAGTGTCCCCTCATTTCCACCATGATCCAGTGTGTGGGCCAGTGTCCCCTCATTTCCATCATGATCCAGTGTGTGGGCCAGTGCCCCCTCATTTCCATCATGATCCAGTGTGTGGGCCAGTGTCCCCTCATTTCCATCATGATCCAGTGTGTGGGCCAGTGTCCCCTCATTTCCATCATGATCCAGTGTGTGGGCCAGTGTCCCCTCATTTCCATCATGATCCAGTGTGTGGGCCAGTGTCCCCTCATTTCCACCATGATCCTGTGTGTGGGCCAGTGTCCCCTCATTTCCACCATGATCCAGTGTGTGGACCAGTGTCCCCTCATTTCCACCATGATCCTGTGTGTGGGCCAGTGTCCCCTCATTTCCACCATGATCCTGTGTGTGGGCCAGTGTCCCCTCATTTCCACCATGATCCAGTGTGTGGACCAGTGTCCCCTCATTTCCACCATGATCCAGTGTGTGGGCCAGTGTCCCCTCATTTCCACCATGATCCTGTGTGTGGGCCAGTGTCCCCTCATTTCCACCATGATCCTGTGTGTGGACCAGTGTCCCCTTATTTCCACCATGATCCAGTGTGTGGACCAGTGTCCCCTTATTTCCACCATGATCCAGTGTGTGGACCAGTGTCCCCTCATTTCCACCATGATCCTGTGTGTGGGCCAGTGTCCCCTCATTTCCACCATGATCCAGTGTGTGGGCCAGTGTCCCCTAATTTCCACCATGATCCTGTGTGTGGACCAGTGTCCCCTCATTTCCATCATGATCCAGTGTGTGGGCCAGTGTCCCCTCATTTCCACCATGATCCAGTGTGTGGGCCAGTGTCCCCTCATTTCCACCATGATCCAGTGTGTGGGCCAGTGTCCCCTCATTTCCATCATGATCCAGTGTGTGGGCCAGTGTCCCCTCATTTCCATCATGATCCAGTGTGTGGGCCAGTGTCCCCTCATTTCCATCATGATCCTGTGTGTGGACCAGTGTCCCCTCATTTCCATCATGATCCAGTGTGTGGGCCAGTGTCCCCTCATTTCCACCATGATCCTGTGTGTGGGCCAGTGTCCCCTCATTTCCACCATGATCCTGTGTGTGGGCCAGTGTCCCCTCATTTCCACCATGATCCAGTGTGTGGGCCAGTGTCCCCTCATTTCCACCATGATCCTGTGTGTGGGCCAGTGTCCCTTCATTTCCACCATGATCCAGTGTGTGGGCCAGTGTCCCCTCATTTCCACCATGATCCAGTGTGTGGGCCAGTGTCCCCTCATTTCCACCATGATCCTGTGTGTGGGCCAGTGTCCCCTCATTTCCATCATGATCCAGTGTGTGGGCCAGTGTCCCCTCATTTCCATCATGATCCAGTGTGTGGGCCAGTGTCCCCTCATTTCCACCATGATCCTGTGTGTGGGCCAGTGTCCCCTCATTTCCACCATGATCCTGTGTGTGCGCCAGTGTCCCCTCATTTCCACCATGATCCAGTGTGTGGGCCAGTGTCCCCTCATTTCCACCATGATCCAGTGTGTGGACCAGTGTCCCCTCATTTCCACCATGATCCAGTGTGTGGGCCAGTGTCCCCTTATTTCCACCATGATCCTGTGTGTGGGCCAGTGTCCCCTCATTTCCACCATGATCCAGTGTGTGGGCCAGTGTCCCCTCATTTCCACCATGATCCTGTGTGTGGACCAGTGTCCCCTCATTTCCACCATGATCCTGTGTGTGGACCAGTGTCCCCTCATTTCCACCATGATCCAGTGTGTGGGCCAGTGTCCCCTCATTTCCACCATGATCCAGTGTGTGGACCAGTGTCCCCTCATTTCCACCATGATCCAGTGTGTGGGCCAGTGTCCCCTCATTTCCACCATGATCCTGTGTGTGGGCCAGTGTCCCCTCATTTCCATCATGATCCAGTGTGTGGGCCAGTGTCCCCTCATTTCCACCATGATCCTGTGTGTGGGCCAGTGTCCCCTCATTTCCACCATGATCCAGTGTGTGGGCCAGTGTCCCCTCATTTCCACCATGATCCTGTGTGTGGGCCAGTGTCCCCTCATTTCCACCATGATCCAGTGTGTGGGCCAGTGTCCCCTCATTTCCACCATGATCCAGTGTGTGGGCCAGTGTCCCCTCATTTCCATCATGATCCTGTGTGTGGACCAGTGTCCCCTCATTTCCACCATGATCCTGTGTGTGGGCCAGTGTCCCCTCATTTCCACCATGATCCAGTGTGTGGGCCAGTGTCCCCTCATTTCCACCATGATCCTGTGTGTGGGCCAGTGTCCCCTCATTTCCACCATGATCCTGTGTGTGGGCCAGTGTCCCCTCATTTCCATCATGATCCAGTGTGTGGGCCAGTGTCCCCTCATTTCCATCATGATCCAGTGTGTGGGCCAGTGTCCCCTCATTTCCATCATGATCCAGTGTGTGGGCCAGTGTCCCCTCATTTCCATCATGATCCAGTGTGTGGGCCAGTGTCCCCTCATTTCCACCATGATCCTGTGTGTGGGCCAGTGTCCCCTCATTTCCACCATGATCCTGTGTGTGGACCAGTGTCCCCTCATTTCCACCATGATCCTGTGTGTGGACCAGTGTCCCCTCATTTCCATCATGATCCAGTGTGTGGGCCAGTGTCCCCTCATTTCCATCATGATCCTGTGTGTGGGCCAGTGTCCCCTCATTTCCACCATGATCCAGTGTGTGGGCCAGTGTCCCCTCATTTCCGCCATGATCCTGTGTGTGGGCCAGTGTCCCCTCATTTCCACCATGATCCAGTGTGTGGGCCAGTGTCCCCTCATTTCCACCATGATCCAGTGTGTGGGCCAGTGTCCCTTCATTTCCACCATGATCCAGTGTGTGGGCCAGTGTCCCCTCATTTCCACCATGATCCAGTGTGTGGACCAGTGTCCCCTCATTTCCACCATGATCCAGTGTGTGGGCCAGTGTCCCCTCATTTCCACCATGATCCTGTGTGTGGGCCAGTGTCCCCTCATTTCCACCATGATCCAGTGTGTGGGCCAGTGTCCCCTCATTTCCATCATGATCCTGTGTGTGAGCCAGTGTCCCCTCATTTCCATCATGATCCAGTGTGTGGGCCAGTGTCCCCTCATTTCCATCATGATCCAGTGTGTGGGCCAGTGTCCCCTCATTTCCATCATGATCCAGTGTGTGGGCCAGTGTCCCCTCATTTCCATCATGATCCAGTGTGTGGGCCAGTGTCCCCTCATTTCCACCATGATCCAGTGTGTGGGCCAGTGTCCCTTCATTTCCATCATGATCCTGTGTGTGGGCCAGTGTCCCCTCATTTCCACCATGATCCTGTGTGTGGGCCAGTGTCCCCTCATTTCCACCATGATCCTGTGTGTGGGCCAGTGTCCCCTCATTTCCACCATGATCCAGTGTGTGGGCCAGTGTCCCCTCATTTCCATCATGATCCAGTGTGTGGGCCAGTGCCCCCTCATTTCCATCATGATCCAGTGTGTGGGCCAGTGTCCCCTCATTTCCATCATGATCCAGTGTGTGGGCCAGTGTCCCCTCATTTCCATCATGATCCAGTGTGTGGGCCAGTGTCCCCTCATTTCCATCATGATCCAGTGTGTGGGCCAGTGTCCCCTCATTTCCACCATGATCCTGTGTGTGGGCCAGTGTCCCCTCATTTCCACCATGATCCAGTGTGTGGACCAGTGTCCCCTCATTTCCACCATGATCCTGTGTGTGGGCCAGTGTCCCCTCATTTCCACCATGATCCAGTGTGTGGACCAGTGTCCCCTCATTTCCACCATGATCCTGTGTGTGGGCCAGTGTCCCCTCATTTCCACCATGATCCAGTGTGTGGACCAGTGTCCCCTCATTTCCACCATGATCCTGTGTGTGGGCCAGTGTCCCCTCATTTCCACCATGATCCAGTGTGTGGACCAGTGTCCCCTCATTTCCACCATGATCCTGTGTGTGGGCCAGTGTCCCCTCATTTCCACCATGATCCTGTGTGTGGGCCAGTGTCCCCTTATTTCCACCATGATCCAGTGTGTGGACCAGTGTCCCCTCATTTCCACCATGATCCTGTGTGTGGGCCAGTGTCCCCTCATTTCCACCATGATCCTGTGTGTGGGCCAGTGTCCCCTTATTTCCACCATGATCCAGTGTGTGGACCAGTGTCCCCTCATTTCCACCATGATCCTGTGTGTGGGCCAGTGTCCCCTCATTTCCACCATGATCCAGTGTGTGGGCCAGTGTCCCCTCATTTCCACCATGATCCTGTGTGTGGACCAGTGTCCCCTCATTTCCACCATGATCCAGTGTGTGGACCAGTGTCCCCTCATTTCCACCATGATCCAGTGTGTGGGCCAGTGTCCCCTCATTTCCACCATGATCCAGTGTGTGGGCAAGTGTCCCCTCATTTCCACCATGATCCTGTGTGTGGGCCAGTGTCCCCTCATTTCCACCATGATCCAGTGTGTGGGCCAGTGTCCCCTCATTTCCACCATGATCCAGTGTGTGGGCCAGTGTCCCCTCATTTCCACCATGATCCAGTGTGTGGGCCAGTGTCCCCTCATTTCCACCATGATCCAGTGTGTGGGCCAGTGTCCCTTCATTTCCACCATGATCCAGTGTGTGGGCCAGTGTCCCCTCATTTCCACCATGATCCAGTGTGTGGGCCAGTGTCCCCTCATTTCCACCATGATCCAGTGTGTGGGCCAGTGTCCCCTCATTTCTACCATGATCCAGTGTGTGGGCCAGTGTCCCCTCATTTCCACCATGATCCAGTGTGTGGGCCAGTGTCCCCTCATTTCCACCATGATCCAGTGTGTGGACCAGTGTCCCCTCATTTCCACCATGATCCTGTGTGTGGGCCAGTGTCCCCTCATTTCCACCATGATCCAGTGTGTGGGCCAGTGTCCCCTCATTTCCACCATGATCCTGTGTGTGGGCCAGTGTCCCCTTATTTCCACCATGATCCAGTGTGTGGGCCAGTGTCCCCTCATTTCCACCATGATCCAGTGTGTGGGCCAGTGTCCCTTCATTTCCACCATGATCCAGTGTGTGGGCCAGTGTCCCCTCATTTCCACCATGATCCAGTGTGTGGACCAGTGTCCCCTCATTTCCACCATGATCCTGTGTGTGGGCCAGTGTCCCCTCATTTCCACCATGATCCAGTGTGTGGGCCAGTGTCCCCTCATTTCCACCATGATCCAGTGTGTGGACCAGTGTCCCCTCATTTCCACCATGATCCTGTGTGTGGACCAGTGTCCCCTCATTTCCAACATGATCCAGTGTGTGGGCCAGTGTCCCTTCATTTCCACCATGATCCAGTGTGTGGGCCAGTGTCCCCTCATTTCCACCATGATCCTGTGTGTGGGCCAGTGTCCCCTCATTTCCATCATGATCCAGTGTGTGGGCCAGTGTCCCCTCATTTCCACCATGATCCAGTGTGTGGGCCAGTGTCCCCTCATTTCCACCATGATCCTGTGTGTGGACCAGTGTCCCCTCATTTCCACCATGATCCAGTGTGTGGGCCAGTGTCCCTTCATTTCCACCATGATCCTGTGTGTGGACCAGTGTCCCCTCATTTCCACCATGATCCTGTGTGTGGGCCAGTGTCCCCTCATTTCCATCATGATCCAGTGTGTGGGCCAGTGTCCCCTCATTTCCACCATGATCCAGTGTGTGGGCCAGTGTCCCCTCATTTCCACCATGATCCTGTGTGTGGACCAGTGTCCCCTCATTTCCACCATGATCCTGTGTGTGGGCCAGTGTCCCCTCATTTCCATCATGATCCAGTGTGTGGGCCAGTGTCCCCTCATTTCCATCATGATCCAGTGTGTGGGCCAGTGTCCCCTCATTTCCATCATGATCCTGTGTGTGGACCAGTGTCCCCTCATTTCCACCATGATCCAGTGTGTGGGCCAGTGTCCCCTCATTTCCACCATGATCCAGTGTGTGGGCCAGTGTCCCCTCATTTCCATCATGATCCAGTGTGTGGGCCAGTGTCCCCTCATTTCCATCATGATCCAGTGTGTGGGCCAGTGTCCCCTCATTTCCATCATGATCCTGTGTGTGGACCAGTGTCCCCTCATTTCCACCATGATCCAGTGTGTGGGCCAGTGTCCCCTCATTTCCATCATGATCCAGTGTGTGGGCCAGTGTCCCTTCATTTCCATCATGATCCAGTGTGTGGGCCAGTGTCCCCTCATTTCCATCATGATCCAGTGTGTGGGCCAGTGTCCCTTCATTTCCATCATGATCCAGTGTGTGGGCCAGTGTCCCCTCATTTCCATCATGATCCAGTGTGTGAGCCAGTGTCCCCTCATTTCCACCATGATCCAGTGTGTGGGCCAGTGTCCCCTCATTTCCATCATGATCCTGTGTGTGAGCCAGTGTTCCCTCATTTCCACCATGATCCAGTGTGTGGGCCAGTGTCCCCTCATTTCCATCATGATCCAGTGTGTGGGCCAGTGTCCCCTCATTTCCATCATGATCCAGTGTGTGGGCCAGTGTCCCCTCATTTCCATCATGATCCAGTGTGTGGGCCAGTGTCCCCTCATTTCCATCATGATCCTGTGTGTGAGCCAGTGTCCCCTCATTTCCACCATGATCCTGTGTGTGGGCCAGTGTCCCCTCATTTCCACCATGATCCTGTGTGTGGGCCAGTGTCCCCTCATTTTCACCATGATCCAGTGTGTGGGCCAGTGTCCCCTCATTTCCATCATGATCCAGTGTGTGGGCCAGTGTCCCCTCATTTCCATCATGATCCAGTGTGTGGGCCAGTGTCCCCTCATTTCCACCATGATCCTGTGTGTGGGCCAGTGTCCCCTCATTTCCACCATGATCCTGTGTGTGGGCCAGTGTCCCCTCATTTCCACCATGATCCTGTGTGTGGGCCAGTGTCCCCTCATTTCCATCATGATCCAGTGTGTGGACCAGTGTCCCTTCATTTCCACCATGATCCAGTGTGTGGGCCAGTGTCCCCTCATTTCCATCATGATCCAGTGTGTGGGCCAGTGTCCCCTCATTTCCACCATGATCCAGTGTGTGGACCAGTGTCCCCTCATTTCCACCATGATCCTGTGTGTGGGCCAGTGTCCCCTCATTTCCACCATGATCCAGTGTGTGGGCCAGTGTCCCCTCATTTCCACCATGATCCTGTGTGTGGACCAGTGTCCCCTCATTTCCACCATGATCCTGTGTGTGGGCCAGTGTCCCCTCATTTCCATCATGATCCTGTGTGTGGGCCAGTGTCCCCTCATTTCCACCATGATCCTGTGTGTGGACCAGTGTCCCCTCATTTCCATCATGATCCAGTGTGTGGGCCAGTGTCCCCTCATTTCCATCATGATCCTGTGTGTGGACCAGTGTCCCCTCATTTCCACCATGATCCAGTGTGTGGGCCAGTGTCCCCTCATTTCCACCATGATCCAGTGTGTGGGCCAGTGTCCCCTCATTTCCATCATGATCCAGTGTGTGGGCCAGTGTCCCCTCATTTCCATCATGATCCAGTGTGTGGGCCAGTGTCCCCTCATTTCCATCATGATCCTGTGTGTGGACCAGTGTCCCCTCATTTCCACCATGATCCAGTGTGTGGGCCAGTGTCCCCTCATTTCCATCATGATCCAGTGTGTGGGCCAGTGTCCCTTCATTTCCATCATGATCCAGTGTGTGGGCCAGTGTCCCCTCATTTCCATCATGATCCAGTGTGTGGGCCAGTGTCCCTTCATTTCCATCATGATCCAGTGTGTGGGCCAGTGTCCCCTCATTTCCATCATGATCCAGTGTGTGAGCCAGTGTCCCCTCATTTCCACCATGATCCAGTGTGTGGGCCAGTGTCCCCTCATTTCCATCATGATCCTGTGTGTGAGCCAGTGTTCCCTCATTTCCACCATGATCCAGTGTGTGGGCCAGTGTCCCCTCATTTCCATCATGATCCAGTGTGTGGGCCAGTGTCCCCTCATTTCCATCATGATCCAGTGTGTGGGCCAGTGTCCCCTCATTTCCATCATGATCCAGTGTGTGGGCCAGTGTCCCCTCATTTCCATCATGATCCTGTGTGTGAGCCAGTGTCCCCTCATTTCCACCATGATCCTGTGTGTGGGCCAGTGTCCCCTCATTTCCACCATGATCCTGTGTGTGGGCCAGTGTCCCCTCATTTTCACCATGATCCAGTGTGTGGGCCAGTGTCCCCTCATTTCCATCATGATCCAGTGTGTGGGCCAGTGTCCCCTCATTTCCATCATGATCCAGTGTGTGGGCCAGTGTCCCCTCATTTCCACCATGATCCTGTGTGTGGGCCAGTGTCCCCTCATTTCCACCATGATCCTGTGTGTGGGCCAGTGTCCCCTCATTTCCACCATGATCCTGTGTGTGGGCCAGTGTCCCCTCATTTCCATCATGATCCAGTGTGTGGACCAGTGTCCCTTCATTTCCACCATGATCCAGTGTGTGGGCCAGTGTCCCCTCATTTCCATCATGATCCAGTGTGTGGGCCAGTGTCCCCTCATTTCCACCATGATCCAGTGTGTGGACCAGTGTCCCCTCATTTCCACCATGATCCTGTGTGTGGGCCAGTGTCCCCTCATTTCCACCATGATCCAGTGTGTGGGCCAGTGTCCCCTCATTTCCACCATGATCCTGTGTGTGGACCAGTGTCCCCTCATTTCCACCATGATCCTGTGTGTGGGCCAGTGTCCCCTCATTTCCATCATGATCCTGTGTGTGGGCCAGTGTCCCCTCATTTCCACCATGATCCTGTGTGTGGACCAGTGTCCCCTCATTTCCATCATGATCCAGTGTGTGGGCCAGTGTCCCCTCATTTCCATCATGATCCTGTGTGTGGACCAGTGTCCCCTCATTTCCACCATGATCCTGTGTGTGGACCAGTGTCCCCTCATTTCCATCATGATCCAGTGTGTGGACCAGTGTCCCTTCATTTCCACCATGATCCAGTGTGTGGGCCAATGTCCCCTCATTTCCACCATGATCCTGTGTGTGGGCCAGTGTCCCTTCATTTCCACCATGATCCAGTGTGTGGGCCAATGTCCCCTCATTTCCACCATGATCCAGTGTGTGGGCCAGTGTCCCCTCATTTCCACCATGATCCTGTGTGTGGGCCAGTGTCCCCTCATTTCCACCATGATCCTGTGTGTGGGCCAGTGTCCCCTCATTTCCACCATGATCCAGTGTGTGGACCAGTGTCCCTTCATTTCCACCATGATCCAGTGTGTGGGCCAGTGTCCCCTCATTTCCACCATGATCCTGTGTGTGGACCAGTGTCCCCTCATTTCCATCATGATCCAGTGTGTGGGCCAGTGTCCCCTCATTTCCATCATGATCCTGTGTGTGGACCAGTGTCCCCTCATTTCCACCATGATCCTGTGTGTGGACCAGTGTCCCCTCATTTCCATCATGATCCAGTGTGTGGACCAGTGTCCCTTCATTTCCACCATGATCCAGTGTGTGGGCCAATGTCCCCTCATTTCCACCATGATCCTGTGTGTGGGCCAGTGTCCCCTCATTTCCACCATGATCCAGTGTGTGGGCCAGTGTCCCCTCATTTCCATCATGATCCAGTGTGTGGACCAGTGTCCCTTCATTTCCACCATGATCCAGTGTGTGGGCCAATGTCCCCTCATTTCCACCATGATCCAGTGTGTGGGCCAGTGTCCCTTCATTTCCACCATGATCCAGTGTGTGGGCCAGTGTCCCCTCATTTCCACCATGATCCAGTGTGTGGACCAGTGTCCCTTCATTTCCACCATGATCCAGTGTGTGGGCCAGTGTCCCCTCATTTCCACCATGATCCAGTGTGTGGACCAGTGTCCCCTCATTTCCACCATGATCCAGTGTGTGGGCCAGTGTCCCCTCATTTCTACCATGATCCAGTGTGTGGACCAGTGTCCCCTCATTTCCACCATGATCCAGTGTGTGGGCCAGTGTCCCCTCATTTCCACCATGATCCAGTGTGTGGGCCAGTGTCCCCTCATTTCCACCATGATCCTGTGTGTGGGCCAGTGTCCCCTCATTTCCACCATGATCCTGTGTGTGGGCCAGTGTCCCCTCATTTCCACCATGATCCTGTGTGTGGGCCAGTGTCCCCTCATTTCCACCATGATCCTGTGTGTGGGCCAGTGTCCCCTCATTTCCACCATGATCCAGTGTGTGGGCCAGTGTCCCCTCATTTCTACCATGATCCAGTGTGTGGGCCAGTGTCCCCTCATTTCCACCATGATCCTGTGTGTGGGCCAGTGTCCCTTCATTTCCACCATGATCCTGTGTGTGGGCCAGTGTCCCCTCATTTCCATCATGATCCAGTGTGTGGGCCAGTGTCCCCTCATTTCCATCATGATCCAGTGTGTGGACCAGTGTCCCTTCATTTCCACCATGATCCAGTGTGTGGGCCAGTGTCCCCTCATTTCCATCATGATCCAGTGTGTGGACCAGTGTCCCCTCATTTCCATCATGATCCAGTGTGTGGGCCAGTGTCCCCTCATTTCCATCATGATCCAGTGTGTGGGCCAGTGTCCCCTCATTTCCACCATGATCCAGTGTGTGGACCAGTGTCCCCTCATTTCCACCATGATCCAGTGTGTGGGCCAGTGTCCCCTCATTTCCACCATGATCCTGTGTGTGGGCCAGTGTCCCCTCATTTCCATCATGATCCAGTGTGTGGGCCAGTGTCCCCTCATTTCCACCATGATCCAGTGTGTGGGCCAGTGTCCCCTCATTTCCATCATGATCCAGTGTGTGGGCCAGTGTCCCCTCATTTCCATCATGATCCAGTGTGTGGGCCAGTGTCCCCTCATTTCCATCATGATCCTGTGTGTGGACCAGTGTCCCCTCATTTCCACCATGATCCAGTGTGTGGGCCAGTGTCCCCTCATTTCCATCATGATCCAGTGTGTGGGCCAGTGTCCCTTCATTTCCATCATGATCCAGTGTGTGGGCCAGTGTCCCCTCATTTCCATCATGATCCAGTGTGTGGGCCAGTGTCCCTTCATTTCCATCATGATCCAGTGTGTGGGCCAGTGTCCCCTCATTTCCATCATGATCCAGTGTGTGAGCCAGTGTCCCCTCATTTCCACCATGATCCAGTGTGTGGGCCAGTGTCCCCTCATTTCCATCATGATCCTGTGTGTGGGCCAGTGTCCCCTCATTTCCACCATGATCCAGTGTGTGGGCCAGTGTCCCCTCATTTCCACCATGATCCAGTGTGTGGGCCAGTGTCCCCTCATTTCCATCATGATCCAGTGTGTGGGCCAGTGTCCCCTCATTTCCATCATGATCCAGTGTGTGGGCCAGTGTCCCCTCATTTCCATCATGATCCAGTGTGTGGGCCAGTGTCCCCTCATTTCCATCATGATCCTGTGTGTGAGCCAGTGTCCCCTCATTTTCACCATGATCCAGTGTGTGGGCCAGTGTCCCCTCATTTCCATCATGATCCAGTGTGTGGGCCAGTGTCCCCTCATTTCCACCATGATCCTGTGTGTGGGCCAGTGTCCCCTCATTTCCACCATGATCCTGTGTGTGGGCCAGTGTCCCCTCATTTCCACCATGATCCTGTGTGTGGGCCAGTGTCCCCTCATTTCCATCATGATCCAGTGTGTGGACCAGTGTCCCTTCATTTCCACCATGATCCAGTGTGTGGGCCAGTGTCCCCTCATTTCCATCATGATCCAGTGTGTGGGCCAGTGTCCCCTCATTTCCACCATGATCCAGTGTGTGGACCAGTGTCCCCTCATTTCCACCATGATCCTGTGTGTGGGCCAGTGTCCCCTCATTTCCATCATGATCCTGTGTGTGGGCCAGTGTCCCCTCATTTCCACCATGATCCTGTGTGTGGACCAGTGTCCCCTCATTTCCATCATGATCCAGTGTGTGGGCCAGTGTCCCCTCATTTCCATCATGATCCTGTGTGTGGGCCAGTGTCCCCTCATTTCCACCATGATCCTGTGTGTGGGCCAGTGTCCCCTCATTTCCACCATGATCCAGTGTGTGGGCCAGTGTCCCCTCATTTCCACCATGATCCTGTGTGTGGGCCAGTGTCCCCTCATTTCCATCATGATCCTGTGTGTGGGCCAGTGTCCCCTCATTTCCACCATGATCCTGTGTGTGGACCAGTGTCCCCTCATTTCCATCATGATCCAGTGTGTGGGCCAGTGTCCCCTCATTTCCATCATGATCCTGTGTGTGGACCAGTGTCCCCTCATTTCCACCATGATCCTGTGTGTGGACCAGTGTCCCCTCATTTCCATCATGATCCAGTGTGTGGACCAGTGTCCCTTCATTTCCACCATGATCCAGTGTGTGGGCCAATGTCCCCTCATTTCCACCATGATCCTGTGTGTGGGCCAGTGTCCCCTCATTTCCACCATGATCCTGTGTGTGGACCAGTGTCCCCTCATTTCCATCATGATCCTGTGTGTGGGCCAGTGTCCCTTCATTTCCACCATGATCCAGTGTGTGGGCCAGTGTCCCCTCATTTCCACCATGATCCAGTGTGTGGGCCAGTGTCCCCTCATTTCCACCATGATCCAGTGTGTGGGCCAGTGTCCCCTCATTTCCACCATGATCCAGTGTGTGGGCCAGTGTCCCCTCATTTCCACCATGATCCAGTGTGTGGACCAGTGTCCCTTCATTTCCACCATGATCCAGTGTGTGGGCCAGTGTCCCCTCATTTCCACCATGATCCAGTGTGTGGACCAGTGTCCCCTCATTTCCACCATGATCCAGTGTGTGGGCCAGTGTCCCCTCATTTCTACCATGATCCAGTGTGTGGACCAGTGTCCCCTCATTTCCACCATGATCCAGTGTGTGGGCCAGTGTCCCCTCATTTCCACCATGATCCAGTGTGTGGGCCAGTGTCCCCTCATTTCCACCATGATCCTGTGTGTGGGCCAGTGTCCCCTCATTTCCACCATGATCCTGTGTGTGGGCCAGTGTCCCCTCACTTCCACCATGATCCTGTGTGTGGACCAGTGTCCCCTCATTTCCACCATGATCCTGTGTGTGGGCCAGTGTCCCCTCATTTCCATCATGATCCAGTGTGTGGACCAGTGTCCCCTCATTTCCACCATGATCCTGTGTGTGGGCCAGTGTCCCCTCATTTCCACCATGATCCTGTGTGTGGGCCAGTGTCCCCTCACTTCCACCATGATCCTGTGTGTGGACCAGTGTCCCCTCATTTCCACCATGATCCTGTGTGTGGGCCAGTGTCCCCTCATTTCCATCATGATCCAGTGTGTGGACCAGTGTCCCTTCATTTCCACCATGATCCAGTGTGTGGGCCAGTGTCCCCTCATTTCCATCATGATCCAGTGTGTGGGCCAGTGTCCCCTCATTTCCACCATGATCCAGTGTGTGGACCAGTGTCCCCTCATTTCCACCATGATCCTGTGTGTGGGCCAGTGTCCCCTCATTTCCACCATGATCCAGTGTGTGGGCCAGTGTCCCCTCATTTCCACCATGATCCTGTGTGTGGACCAGTGTCCCCTCATTTCCACCATGATCCTGTGTGTGGGCCAGTGTCCCCTCATTTCCATCATGATCCTGTGTGTGGGCCAGTGTCCCCTCATTTCCACCATGATCCTGTGTGTGGACCAGTGTCCCCTCATTTCCATCATGATCCAGTGTGTGGGCCAGTGTCCCCTCATTTCCATCATGATCCTGTGTGTGGACCAGTGTCCCCTCATTTCCACCATGATCCTGTGTGTGGACCAGTGTCCCCTCATTTCCATCATGATCCAGTGTGTGGACCAGTGTCCCTTCATTTCCACCATGATCCAGTGTGTGGGCCAATGTCCCCTCATTTCCACCATGATCCTGTGTGTGGGCCAGTGTCCCCTCATTTCCACCATGATCCTGTGTGTGGACCAGTGTCCCCTCATTTCCATCATGATCCAGTGTGTGGACCAGTGTCCCTTCATTTCCACCATGATCCAGTGTGTGGGCCAGTGTCCCTTCATTTCCACCATGATCCAGTGTGTGGGCCAGTGTCCCCTCATTTCCACCATGATCCAGTGTGTGGACCAGTGTCCCTTCATTTCCACCATGATCCAGTGTGTGGGCCAGTGTCCCCTCATTTCCACCATGATCCTGTGTGTGGACCAGTGTCCCCTCATTTCCATCATGATCCAGTGTGTGGGCCAGTGTCCCCTCATTTCCATCATGATCCTGTGTGTGGACCAGTGTCCCCTCATTTCCACCATGATCCTGTGTGTGGACCAGTGTCCCCTCATTTCCATCATGATCCAGTGTGTGGACCAGTGTCCCTTCATTTCCACCATGATCCAGTGTGTGGGCCAATGTCCCCTCATTTCCACCATGATCCTGTGTGTGGGCCAGTGTCCCCTCATTTCCACCATGATCCTGTGTGTGGACCAGTGTCCCCTCATTTCCATCATGATCCAGTGTGTGGACCAGTGTCCCTTCATTTCCACCATGATCCAGTGTGTGGGCCAGTGTCCCTTCATTTCCACCATGATCCAGTGTGTGGGCCAGTGTCCCCTCATTTCCACCATGATCCAGTGTGTGGACCAGTGTCCCTTCATTTCCACCATGATCCAGTGTGTGGGCCAGTGTCCCCTCATTTCCACCATGATCCAGTGTGTGGACCAGTGTCCCCTCATTTCCACCATGATCCAGTGTGTGGGCCAGTGTCCCCTCATTTCTACCATGATCCAGTGTGTGGACCAGTGTCCCCTCATTTCCACCATGATCCAGTGTGTGGGCCAGTGTCCCCTCATTTCCACCATGATCCAGTGTGTGGGCCAGTGTCCCCTCATTTCCACCATGATCCTGTGTGTGGGCCAGTGTCCCCTCATTTCCACCATGATCCTGTGTGTGGGCCAGTGTCCCCTCATTTCCACCATGATCCTGTGTGTGGGCCAGTGTCCCCTCATTTCCACCATGATCCTGTGTGTGGGCCAGTGTCCCCTCATTTCCACCATGATCCAGTGTGTGGGCCAGTGTCCCCTCATTTCTACCATGATCCAGTGTGTGGGCCAGTGTCCCCTCATTTCCACCATGATCCTGTGTGTGGGCCAGTGTCCCTTCATTTCCACCATGATCCTGTGTGTGGGCCAGTGTCCCCTCATTTCCACCATGATCCTGTGTGTGGGCCAGTGTCCCCTCATTTCCATCATGATCCAGTGTGTGGGCCAGTGTCCCCTCATTTCCATCATGATCCAGTGTGTGGACCAGTGTCCCTTCATTTCCACCATGATCCAGTGTGTGGGCCAGTGTCCCCTCATTTCCATCATGATCCAGTGTGTGGACCAGTGTCCCCTCATTTCCATCATGATCCAGTGTGTGGGCCAGTGTCCCCTCATTTCCATCATGATCCAGTGTGTGGGCCAGTGTCCCCTCATTTCCACCATGATCCAGTGTGTGGACCAGTGTCCCCTCATTTCCACCATGATCCAGTGTGTGGGCCAGTGTCCCCTCATTTCCACCATGATCCTGTGTGTGGGCCAGTGTCCCCTCATTTCCATCATGATCCAGTGTGTGGGCCAGTGTCCCCTCATTTCCACCATGATCCAGTGTGTGGGCCAGTGTCCCCTCATTTCCATCATGATCCAGTGTGTGGGCCAGTGTCCCCTCATTTCCATCATGATCCAGTGTGTGGGCCAGTGTCCCCTCATTTCCATCATGATCCTGTGTGTGGACCAGTGTCCCCTCATTTCCACCATGATCCAGTGTGTGGGCCAGTGTCCCCTCATTTCCATCATGATCCAGTGTGTGGGCCAGTGTCCCTTCATTTCCATCATGATCCAGTGTGTGGGCCAGTGTCCCCTCATTTCCATCATGATCCAGTGTGTGGGCCAGTGTCCCTTCATTTCCATCATGATCCAGTGTGTGGGCCAGTGTCCCCTCATTTCCATCATGATCCAGTGTGTGAGCCAGTGTCCCCTCATTTCCACCATGATCCAGTGTGTGGGCCAGTGTCCCCTCATTTCCATCATGATCCTGTGTGTGAGCCAGTGTCCCCTCATTTCCACCATGATCCAGTGTGTGGGCCAGTGTCCCCTCATTTCCATCATGATCCAGTGTGTGGGCCAGTGTCCCCTCATTTCCATCATGATCCAGTGTGTGGGCCAGTGTCCCCTCATTTCCATCATGATCCAGTGTGTGGGCCAGTGTCCCCTCATTTCCATCATGATCCTGTGTGTGAGCCAGTGTCCCCTCATTTTCACCATGATCCAGTGTGTGGGCCAGTGTCCCCTCATTTCCATCATGATCCAGTGTGTGGGCCAGTGTCCCCTCATTTCCACCATGATCCTGTGTGTGGGCCAGTGTCCCCTCATTTCCACCATGATCCTGTGTGTGGGCCAGTGTCCCCTCATTTCCACCATGATCCTGTGTGTGGGCCAGTGTCCCCTCATTTCCATCATGATCCAGTGTGTGGACCAGTGTCCCTTCATTTCCACCATGATCCAGTGTGTGGGCCAGTGTCCCCTCATTTCCATCATGATCCAGTGTGTGGGCCAGTGTCCCCTCATTTCCACCATGATCCAGTGTGTGGACCAGTGTCCCCTCATTTCCACCATGATCCTGTGTGTGGGCCAGTGTCCCCTCATTTCCATCATGATCCTGTGTGTGGGCCAGTGTCCCCTCATTTCCACCATGATCCTGTGTGTGGACCAGTGTCCCCTCATTTCCATCATGATCCAGTGTGTGGGCCAGTGTCCCCTCATTTCCATCATGATCCTGTGTGTGGGCCAGTGTCCCCTCATTTCCACCATGATCCTGTGTGTGGGCCAGTGTCCCCTCATTTCCACCATGATCCAGTGTGTGGGCCAGTGTCCCCTCATTTCCACCATGATCCTGTGTGTGGGCCAGTGTCCCCTCATTTCCATCATGATCCTGTGTGTGGGCCAGTGTCCCCTCATTTCCACCATGATCCTGTGTGTGGGCCAGTGTCCCCTCATTTCCATCATGATCCAGTGTGTGGGCCAGTGTCCCCTCATTTCCATCATGATCCTGTGTGTGGACCAGTGTCCCCTCATTTCCACCATGATCCTGTGTGTGGACCAGTGTCCCCTCATTTCCATCATGATCCAGTGTGTGGACCAGTGTCCCTTCATTTCCACCATGATCCAGTGTGTGGGCCAATGTCCCCTCATTTCCACCATGATCCTGTGTGTGGGCCAGTGTCCCCTCATTTCCACCATGATCCTGTGTGTGGACCAGTGTCCCCTCATTTCCATCATGATCCTGTGTGTGGGCCAGTGTCCCTTCATTTCCACCATGATCCAGTGTGTGGGCCAGTGTCCCCTCATTTCCACCATGATCCAGTGTGTGGGCCAGTGTCCCCTCATTTCCACCATGATCCAGTGTGTGGGCCAGTGTCCCCTCATTTCCACCATGATCCAGTGTGTGGGCCAGTGTCCCCTCATTTCCACCATGATCCAGTGTGTGGACCAGTGTCCCTTCATTTCCACCATGATCCAGTGTGTGGGCCAGTGTCCCCTCATTTCCACCATGATCCAGTGTGTGGACCAGTGTCCCCTCATTTCCACCATGATCCAGTGTGTGGGCCAGTGTCCCCTCATTTCTACCATGATCCAGTGTGTGGACCAGTGTCCCCTCATTTCCACCATGATCCAGTGTGTGGGCCAGTGTCCCCTCATTTCCACCATGATCCAGTGTGTGGGCCAGTGTCCCCTCATTTCCACCATGATCCTGTGTGTGGGCCAGTGTCCCCTCATTTCCACCATGATCCTGTGTGTGGGCCAGTGTCCCCTCACTTCCACCATGATCCTGTGTGTGGGCCAGTGTCCCCTCATTTCCACCATGATCCTGTGTGTGGGCCAGTGTCCCCTCATTTCCACCATGATCCTGTGTGTGGGCCAGTGTCCCCTCATTTCCACCATGATCCAGTGTGTGGGCCAGTGTCCCCTCATTTCTACCATGATCCAGTGTGTGGGCCAGTGTCCCCTCATTTCCACCATGATCCTGTGTGTGGGCCAGTGTCCCCTCATTTCCACCATGATCCAGTGTGTGGGCCAGTGTCCCCTCATTTCCACCATGATCCTGTGTGTGGGCCAGTGTCCCCTCATTTCCATCATGATCCAGTGTGTGGGCCAGTGTCCCCTCATTTCCATCATGATCCAGTGTGTGGACCAGTGTCCCTTCATTTCCACCATGATCCAGTGTGTGGGCCAGTGTCCCCTCATTTCCATCATGATCCAGTGTGTGGGCCAGTGTCCCCTCATTTCCACCATGATCCAGTGTGTGGACCAGTGTCCCCTCATTTCCACCATGATCCAGTGTGTGGGCCAGTGTCCCCTCATTTCCATCATGATCCAGTGTGTGGGCCAGTGTCCCCTCATTTCCACCATGATCCAGTGTGTGGACCAGTGTCCCCTCATTTCCACCATGATCCTGTGTGTGGACCAGTGTCCCCTCATTTCCACCATGATCCAGTGTGTGGGCCAGTGTCCCCTCATTTCCATCATGATCCAGTGTGTGGGCCAGTGTCCCCTCATTTCCACCATGATCCAGTGTGTGGACCAGTGTCCCCTCATTTCCACCATGATCCTGTGTGTGGGCCAGTGTCCCCTCATTTCCACCATGATCCTGTGTGTGGGCCAGTGTCCCCTCATTTCCATCATGATCCAGTGTGTGGACCAGTGTCCCTTCATTTCCACCATGATCCAGTGTGTGGGCCAGTGTTCCCTCATTTCCATCATGATCCAGTGTGTGGGCCAGTGTCCCCTCATTTCCACCATGATCCAGTGTGTGGACCAGTGTCCCCTCATTTCCACCATGATCCTGTGTGTGGGCCAGTGTCCCCTCATTTCCATCATGATCCAGTGTGTGGGCCAGTGTCCCCTCATTTCCACCATGATCCAGTGTGTGGGCCAGTGTCCCCTCATTTCCATCATGATCCAGTGTGTGGGCCAGTGTCCCCTCATTTCCATCATGATCCAGTGTGTGGACCAGTGTCCCCTCATTTCCACCATGATCCAGTGTGTGGGCCAGTGTCCCCTCATTTCCATCATGATCCAGTGTGTGGGCCAGTGTCCCCTCATTTCCATCATGATCCTGTGTGTGGGCCAGTGTCCCCTCATTTCCACCATGATCCAGTGTGTGGGCCAGTGTCCCCTCATTTCCACCATGATCCAGTGTGTGGGCCAGTGTCCCCTCATTTCCACCATGATCCAGTGTGTGGGCCAGTGTCCCCTCATTTCCACCATGATCCAGTGTGTGGACCAGTGTCCCCTCATTTCCACCATGATCCAGTGTGTGGGCCAGTGTCCCCTCATTTCCATCATGATCCAGTGTGTGGGCCAGTGTCCCCTCATTTCCATCATGATCCAGTGTGTGGGCCAGTGTCCCCTCATTTACACCATGATCCTGTGTGTGGACCAGTGTCCCCTCATTTCCATCATGATCCAGTGTGTGGGCCAGTGTCCCCTCATTTCCACCATGATCCAGTGTGTGGGCCAGTGTCCCCTCATTTCCACCATGATCCTGTGTGTGGACCAGTGTCCCCTCATTTCCATCATGATCCTGTGTGTGGACCAGTGTCCCCTCATTTCCACCATGATCCAGTGTGTGGGCCAGTGTCCCCTCATTTCCACCATGATCCAGTGTGTGGGCCAGTGTCCCCTCATTTCCACCATGATCCAGTGTGTGGGCCAGTGTCCCCTCATTTCCATCATGATCCAGTGTGTGGGCCAGTGTCCCCTCATTTCCACCATGATCCAGTGTGTGGGCCAGTGTCCCCTCATTTCCACCATGATCCAGTGTGTGGGCCAGTGTCCCCTCATTTCCACCATGATCCTGTGTGTGGACCAGTGTCCCCTCATTTCCACCATGATCCAGTGTGTGGGCCAGTGTCCCCTCATTTCCACCATGATCCAGTGTGTGGGCCAGTGTCCCCTCATTTCCACCATGATCCAGTGTGTGGACCAGTGTCCCCTCATTTCCATCATGATCCAGTGTGTGGGCCAGTGTCCCCTCATTTCCACCATGATCCAGTGTGTGGGCCAGTGTCCCCTCATTTCCACCATGATCCAGTGTGTGGGCCAGTGTCCCCTCATTTCCATCATGATCCAGTGTGTGGGCCAGTGTCCCCTCATTTCCATCATGATCCAGTGTGTGGGCCAGTGTCCCCTCATTTCCATCATGATCCTGTGTGTGGACCAGTGTCCCCTCATTTCCATCATGATCCAGTGTGTGGGCCAGTGTCCCCTCATTTCCACCATGATCCTGTGTGTGGGCCAGTGTCCCCTCATTTCCACCATGATCCAGTGTGTGGGCCAGTGTCCCCTCATTTCTACCATGATCCAGTGTGTGGGCCAGTGTCCCCTCATTTCCACCATGATCCTGTGTGTGGGCCAGTGTCCCCTCATTTCTACCATGATCCAGTGTGTGGGCCAGTGTCCCCTCATTTCCACCATGATCCAGTGTGTGGGCCAGTGTCCCCTCATTTCCATCATGATCCTGTGTGTGGACCAGTGTCCCCTCATTTCCACCATGATCCTGTGTGTGGGCCAGTGTCCCCTCATTTCCACCATGATCCTGTGTGTGGACCAGTGTCCCCTCATTTCCACCATGATCCAGTGTGTGGGCCAGTGTCCCCTCATTTCCACCATGATCCTGTGTGTGGGCCAGTGTCCCCTCATTTCCACCATGATCCAGAGTGTGGGCCAGTGTCCCCTCATTTCCACCATGATCCTGTGTGTGGACCAGTGTCCCCTCATTTCCACCATGATCCTGTGTGTGGACCAGTGTCCCCTCATTTCCACCATGATCCAGTGTGTGGGCCAGTGTCCCCTCATTTCCACCATGATCCAGTGTGTGGGCCAGTGTCCCCTCATTTCCACCATGATCCAGTGTGTGGGCCAGTGTCCCCTCATTTCCACCATGATCCTGTGTGTGGGCCAGTGTCCCCTCATTTCCACCATGATCCAGTGTGTGGGCCAGTGTCCCCTCATTTCCACCATGATCCAGTGTGTGGGCCAGTGTCCCCTCATTTCCACCATGATCCAGTGTGTGGGCCAGTGTCCCCTCATTTCCACCATGATCCTGTGTGTGGGCCAGTGTCCCCTCATTTCCATCATGATCCAGTGTGGGCCAGTGTCCCCTCATTTCCATCATGATCCAGTGTGTGGACCAGTGTCCCCTCATTTCCACCATGATCCTGTGTGTGGGCCAGTGTCCCCTCATTTCCACCATGATCCAGTGTGTGGACCAGTGTCCCCTCATTTCCATCATGATCCAGTGTGTGGGCCAGTGTCCCCTAATTTCCACCATGATCCAGTGTGTGGGCCAGTGTCCCCTCATTTCCACCATGATCCTGTGTGTGGACCAGTGTCCCCTCATTTCCACCATGATCCAGTGTGTGGGCCAGTGTCCCCTCATTTCCACCATGATCCAGTGTGTGGGCCAGTGTCCCCTCATTTCCACCATGATCCAGTGTGTGGGCCAGTGTCCCCTCATTTCCATCATGATCCAGTGTGTGGGCCAGTGTCCCCTCATTTCCACCATGATCCAGTGTGTGGGCCAGTGTCCCCTCATTTCCACCATGATCCTGAGTGTGGGCCAGTGTCCCCTCATTTCCACCATGATCCAGTGTGTGGGCCAGTGTCCCCTCATTTCCACCATGATCCAGTGTGTGGGCCAGTGTCCCCTCATTTCCACCATGATCCAGTGTGTGGGCCAGTGTCCCCTCATTTCCACCATGATCCAGTGTGTGGGCCAGTGTCCCCTCATTTCCACCATGATCCAGTGTGTGGGCCAGTGTCCCCTCATTTCCACCATGATCCTGTGTGTGGGCCAGTGTCCCCTCATTTCCACCATGATCCAGTGTGTGGGCCAGTGTCCCCTCATTTCCACCATGATCCAGTGTGTGGGCCAGTGTCCCCTCATTTCCACCATGATCCAGTGTGTGGGCCAGTGTCCCCTCATTTCCACCATGATCCAGTGTGTGGGCCAGTGTCCCCTCATTTCCATCATGATCCAGTGTGTGGGCCAGTGTCCCCTCATTTCCACCATGATCCAGTGTGTGGGCCAGTGTCCCCTCATTTCCATCATGATCCAGTGTGTGGGCCAGTGTCCCCTCATTTCCACCATGATCCAGTGTGTGGGCCAGTGTCCCCTCATTTCCACCATGATCCTGAGTGTGGGCCAGTGTCCCCTCATTTCCACCATGATCCAGTGTGTGGGCCAGTGTCCCCTCATTTCCACCATGATCCAGTGTGTGGGCCAGTGTCCCCTCATTTCCACCATGATCCAGTGTGTGGGCCAGTGTCCCCTCATTTCCACCATGATCCAGTGTGTGGGCCAGTGTCCCCTCATTTCCACCATGATCCAGTGTGTGGGCCAGTGTCCCCTCATTTCCACCATGATCCTGTGTGTGGGCCAGTGTCCCCTCATTTCCACCATGATCCAGTGTGTGGGCCAGTGTCCCCTCATTTCCACCATGATCCAGTGTGTGGGCCAGTGTCCCCTCATTTCCACCATGATCCAGTGTGTGGGCCAGTGTCCCCTCATTTCCACCATGATCCAGTGTGTGGGCCAGTGTCCCTTCATTTCCACCATGATCCAGTGTGTGGGCCAGTGTCCCCTCATTTCCACCATGATCCAGTGTGTGGACCAGTGTCCCCTCATTTCCACCATGATCCAGTGTGTGGGCCAGTGTCCCCTCATTTCCACCATGATCCTGTGTGTGGGCCAGTGTCCCTTCATTTCCACCATGATCCAGTGTGTGGGCCAGTGTCCCCTCATTTCCACCATGATCCAGTGTGTGGACCAGTGTCCCCTCATTTCCACCATGATCCTGTGTGTGGACCAGTGTCCCCTCATTTCCACCATGATCCTGTGTGTGGGCCAGTGTCCCCTCATTTCCACCATGATCCAGTGTGTGGGCCAGTGTCCCCTCATTTCCACCATGATCCTGTGTGTGGGCCAGTGTCCCCTCATTTCCACCATGATCCTGTGTGTGGGCCAGTGTCCCCTCATTTCCACCATGATCCTGTGTGTGGGCCAGTGTCCCTTCATTTCCACCATGATCCTGTGTGTGGGCCAGTGTCCCCTCATTTCCACCATGATCCAGTGTGTGGGCCAGTGTCCCCTCATTTCCACCATGATCCAGTGTGTGGGCCAGTGTCCCCTCATTTCCACCATGATCCAGTGTGTGGGCCAGTGTCCCCTCATTTCCACCATGATCCTGTGTGTGGACCAGTGTCCCTTCATTTCCACCATGATCCAGTGTGTGGGCCAGTGTCCCCTCATTTCCACCATGATCCAGTGTGTGGACCAGTGTCCCCTCATTTCCACCATGATCCTGTGTGTGGGCCAGTGTCCCCTCATTTCCACCATGATCCTGTGTGTGGGCCAGTGTCCCCTCATTTCCACCATGATCCAGTGTGTGGGCCAGTGTCCCCTCATTTCCACCATGATCCAGTGTGTGGACCAGTGTCCCCTCATTTCCAACATGATCCTGTGTGTGGGCCAGTGTCCCCTCATTTCCACCATGATCCAGTGTGTGGGCCAGTGTCCCCTCATTTCCACCATGATCCAGTGTGTGGACCAGTGTCCCCTCATTTCCACCATGATCCAGTGTGTGGACCAGTGTCCCCTCATTTCCACCATGATCCAGTGTGTGGGCCAGTGTCCCCTCATTTCCACCATGATCCAGTGTGTGGGCCAGTGTCCCCTCATTTCCACCATGATCCAGTGTGTGGGCCAGTGTCCCTTCATTTCCACCATGATCCAGTGTGTGGGCCAGTGTCCCCTCATTTCCACCATGATCCAGTGTGTGGACCAGTGTCCCCTCATTTCCACCATGATCCAGTGTGTGGACCAGTGTCCCCTCATTTCCACCATGATCCAGTGTGTGGGCCAGTGTCCCCTCATTTCCACCATGATCCAGTGTGTGGGCCAGTGTCCCCTCATTTCCATCATGACCCAGTGTGTGGGCCAGTGTCCCTTCATTTCCACCATGATCCAGTGTGTGGGCCAGTGTCCCCTCATTTCCATCATGATCCAGTGTGTGGGCCAGTGTCCCTTCATTTCCATCATGATCCAGTGTGTGGGCCAGTGTCCCCTCATTTCCATCATGATCCAGTGTGTGGGCCAGTGTCCCCTCATTTCCATCATGATCCTGTGTGTGGGCCAGTGTCCCCTCATTTCCATCATGATCCAGTGTGTGGGCCAGTGTCCCCTCATTTCCATCATGATCCAGTGTGTGGGCCAGTGTCCCCTCATTTCCACCATGATCCAGTGTGTGGGCCAGTGTCCCCTCATTTCCATCATGATCCAGTGTGTGGGCCAGTGTCCCCTCATTTCCATCATGATCCTGTGTGTGGGCCAGTGTCCCCTCATTTCCATCATGATCCAGTGTGTGGGCCAGTGTCCCCTCATTTCCATCATGATCCAGTGTGTGGGCCAGTGTCCCCTCATTTCCACCATGATCCAGTGTGTGGGCCAGTGTCCCTTCATTTCCACCATGATCCAGTGTGTGGGCCAGTGTCCCCTCATTTCCATCATGATCCAGTGTGTGGGCCAGTGTCCCCTCATTTCCATCATGATCCAGTGTGTGGGCCAGTGTCCCCTCATTTCCATCATGATCCAGTGTGTGGGCCAGTGTCCCCTCATTTCCATCATGATCCAGTGTGTGGGCCAGTGTCCCCTCATTTCCATCATGATCCTGTGTGTGAGCCAGTGTCCCCTCATTTCCATCATGATCCAGTGTGTGGGCCAGTGTCCCCTCATTTCCATCATGATCCAGTGTGTGGGCCAGTGTCCCCTCATTTCCATCATGATCCAGTGTGTGGGCCAGTGTCCCCTCATTTCCATCATGATCCAGTGTGTGGGCCAGTGTCCCCTCATTTCCATCATGATCCAGTGTGTGGGCCAGTGTCCCCTCATTTCCATCATGATCCAGTGTGTGAGCCAGTGTCCCCTCATTTCCATCATGATCCAGTGTGTGGGCCAGTGTCCCCTCATTTCCATCATGATCCAGTGTGTGGACCAGTGTCCCCTCATTTCCACCATGATCCAGTGTGTGGACCAGTGTCCCCTCATTTCCACCATGATCCAGTGTGTGGGCCAGTGTCCCCTCATTTCCACCATGATCCAGTGTGTGGGCCAGTGTCCCTTCATTTCCACCATGATCCTGTGTGTGGGCCAGTGTCCCCTCATTTCCACCATGATCCAGTGTGTGGGCCAGTGTCCCTTCATTTCCACCATGATCCAGTGTGTGGGCCAGTGTCCCTTCATTTCCACCATGATCCTGTGTGTGGGCCAGTGTCCCCTCATTTCCACCATGATCCAGTGTGTGGGCCAGTGTCCCTTCATTTCCACCATGATCCAGTGTGTGGGCCAGTGTCCCTTCATTTCCACCATGATCCAGTGTGTGGGCCAGTGTCCCCTCATTTCCACCATGATCCTGTGTGTGGGCCAGTGTCCCCTCATTTCCATCATGATCCAGTGTGTGGGCCAGTGTCCCCTCATTTCCATCATGATCCAGTGTGTGGGCCAGTGTCCCTTCATTTCCACCATGATCCAGTGTGTGGGCCAGTGTCCCCTCATTTCCATCATGATCCAGTGTGTGGGCCAGTGTCCCTTCATTTCCATCATGATCCAGTGTGTGGGCCAGTGTCCCCTCATTTCCATCATGATCCAGTGTGTGGGCCAGTGTCCCCTCATTTCCATCATGATCCTGTGTGTGGGCCAGTGTCCCCTCATTTCCATCATGATCCAGTGTGTGGGCCAGTGTCCCCTCATTTCCATCATGATCCAGTGTGTGGGCCAGTGTCCCTTCATTTCCACCATGATCCAGTGTGTGGGCCAGTGTCCCCTCATTTCCATCATGATCCAGTGTGTGGGCCAGTGTCCCCTCATTTCCACCATGATCCAGTGTGTGGGCCAGTGTCCCCTCATTTCCATCATGATCCAGTGTGTGGGCCAGTGTCCCTTCATTTCCATCATGATCCAGTGTGTGGGCCAGTGTCCCCTCATTTCCATCATGATCCTGTGTGTGGACCAGTGTCCCCTCATTTCCATCATGATCCTGTGTGTGAGCCAGTGTCCCCTCATTTCCATCATGATCCAGTGTGTGAGCCAGTGTCCCCTCATTTCCATCATGATCCAGTGTGTGGGCCAGTGTCCCCTCATTTCCATCATGATCCTGTGTGTGAGCCAGTGTCCCCTCATTTCCATCATGATCCTGTGTGTGAGCCAGTGTCCCCTCATTTCCATCATGATCCAGTGTGTGGGCCAGTGTCCCCTCATTTCCATCATGATCCAGTGTGTGGGCCAGTGTCCCCTCATTTCCATCATGATCCAGTGTGTGGGCCAGTGTCCCCTCATTTCCATCATGATCCAGTGTGTGGGCCAGTGTCCCCTCATTTCCATCATGATCCTGTGTGTGAGCCAGTGTCCCCTCATTTCCATCATGATCCAGTGTGTGGGCCAGTGTCCCCTCATTTCCATCATGATCCAGTGTGTGGGCCAGTGTCCCCTCATTTCCATCATGATCCAGTGTGTGGGCCAGTGTCCCCTCATTTCCATCATGATCCAGTGTGTGGGCCAGTGTCCCCTCATTTCCATCATGATCCAGTGTGTGGGCCAGTGTCCCCTCATTTCCATCATGATCCAGTGTGTGGGCCAGTGTCCCCTCATTTCCATCATGATCCAGTGTGTGGGCCAGTGTCCCCTCATTTCCATCATGATCCTGTGTGTGAGCCAGTGTCCCCTCATTTCCACCATGATCCAGTGTGTGGGCCAGTGTCCCCTCATTTCCATCATGATCCTGTGTGTGAGCCAGTGTCCCCTCATTTCCATCATGATCCAGTGTGTGGGCCAGTGTCCCCTCATTTCCATCATGATCCAGTGTGTGGGCCAGTGTCCCCTCATTTCCATCATGATCCAGTGTGTGGGCCAGTGTCCCCTCATTTCCATCATGATCCAGTGTGTGGGCCAGTGTCCCCTCATTTCCATCATGATCCTGTGTGTGAGCCAGTGTCCCCTCATTTCCACCATGATCCTGTGTGTGGGCCAGTGTCCCCTCATTTCCACCATGATCCAGTGTGTGGGCCAGTGTCCCCTCATTTCCATCATGATCCAGTGTGTGGGCCAGTGTCCCCTCATTTCCACCATGATCCAGTGTGTGGACCAGTGTCCCCTCATTTCCACCATGATCCTGTGTGTGGGCCAGTGTCCCCTCATTTCCACCATGATCCAGTGTGTGGGCCAGTGTCCCCTCATTTCCATCATGATCCAGTGTGTGGGCCAGTGTCCCCTCATTTCCACCATGATCCAGTGTGTGGACCAGTGTCCCCTCATTTCCACCATGATCCAGTGTGTGGGCCAGTGTCCCCTCATTTCCACCATGATCCAGTGTGTGGGCCAGTGTCCCCTCATTTCCACCATGATCCAGTGTGTGGGCCAGTGTCCCCTCATTTCCACCATGATCCTGTGTGTGGGCCAGTGTCCCCTCATTTCCATCATGATCCAGTGTGTGGACCAGTGTCCCTTCATTTCCACCATGATCCAGTGTGTGGGCCAGTGTCCCCTCATTTCCATCATGATCCAGTGTGTGGGCCAGTGTCCCCTCATTTCCACCATGATCCAGTGTGTGGACCAGTGTCCCCTCATTTCCACCATGATCCTGTGTGTGGGCCAGTGTCCCCTCATTTCCATCATGATCCAGTGTGTGGGCCAGTGTCCCCTCATTTCCATCATGATCCTGTGTGTGGACCAGTGTCCCCTCATTTCCACCATGATCCAGTGTGTGGGCCAGTGTCCCCTCATTTCCATCATGATCCAGTGTGTGGGCCAGTGTCCCCTCATTTCCATCATGATCCAGTGTGTGGACCAGTGTCCCTTCATTTCCACCATGATCCAGTGTGTGGGCCAGTGTCCCCTCATTTCCATCATGATCCAGTGTGTGGGCCAGTGTCCCCTCATTTCCACCATGATCCAGTGTGTGGACCAGTGTCCCCTCATTTCCACCATGATCCTGTGTGTGGGCCAGTGTCCCCTCATTTCCATCATGATCCAGTGTGTGGGCCAGTGTCCCCTCATTTCCACCATGATCCTGTGTGTGGGCCAGTGTCCCCTCATTTCCATCATGATCCAGTGTGTGGGCCAGTGTCCCCTCATTTCCATCATGATCCAGTGTGTGGACCAGTGTCCCCTCATTTCCACCATGATCCAGTGTGTGGGCCAGTGTCCCCTCATTTCCACCATGATCCAGTGTGTGGGCCAGTGTCCCCTCATTTCCATCATGATCCAGTGTGTGGACCAGTGTCCCCTCATTTCCACCATGATCCTGTGTGTGGGCCAGTGTCCCCTCATTTCCATCATGATCCAGTGTGTGGGCCAGTGTCCCCTCATTTCCATCATGATCCTGTGTGTGGGCCAGTGTCCCCTCATTTCCACCATGATCCAGTGTGTGGACCAGTGTCCCCTCATTTCCACCATGATCCTGTGTGTGGGCCAGTGTCCCCTCATTTCCACCATGATCCAGTGTGTGGGCCAGTGTCCTCTCATTTCCACCATGATCCAGTGTGTGGGCCAGTGTCCCCTCATTTCCACCATGATCCTGTGTGTGGACCAGTGTCCCCTCATTTCCATCATGATCCTGTGTGTGGACCAGTGTCCCCTCATTTCCACCATGATCCAGTGTGTGGGCCAGTGTCCCCTCATTTCCACCATGATCCTGTGTGTGGGCCAGTGTCCCCTCATTTCCATCATGATCCAGTGTGTGGGCCAGTGTCCCCTCATTTCCATCATGATCCAGTGTGTGGACCAGTGTCCCCTCATTTCCACCATGATCCTGTGTGTGGGCCAGTGTCCCCTCATTTCCATCATGATCCAGTGTGTGGGCCAGTGTCCCCTCATTTCCATCATGATCCAGTGTGTGAGCCAGTGTCCCCTCATTTCCATCATGATCCTGTGTGTGGACCAGTGTCCCCTCATTTCCACCATGATCCAGTGTGTGGGCCAGTGTCCCCTCATTTCCACCATGATCCAGTGTGTGGGCCAGTGTCCCCTCATTTCCACCATGATCCTGTGTGTGGGCCAGTGTCCCCTCATTTCCACCATGATCCAGTGTGTGGGCCAGTGTCCCCTCATTTCCATCATGATCCTGTGTGTGAGCCAGTGTCCCCTCATTTCCACCATGATCCAGTGTGTGGGCCAGTGTCCCCTCATTTCCACCATGATCCAGTGTGTGGGCCAGTGTCCCCTCATTTCCACCATGATCCAGTGTGTGGGCCAGTGTCCCCTCATTTCCACCATGATCCAGTGTGTGGGCCAGTGTCCCCTCATTTCCACCATGATCCAGTGTGTGGGCCAGTGTCCCCTCATTTCCACCATGATCCAGTGTGTGGACCAGTGTCCCCTCATTTCTACCATGATCCAGTGTGTGGGCCAGTGTCCCTTTATTTCCACCATGATCCAGTGTGTGGGCCAGTGTCCCCTCATTTCCACCATGATCCTGTGTGTGGGCCAGTGTCCCCTCATTTCTACCATGATCCAGTGTGTGGGCCAGTGTCCCCTCATTTCCACCATGATCCAGTGTGTGGGCCAGTGTCCCCTCATTTCCATCATGATCCAGTGTGTGGACCAGTGTCCCCTCATTTCCACCATGATCCAGTGTGTGGGCCAGTGTCCCCTCATTTACACCATGATCCAGTGTGTGGGCCAGTGTCCCCTCATTTCTACCATGATCCTGTGTGTGGGCCAGTGTCCCCTCATTTCCACCATGATCCAGTGTGTGGGCCAGTGTCCCCTCATTTGTACCATGATCCAGTGTGTGGGCCAGTGTCCCCTCATTTCCACCATGATCCAGTGTGTGGGCCAGTGTCCCCTCATTTCCACCATGATCCTGTGTGTGGGCCAGTGTCCCCTCATTTCCACCATGATCCTGTGTGTGGGCCAGTGTCCCCTCATTTCCACCATGATCCTGTGTGTGAGCCAGTGTCCCCTCATTTCCACCATGATCCAGTGTGTGGGCCAGTGTCCCCTCATTTCTACCATGATCCAGTGTGTGGGCCAGTGTCCCCTCATTTCCACCATGATCCAGTGTGTGGGCCAGTGTCCCCTCATTTCCACCATGATCCAGTGTGTGGGCCAGTGTCCCCTCATTTCTACCATGATCCAGTGTGTGGGCCAGTGTCCCCTCATTTCCACCATGATCCTGTGTGTGGGCCAGTGTCCCCTCATTTCCACCATGATCCAGTGTGTGGGCCAGTGTCCCCTCATTTCCATCATGATCCAGTGTGTGGGCCAGTGTCCCCTCATTTCCACCATGATCCAGTGTGTGGGCCAGTGTCCCCTCATTTCCACCATGATCCTGTGTGTGGGCCAGTGTCCCCTCATTTCTACCATGATCCAGTGTGTGGGCCAGTGTCCCCTCATTTCTACCATGATCCAGTGTGTGGGCCAGTGTCCCCTCATTTCCACCATGATCCTGTGTGTGGACCAGTGTCCCCTCATTTCCACCATGATCCAGTGTGTGGGCCAGTGTCCCCTCATTTCCATCATGATCCAGTGTGTGGGCCAGTGTCCCCTCATTTCCACCATGATCCAGTGTGTGGGCCAGTGTCCCCTCATTTCCACCATGATCCAGTGTGTGGGCCAGTGTCCCCTCATTTCCACCATGATCCTGTGTGTGGGCCAGTGTCCCCTCATTTCCATCATGATCCAGTGTGTGGGCCAGTGTCCCCTCATTTCCACCATGATCCTGTGTGTGGGCCAGTGTCCCCTCATTTCCACCATGATCCAGTGTGTGGGCCAGTGTCCCCTCATTTCCATCATGATCCAGTGTGTGGGCCAGTGTCCCCTCATTTCTACCATGATCCTGTGTGTGGGCCAGTGTCCCCTCATTTCCACCATGATCCAGTGTGTGGGCCAGTGTCCCCTCATTTCTACCATGATCCAGTGTGTGGGCCAGTGTCCCCTCATTTCCACCATGATCCAGTGTGTGGGCCAGTGTCCCCTCATTTCCATCATGATCCTGTGTGTGGACCAGTGTCCCCTCATTTCCACCATGATCCAGTGTGTGGGCCAGTGTCCCCTCATTTCCACCATGATCCAGTGTGTGGGCCAGTGTCCCCTCATTTCCACCATGATCCAGTGTGTGGGCCAGTGTCCCCTCATTTCCATCATGATCCAGTGTGTGGGCCAGTGTCCCCTCATTTCTACCATGATCCTGTGTGTGGGCCAGTGTCCCCTCATTTCCACCATGATCCAGTGTGTGGGCCAGTGTCCCCTCATTTCTACCATGATCCAGTGTGTGGGCCAGTGTCCCCTCATTTCCACCATGATCCAGTGTGTGGGCCAGTGTCCCCTCATTTCCATCATGATCCTGTGTGTGGACCAGTGTCCCCTCATTTCCACCATGATCCAGTGTGTGGACCAGTGTCCCCTCATTTCCACCATGATCCAGTGTGTGGGCCAGTGTCCCCTCATTTCCACCATGATCCAGTGTGTGGGCCAGTGTCCCCTCATTTCCATCATGATCCAGTGTGTGGGCCAGTGTCCCCTCATTTCCACCATGATCCAGTGTGTGGGCCAGTGTCCCCTCATTTCCACCATGATCCAGTGTGTGGGCCAGTGTCCCCTCATTTCCACCATGATCCAGTGTGTGGGCCAGTGTCCCCTCATTTCCACCATGATCCTGTGTGTGGGCCAGTGTCCCCTCATTTCCATCATGATCCAGTGTGTGGGCCAGTGTCCCCTCATTTCCACCATGATCCAGTGTGTGGGCCAGTGTCCCCTCATTTCCACCATGATCCAGTGTGTGGACCAGTGTCCCCTCATTTCCACCATGATCCTGTGTGTGGGCCAGTGTCCCCTCATTTCCATCATGATCCAGTGTGTGGGCCAGTGTCCCCTCATTTCCACCATGATCCTGTGTGCGGGCCAGTGTCCCCTCATTTCCATCATGATCCAGTGTGTGGGCGAGTGTCCCCTCATTTCCACCATGATCCTGTGTGTGGGCCAGTGTCCCCTCATTTCCACCATGATCCTGTGTGTGGGCCAGTGTCCCCTCATTTCCACCATGATCCAGTGTGTGGGCCAGTGTCCCCTCATTTCCATCATGATCCTGTGTGTGGGCCAGTGTCCCCTCATTTCCACCATGATCCTGTGTGTGGGCCAGTGTCCCCTCATTTCCACCATGATCCTGTGTGTGGGCCAGTGTCCCCTCATTTCCATCATGATCCAGTGTGTGGGCCAGTGTCCCCTCATTTCCACCATGATCCTGTGTGTGGGCCAGTGTCCCCTCATTTCCACCATGATCCAGTGTGTGGGCCAGTGTCCCCTCATTTCCACCATGATCCTGTGTGTGGGCCAGTGTCCCCTCATTTCCACCATGATCCAGTGTGTGGGCCAGTGTCCCCTCATTTCCACCATGATCCAGTGTGTGGGCCAGTGTCCCCTCATTTCCACCATGATCCTGTGTGTGGGCCAGTGTCCCCTCATTTCCACCATGATCCAGTGTGTGGACCAGTGTCCCCTCATTTCCACCATGATCCAGTGTGTGGGCCAGTGTCCCCTCATTTCCACCATGATCCTGTGTGTGGGCCAGTGTCCCCTCATTTCCACCATGATCCAGTGTGTGGGCCAGTGTCCCCTCATTTCCACCATGATCCAGTGTGTGGGCCAGTGTCCCCTCATTTCCACCATGATCCAGTGTGTGGACCAGTGTCCCCTCATTTCCACCATGATCCAGTGTGTGGGCCAGTGTCCCCTCATTTCCATCATGATCCAGTGTGTGGGCCAGTGTCCCCTCATTTCCACCATGATCCTGTGTGTGGGCCAGTGTCCCCTCATTTCCACCATGATCCTGTGTGTGGACCAGTGTCCCCTCATTTCCACCATGATCCAGTGTGTGGGCCAGTATCCCCTCATTTCCATCATGATCCAGTGTGTGGGCCAGTGTCCCCTCATTTCCACCATGATCCTGTGTGTGGGCCAGTGTCCCCTCATTTCTACCATGATCCAGTGTGTGGGCCAGTGTCCCCTCATTTCCACCATGATCCTGTGTGTGGGCCAGTGTCCCCTCATTTCCACCATGATCCAGTGTGTGGGCCAGTGTCCCCTCATTTCCACCATGATCCAGTGTGTGGGCCAGTGTCCCCTCATTTCCACCATGATCCTGTGTGTGGACCAGTGTCCCCTCATTTCCACCATGATCCAGTGTGTGGGCCAGTGTCCCCTCATTTCCACCATGATCCAGTGTGTGGGCCAGTGTCCCCTCATTTCCACCATGATCCAGTGTGTGGGCCAGTGTCCCCTCATTTCCACCATGATCCAGTGTGTGGGCCAGTGTCCCTTCATTTCCACCATGATCCAGTGTGTGGGCCAGTGTCCCCTCATTTCCACCATGATCCAGTGTGTGGGCCAGTGTCCCCTCATTTCCACCATGATCCAGTGTGTGGGCCAGTGTCCCCTCATTTCCACCATGATCCTGTGTGTGGGCCAGTGTCCCCTCATTTCCACCATGATCCTGTGTGTGGGCCAGTGTATCCCTCATTTCCACCATGATCCAGTGTGTGGGCCAGTGTCCCTTCATTTCCACCATGATCCTGTGTTTGGGCCAGTGTCCCCTCATTTCCACCATGATCCAGTGTGTGGGCCAGTGTCCCCTCATTTCCACCATGATCCAGTGTGTGGGCCAGTGTCCCCTCATTTCCACCATGATCCTGTGTGTGGGCCAGTGTCCCCTCATTTCCACCATGATCCAGTGTGTGGGCCAGTGTCCCCTCATTTCCACCATGATCCAGTGTGTGGGCCAGTGTCCCCTCATTTCCACCATGATCCAGTGTGTGGGCCAGTGTCCCCTCATTTCCACCATGATCCTGTGTGTGGGCCAGTGTCCCTTCATTTCTACCATGATCCAGTGTGTGGGCCAGTGTCCCCTCATTTCCACCATGATCCTGTGTGTGGGCCAGTGTCCCCTCATTTCCACCATGATCCTGTGTGTGGGCCAGTGTCCCCTCATTTCTACCATGATCCAGTGTGTGGACCAGTGTCCCCTCATTTCTACCATGATCCTGTGTGTGGGCCAGTGTCCCCTCATTTCCACCATGATCCTGTGTGTGGGCCAGTGTCCCCTCATTTCCATCATGATCCAGTGTGTGGGCCAGTGTCCCCTCATTTCCACCATGATCCTGTGTGTGGACCAGTGTCCCCTCATTTCCACCATGATCCAGTGTGTGGGCCAGTGTCCCCTCATTTCCACCATGATCCAGTGTGTGGGCCAGTGTCCCCTCATTTCCACCATGATCCAGTGTGTGGGCCAGTGTCCCCTCATTTCCACCATGATCCAGTGTGTGGGCCAGTGTCCCTTCATTTCCACCATGATCCAGTGTGTGGGCCAGTGTCCCCTCATTTCCACCATGATCCAGTGTGTGGGCCAGTGTCCCCTCATTTCCACCATGATCCAGTGTGTGGGCCAGTGTCCCCTCATTTCCACCATGATCCAGTGTGTGGACCAGTGTCCCCTCATGTCCATCATGATCCTGTGTGTGGGCCAGTGTCCCTTCATTTCCATCATGATCCAGTGTGTGAGCCAGTGTCCCCTCATTTCCATCATGATCCAGTGTGTGGGCCAGTGTCCCCTCATTTCCACCATGATCCTGTGTGTGGGCCAGTGTCCCCTCATTTCCACCATGATCCTGTGTGTGGACCAGTGTCCCCTCATTTCCACCATGATCCAGTGTGTGGGCCAGTATCCCCTCATTTCCATCATGATCCAGTGTGTGGGCCAGTGTCCCCTCATTTCCACCATGATCCAGTGTGTGGACCAGTGTCCCCTCATTTCCACCATGATCCAGTGTGTGGGCCAGTATCCCCTCATTTCCATCATGATCCTGTGTGTGGACCAGTGTCCCCTCATTTCCACCATGATCCAGTGTGTGGACCAGTGTCCCCTCATTTCCACCATGATCCAGTGTGTGGGCCAGTATCCCCTCATTTCCATCATGATCCTGTGTGTGGACCAGTATCCCCTCATTTCCATCATGATCCTGTGTGTGGGCCAGTGTCCCCTCATTTCCACCATGATCCTGTGTGTGGGCCAGTGTCCCCTCATTTCCACCATGATCCAGTGTGTGGGCCAGTGTCCCCTCATTTCCACCATGATCCAGTGTGTGGGCCAGTGTCCCCTCATTTCCACCATGATCCAGTGTGTGGGCCAGTGTCCCCTCATTTCCACCATGATCCTGTGTGTGGACCAGTGTCCCCTCATTTCCACCATGATCCAGTGTGTGGGCCAGTGTCCCCTCATTTCCACCATGATCCAGTGTGTGGGCCAGTGTCCCCTCATTTCCACCATGATCCAGTGTGTGGGCCAGTGTCCCCTCATTTCCACCATGATCCAGTGTGTGGGCCAGTGTCCCTTCATTTCCACCATGATCCAGTGTGTGGGCCAGTGTCCCCTCATTTCCACCATGATCCAGTGTGTGGGCCAGTGTCCCCTCATTTCCACCATGATCCAGTGTGTGGGCCAGTGTCCCCTCATTTCCACCATGATCCTGTGTGTGGGCCAGTGTCCCCTCATTTCCACCATGATCCTGTGTGTGGGCCAGTGTCCCTTCATTTCCACCATGATCCAGTGTGTGGGCCAGTGTCCCCTCATTTCCACCATGATCCTGTGTGTGGACCAGTGTCCCCTCATTTCCACCATGATCCAGTGTGTGGGCCAGTATCCCCTCATTTCCATCATGATCCTGTGTGTGGACCAGTGTCCCCTCATTTCCACCATGATCCTGTGTGTGGGCCAGTGTCCCCTCATTTCCACCATGATCCAGTGTGTGGGCCAGTGTCCCCTCATTTCCACCATGATCCAGTGTGTGGGCCAGTGTCCCCTCATTTCCACCATGATCCAGTGTGTGGGCCAGTGTCCCCTCATTTCCACCATGATCAAGTGTGTGGGCCAGTGTCCCCTCATTTCCACCATGATCAAGTGTGTGGGCCAGTGTCCCCTCATTTCCACCATGATCCTGTGTGTGGACCAGTGTCCCCTCATTTCCACCATGATCCAGTGTGTGGGCCAGTGTCCCCTCATTTCCACCATGATCCAGTGTGTGGGCCAGTGTCCCCTCATTTCCACCATGATCCAGTGTGTGGGCCAGTGTCCCCTCATTTCCACCATGATCCAGTGTGTGGGCCAGTGTCCCTTCATTTCCACCATGATCCAGTGTGTGGGCCAGTGTCCCCTCATTTCCACCATGATCCAGTGTGTGGGCCAGTGTCCCCTCATTTCCACCATGATCCAGTGTGTGGGCCAGTGTCCCCTCATTTCCACCATGATCCTGTGTGTGGGCCAGTGTCCCCTCATTTCCACCATGATCCTGTGTGTGGGCCAGTGTCCCTTCATTTCCACCATGATCCAGTGTGTGGGCCAGTGTCCCCTCATTTCCACCATGATCCTGTGTGTGGACCAGTGTCCCCTCATTTCCACCATGATCCAGTGTGTGGGCCAGTATCCCCTCATTTCCATCATGATCCTGTGTGTGGACCAGTGTCCCCTCATTTCCACCATGATCCTGTGTGTGGGCCAGTGTCCCCTCATTTCCACCATGATCCAGTGTGTGGGCCAGTGTCCCCTCATTTCCACCATGATCCTGTGTGTGGGCCAGTGTCCCCTCATTTCCACCATGATCCAGTGTGTGGGCCAGTGTCCCCTCATTTCCACCATGATCCAGTGTGTGGGCCAGTGTCCCCTCATTTCCACCATGATCTTGTGTGTGGGCCAGTGTCCCCTCATTTCCACCATGATCCAGTGTGTGGGCCAGTGTCCCCTCATTTCCACCATGATCCTGTGTGTGGGCCAGTGTCCCCTCATTTCCACCATGATCCAGTGTGTGGACCAGTGTCCCCTCATTTCCACCATGATCCTGTGTGTGGGCCAGTGTCCCCTCATTTCCATCATGATCCTGTGTGTGGGCCAGTGTCCCCTCATTTCCACCATGATCCAGTGTGTGGGCCAGTGTCCCCTCATTTCTACCATGATCCAGTGTGTGGGCCAGTGTCCCCTCATTTCCACCATGATCCAGTGTGTGGGCCAGTATCCCCTCATTTCCATCATGATCCAGTGTGTGGGCCAGTGTCCCCTCATTTCCACCATGATCCTGTGTGTGGGCCAGTGTCCCCTCATTTCCACCATGATCCTGTGTGTGGGCCAGTGTCCCCTCATTTCCACCATGATCCAGTGTGTGGGCCAGTGTCCCCTCATTTCCACCATGATCCTGTGTGTGGGCCAGTGTCCCCTCATTTCCACCATGATCCAGTGTGTGGGCCAGTGTCCCCTCATTTCCATCATGATCCAGTGTGTGGGCCAGTGTCCCCTCATTTCCACCATGATCCAGTGTGTGGGCCAGTGTCCCCTCATTTCCATCATGATCCAGTGTGTGGGCCAGTGTCCCCTCATTTCCACCATGATCCTGTGTGTGAGCCAGTGTCCCCTCATTTCCATCATGATCCAGTGTGTGGGCCAGTGTCCCCTCATTTCCACCATGATCCAGTGTGTGGGCCAGTGTCCCCTCATTTCCACCATGATCCAGTGTGTGGGCCAGTGTCCCCTCATTTCCACCATGATCCAGTGTGTGGGCCAGTGTCCCCTCATTTCCACCATGATCCAGTGTGTGGGCCAGTGTCCCCTCATTTCCACCATGATCCTGTGTGTGGGCCAGTGTCCCCTCATTTCCACCATGATCCAGTGTGTGGGCCAGTGTCCCCTCATTTCCACCATGATCCTGTGTGTGGGCCAGTGTCCCAGCATTTCCACCATGATCCAGTGTGTGGGCCAGTGTCCCCTCATTTCCACCATGATCCAGTGTGTGGGCCAGTGTCCCCTCATTTCCACCATGATCCTTTGTGTGGGCCAGTGTCCCCTCATTTCCATCATGATCCTGTGTGTGGGCCAGTGTCCCCTCATTTCCACCATGATCCAGTGTGTGGGCCAGTGTCCCCTCATTTCTACCATGATCCAGTGTGTGGGCCAGTGTCCCCTCATTTCCACCATGATCCTGTGTGTGGGCCAGTGTCCCTTCATTTCCACCATGATCCAGTGTGTGGGCCAGTGTCCCCTCATTTCTACCATGATCCAGTGTGTGGGCCAGTGTCCCCTCATTTCCACCATGATCCAGTGTGTGGGCCAGTGTCCCCTCATTTCCACCATGATCCAGTGTGTGGGCCAGTGTCCCCTCATTTCCACCATGATCCTGTGTGTGGGCCAGTGTCCCCTCATTTCCACCATGATCCTGTGTGTGGGCCAGTGTCCCCTCATTTCCACCATGATCCAGTGTGTGGGCCAGTGTCCCTTCATTTCCACCATGATCCTGTTTGTGGGCCAGTGTCCCTTCATTTCCACCATGATCCAGTGTGTGGGCCAGTGTCCCCTCATTTCCACCATGATCCTGTGTGTGGGCCAGTGTCCCTTCATTTCCACCATGATCCAGTGTGTGGGCCAGTGTCCCCTCATTTCTACCATGATCCAGTGTGTGGGCCAGTGTCCCCTCATTTCCACCATGATCCAGTGTGTGGGCCAGTGTCCCCTCATTTCCACCATGATCCAGTGTGTGGGCCAGTGTCCCCTCATTTCCACCATGATCCTGTGTGTGGACCAGTGTCCCCTCATTTCCATCATGATCCAGTGTGTGGACCAGTGTCCCCTCATTTCCATCATGATCCTGTGTGTGGGCCAGTGTCCCCTCATTTCCACCATGATCCAGTGTGTGGACCAGTGTCCCCTCATTTCCACCATGATCCAGTGTGTGGGCCAGTGTCCCCTCATTTCCACCATGATCCTGTGTGTGGGCCAGTGTCCCCTCATTTCCACCATGATCCAGTGTGTGGACCAGTGTCCCCTCATTTCCACCATGATCCAGTGTGTGGGCCAGTGTCCCCTCATTTCCATCATGATCCTGTGTGTGGGCCAGTGTCCCCTCATTTCCACCATGATCCAGTGTGTGGGCCAGTGTCCCCTCATTTCCACCATGATCCTGTGTGTGGGCCAGTGTCCCCTCATTTCTACCATGATCCAGTGTGTGGGCCAGTGTCCCCTCATTTCCACCATGATCCAGTGTGTGGGCCAGTGTCCCCTCATTTCCACCATGATCCTGTGTGTGGGCCAGTGTCCCCTCATTTCCACCATGATCCTGTGTGTGGGCCAGTGTCCCCTCATTTCCATCTTGATCCAGTGTGTGGGCCAGTGTCCCCTCATTTCCATCATGATCCTGTGTGTGGGCCAGTGTCCCCTCATTTCCACCATGATCCTGTGTGTGGGCCAGTGTCCCCTCATTTCCACCATTATCCAGTGTGTGGGCCAGTGTCCCCTCATTTCCACCATGATCCAGTGTGTGGGCCAGTGTCCCCTCATTTCCACCATGATCCTGTGTGTGGGCCAGGGTTTCCCCTCATTTCTACCATGATCCAGTGTGTGGGCCAGTGTCCCCTCATTTCCACCATGATCCTGTGTGTGGGCCAGTGTCCCCTCATTTCCACCATGATCCTGTGTGTGGGCCAGTGTCCCTTCATTTCCACCATGATCCAGTGTGTGAGCCAGTGTCCCCTCATTTCCACCATGATCCTGTGTGTGGGCCAGTGTCCCCTCATTTCCACCATGATCCTGTGTGTGGGCCAGTGTCCCCTCATTTCCATCATGATCCAGTGTGTGGGCCAGTGTCCCCTCATTTCCACCATGATCCAGTGTGTGGGCCAGTGTCCCCTCATTTCCATCATGATCCAGTGTGTGGGCCAGTGTCCCCTCATTTCTACCATGATCCAGTGTGTGGGCCAGTGTCCCCTCATTTCCACCATGATCCAGTGTGTGGGCCAGTGTCCCCTCATTTCTACCATGATCCAGTGTGTGGACCAGTGTCCCCTCATTTCCACCATGATCCAGTGTGTGGGCCAGTGTCCCCTCATTTCCACCATGATCCTGTGTGTGGGCCAGTGTCCCCTCATTTCCACCATGATCCTGTGTGTGGACCAGTGTCCCCTCATTTCCACCATGATCCAGTGTGTGGGCCAGTGTCCCCTCATTTCCACCATGATCCTGTGTGTGGGCCAGTGTCCCCTCATTTCCACCATGATCCAGTGTGTGGGCCAGTGTCCCCTCATTTCCACCATGATCCAGTGTGTGGGCCAGTGTCCCCTCATTTCCATCATGATCCGGTGTGTGGGCCAGTGTCCCCTCATTTCCACCATGATCCAGTGTGTGGGCCAGTGTCCCCTCATTTCCATCATGATCCTGTGTGTGGGCCAGTGTCCCCTCATTTCCACCATGATCCAGTGTGTGGGCCAGTGTCCCCTCATTTCCACCATGATCCAGTGTGTGGGCCAGTGTCCCCTCATTTCCATCATGATCCAGTGTGTGGACCAGTGTCCCCTCATTTCCACCATGATCCAGTGTGTGGGCCAGTGTCCCCTCATTTCCACCATGATCCAGTGTGTGGGCCAGTGTCCCCTCATTTCTACCATGATCCAGTGTGTGGGCCAGTGTCCCCTCATTTCCACCATGATCCAGTGTGTGGGCCAGTGTCCCCTCATTTCCACCATGATCCAGTGTGTGGGCCAGTGTCCCCTCATTTCCATCATGATCCAGTGTGTGGACCAGTGTCCCCTCATTTCCACCATGATCCAGTGTGTGGGCCAGTGTCCCCTCATTTCCACCATGATCCAGTGTGTGGGCCACTGCCCCCTCATTTCTACCATGATCCAGTGTGTGGGCCAGTGTCCCCTCATTTCCACCATGATCCAGTGTGTGGGCCAGTGTCCCCTCATTTCCACCATGATCCAGTGTGTGGGCCAGTGTCCCCTCATTTCCACCATGATCCTGTGTGTGGACCAGTGTCCCCTCATTTCCACCATGATCCAGTGTGTGGGCCAGTGTCCCCTCATTTCCACCATGATCCTGTGTGTGGGCCAGTGTCCCCTCATTTCCACCATGATCCAGTGTGTGGGCCAGTGTCCCCTCATTTCCACCATGATCCAGTGTGTGGGCCAGTGTCCCCTCATTTCCATCATGATCCTGTGTGTGGGCCAGTGTCCCCTCATTTCCACCATGATCCAGTGTGTGGGCCAGTGTCCCCTCATTTCCATCATGATCCAGTGTGTGGACCAGTGTCCCCTCATTTCCACCATGATCCAGTGTGTGGGCCAGAGTCCCCTCATTTCCACCATGATCCTGTGTGTGGGCCAGTGTCCCCTCATTTCCACCATGATCCAGTGTGTGGGCCAGTGTCCCCTCATTTCTACCATGATCCAGTGTGTGGGCCAGTGTCCCCTCATTTCCACCATGATCCAGTGTGTGGGCCAGTGTCCCCTCATTTCCACCATGATCCAGTGTGTGGGCCAGTGTCCCCTCATTTCCACCATGATCCAGTGTGTGGGCCAGTGTCCCCTCATTTCTACCATGATCCAGTGTGTGGGCCAGTGTCCCCTCATTTCCACCATGATCCTGTGTGTGGGCCAGTGTCCCCTCATTTCCACCATGATCCTGTGTGTGGACCAGTGTCCCCTCATTTCCACCATGATCCAGTGTGTGGGCCAGTGTCCCCTCATTTCCACCATGATCCAGTGTGTGGGCCAGTGTCCCCTCATTTCCATCATGATCCAGTGTGTGGGCCAGTGTCCCCTCATTTCCACCATGATCCTGTGTGTGGACCAGTGTCCCCTCATTTCCACCATGATCCAGTGTGTGGGCCAGTGTCCCCTCATTTCCACCATGATCCAGTGTCCCCTCATTTCCACCATGATCCAGTGTCCCTTCATTTCCACCATGATCCTGTGTGTGGACCAGTGTCCCCTCATTTCCACCATGATCCAGTGTGTGGACCAGTGTCCCCTCATTTCCACCATGATCCTGTGTGTGGGCCAGTGTCCCCTCATTTCCATCATGATCCAGTGTGTGGGCCAGTGTCCCCTCATTTCCATCATGATCCTGTGTGTGAGCCAGTGTCCCCTCATTTCCACCATGATCCTGTGTGTGGGCCAGTGTCCCCTCATTTCCATCATGATCCAGTGTGTGGGCCAGTGTCCCCTCATTTCCACCATGATCCAGTGTGTGGACCAGTGTCCCCTCATTTCCACCATGATCCAGTGTGTGGACCAGTGTCCCCTCATTTCCAACATGATCCTGTGTGTGGGCCAGTGTCCCCTCATTTCCATCATGATCCAGTGTGTGGGCCAGTGTCCCCTCATTTCCATCATGATCCAGTGTGTGGGCCAGTGTCCCCTCATTTCCACCATGATCCAGTGTGTGGACCAGTGTCCCCTCATTTCCACCATGATCCAGTGTGTGGGCCAGTGTCCCCTCATTTCCATCATGATCCAGTGTGTGGGCCAGTGTCCCCTCATTTCCACCATGATCCAGTGTGTGGACCAGTGTCCCCTCATTTCCACCATGATCCTGTGTGTGGGCCAGTGTCCCCTCATTTCCATCATGATCCAGTGTGTGGGCCAGTGTCCCCTCATTTCCATCATGATCCAGTGTGTGGGCCAGTGTCCCCTCATTTCCACCATGATCCAGTGTGTGGGCCAGTGTCCCCTCATTTCCATCATGATCCAGTGTGTGGGCCAGTGTCCCCTCATTTCCATCATGATCCTGTGTGTGAGCCAGTGTCCCCTCATTTCCATCATGATCCTGTGTGTGGACCAGTGTCCCCTCATTTCCACCATGATCCAGTGTGTGGGCCAGTGTCCCCTCATTTCCACCATGATCCTGTGTGTGGGCCAGTGTCCCCTCATTTCCACCATGATCCAGTGTGTGGGCCAGTGTCCCTTCATTTCCACCATGATCCTGTGTGTGGGCCAGTGTCCCCTCATTTCCATCATGATCCTGTGTGTGGGCCAGTGTCCCCTCATTTCCATCATGATCCAGTGTGTGGGCCAGTGTCCCCTCATTTCCATCATGATCCTGTGTGTGAGCCAGTGTCCCCTCATTTCCATCATGATCCTGTGTGTGGACCAGTGTCCCCTCATTTCCACCATGATCCTGTGTGTGGGCCAGTGTCCCCTCATTTCCACCATGATCCAGTGTGTGGGCCAGTGTCCCCTCATTTCCACCATGATCCAGTGTGTGGGCCAGTGTCCCCTCATTTCCACCATGATCCAGTGTGTGGGCCAGTGTCCCCTCATTTCCATCATGATCCTGTGTGTGAGCCAGTGTCCCCTCATTTCCATCATGATCCTGTGTGTGGACCAGTGTCCCCTCATTTCCACCATGATCCTGTGTGTGGGCCAGTGTCCCCTCATTTCCACCATGATCCAGTGTGTGGGCCAGTGTCCCCTCATTTCCACCATGATCCAGTGTGTGGGCCAGTGTCCCCTCATTTCCATCATGATCCAGTGTGTGGGCCAGTGTCCCCTCATTTCCACCATGATCCAGTGTGTGGACCAGTGTCCCCTCATTTCCACCATGATCCTGTGTGTGGGCCAGTGTCCCCTCATTTCCATCATGATCCAGTGTGTGGGCCAGTGTCCCCTCATTTCCATCATGATCCAGTGTGTGGGCCAGTGTCCCCTCATTTCCACCATGATCCAGTGTGTGGGCCAGTGTCCCCTCATTTCCATCATGATCCAGTGTGTGGGCCAGTGTCCCCTCATTTCCATCATGATCCTGTGTGTGAGCCAGTGTCCCCTCATTTCCATCATGATCCTGTGTGTGGACCAGTGTCCCCTCATTTCCACCATGATCCAGTGTGTGGGCCAGTGTCCCCTCATTTCCACCATGATCCAGTGTGTGGGCCAGTGTCCCCTCATTTCCACCATGATCCTGTGTGTGGGCCAGTGTCCCCTCATTTCCATCATGATCCAGTGTGTGGGCCAGTGTCCCCTCATTTCCACCATGATCCAGTGTGTGGACCAGTGTCCCCTCATTTCCACCATGATCCTGTGTGTGGGCCAGTGTCCCCTCATTTCCATCATGATCCAGTGTGTGGGCCAGTGTCCCCTCATTTCCATCATGATCCTGTGTGTGAGCCAGTGTCCCCTCATTTCCACCATGATCCAGTGTGTGGACCAGTGTCCCCTCATTTCCACCATGATCCTGTGTGTGGGCCAGTGTCCCCTCATTTCCATCATGATCCAGTGTGTGGGCCAGTGTCCCCTCATTTCCATCATGATCCAGTGTGTGGGCCAGTGTCCCCTCATTTCCACCATGATCCAGTGTGTGGGCCAGTGTCCCCTCATTTCCATCATGATCCAGTGTGTGGGCCAGTGTCCCCTCATTTCCATCATGATCCTGTGTGTGAGCCAGTGTCCCCTCATTTCCATCATGATCCTGTGTGTGGACCAGTGTCCCCTCATTTCCACCATGATCCAGTGTGTGGGCCAGTGTCCCCTCATTTCCACCATGATCCAGTGTGTGGGCCAGTGTCCCCTCATTTCCACCATGATCCTGTGTGTGGACCAGTGTCCCCTCATTTCTACCATGATCCAGTGTGTGGGCCAGTGTCCCTTCATTTCCACCATGATCCTGTGTGTGGGCCAGTGTCCCCTCATTTCTACCATGATCCAGTGTGTGGGCCAGTGTCCCCTCATTTCCACCATGATCCAGTGTGTGGGCCAGTGTCCCCTCATTTCCATCATGATCCAGTGTGTGGGCCAGTGTCCCCTCATTTCCATCATGATCCTGTGTGTGAGCCAGTGTCCCCTCATTTCCATCATGATCCTGTGTGTGGACCAGTGTCCCCTCATTTCCACCATGATCCAGTGTGTGGGCCAGTGTCCCCTCATTTCCACCATGATCCAGTGTGTGGGCCAGTGTCCCCTCATTTCCACCATGATCCAGTGTGTGGGCCAGTGTCCCTTCATTTCCACCATGATCCTGTGTGTGGGCCAGTGTCCCCTCATTTCCATCATGATCCTGTGTGTGGGCCAGTGTCCCCTCATTTCCATCATGATCCAGTGTGTGGGCCAGTGTCCCCTCATTTCCATCATGATCCTGTGTGTGAGCCAGTGTCCCCTCATTTCCATCATGATCCTGTGTGTGGACCAGTGTCCCCTCATTTCCACCATGATCCAGTGTGTGGGCCAGTGTCCCCTCATTTCCACCATGATCCAGTGTGTGGGCCAGTGTCCCCTCATTTCCATCATGATCCAGTGTGTGGGCCAGTGTCCCCTCATTTCCACCATGATCCAGTGTGTGGACCAGTGTCCCCTCATTTCCACCATGATCCAGTGTGTGGGCCAGTGTCCCCTCATTTCCATCATGATCCTGTGTGTGAGCCAGTGTCCCCTCATTTCCATCATGATCCTGTGTGTGGACCAGTGTCCCCTCATTTCCACCATGATCCAGTGTGTGGGCCAGTGTCCCCTCATTTCCACCATGATCCAGTGTGTGGGCCAGTGTCCCCTCATTTCCATCATGATCCAGTGTGTGGGCCAGTGTCCCCTCATTTCCACCATGATCCAGTGTGTGGACCAGTGTCCCCTCATTTCCACCATGATCCTGTGTGTGGGCCAGTGTCCCCTCATTTCCATCATGATCCAGTGTGTGGGCCAGTGTCCCCTCATTTCCATCATGATCCAGTGTGTGGGCCAGTGTCCCCTCATTTCCATCATGATCCAGTGTGTGGGCCAGTGTCCCCTCATTTCCATCATGATCCAGTGTGTGGGCCAGTGTCCCCTCATTTCCATCATGATCCAGTGTGTGGGCCAGTGTCCCCTCATTTCCATCATGATCCTGTGTGTGAGCCAGTGTCCCCTCATTTCCGTCATGATCCAGTGTGTGGGCCAGTGTCCCCTCATTTCCATCATGATCCTGTGTGTGAGCCAGTGTCCCCTCATTTCCATCATGATCCTGTGTGTGGACCAGTGTCCCCTCATTTCCACCATGATCCAGTGTGTGGGCCAGTGTCCCCTCATTTCCACCATGATCCAGTGTGTGGGCCAGTGTCCCCTCATTTCCATCATGATCCAGTGTGTGGGCCAGTGTCCCCTCATTTCCACCATGATCCAGTGTGTGGACCAGTGTCCCCTCATTTCCACCATGATCCAGTGTGTGGGCCAGTGTCCCCTCATTTCCATCATGATCCAGTGTGTGGGCCAGTGTCCCCTCATTTCCATCATGATCCTGTGTGTGAGCCAGTGTCCCCTCATTTCCATCATGATCCTGTGTGTGGACCAGTGTCCCCTCATTTCCACCATGATCCAGTGTGTGGGCCAGTGTCCCCTCATTTCCACCATGATCCAGTGTGTGGGCCAGTGTCCCCTCATTTCCATCATGATCCAGTGTGTGGGCCAGTGTCCCCTCATTTCCACCATGATCCAGTGTGTGGACCAGTGTCCCCTCATTTCCACCATGATCCTGTGTGTGGGCCAGTGTCCCCTCATTTCCATCATGATCCAGTGTGTGGGCCAGTGTCCCCTCATTTCCATCATGATCCAGTGTGTGGGCCAGTGTCCCCTCATTTCCACCATGATCCAGTGTGTGGGCCAGTGTCCCCTCATTTCCATCATGATCCAGTGTGTGGGCCAGTGTCCCCTCATTTCCATCATGATCCTGTGTGTGAGCCAGTGTCCCCTCATTTCCATCATGATCCTGTGTGTGGACCAGTGTCCCCTCATTTCCACCATGATCCAGTGTGTGGGCCAGTGTCCCCTCATTTCCACCATGATCCAGTGTGTGGGCCAGTGTCCCCTCATTTCCACCATGATCCTGTGTGTGGGCCAGTGTCCCCTCATTTCCATCATGATCCAGTGTGTGGGCCAGTGTCCCCTCATTTCCACCATGATCCAGTGTGTGGACCAGTGTCCCCTCATTTCCACCATGATCCTGTGTGTGGGCCAGTGTCCCCTCATTTCCATCATGATCCAGTGTGTGGGCCAGTGTCCCCTCATTTCCATCATGATCCTGTGTGTGGGCCAGTGTCCCCTCATTTCCACCATGATCCTGTGTGTGGGCCAGTGTCCCCTCATTTCCATCATGATCCAGTGTGTGGGCCAGTGTCCCCTCATTTCCACCATGATCCAGTGTGTGGGCCAGTGTCCCCTCATTTCCACCATGATCCAGTGTGTGGGCCAGTGTCCCCTCATTTCCACCATGATCCTGTGTGTGGGCCAGTGTCCCCTCATTTCCATCATGATCCAGTGTGTGGGCCAGTGTCCCCTCATTTCCACCATGATCCAGTGTGTGGACCAGTGTCCCCTCATTTCCACCATGATCCTGTGTGTGGGCCAGTGTCCCCTCATTTCCATCATGATCCTGTGTGTGGGCCAGTGTCCCCTCATTTCCATCATGATCCTGTGTGTGAGCCAGTGTCCCCTCATTTCCACCATGATCCTGTGTGTGGGCCAGTGTCCCCTCATTTCCATCATGATCCAGTGTGTGGGCCAGTGTCCCCTCATTTCCATCATGATCCAGTGTGTGGGCCAGTGTCCCCTCATTTCCACCATGATCCAGTGTGTGGACCAGTGTCCCCTCATTTCCACCATGATCCTGTGTGTGGGCCAGTGTCCCCTCATTTCCATCATGATCCAGTGTGTGGGCCAGTGTCCCCTCATTTCCATCATGATCCAGTGTGTGGGCCAGTGTCCCCTCATTTCCACCATGATCCAGTGTGTGGGCCAGTGTCCCCTCATTTCCACCATGATCCAGTGTGTGGGCCAGTGTCCCCTCATTTCCATCATGATCCTGTGTGTGAGCCAGTGTCCCCTCATTTCCATCATGATCCTGTGTGTGGACCAGTGTCCCCTCATTTCCACCATGATCCAGTGTGTGGGCCAGTGTCCCCTCATTTCCACCATGATCCAGTGTGTGGGCCAGTGTCCCCTCATTTCCACCATGATCCAGTGTGTGGGCCAGTGTCCCCTCATTTCCACCATGATCCTGTGTGTGGACCAGTGTCCCCTCATTTCTACCATGATCCAGTGTGTGTGCCAGTGTCCCTTCATTTCCACCATGATCCTGTGTGTGGGCCAGTGTCCCCTCATTTCTACCATGATCCAGTGTGTGGGCCAGTGTCCCCTCATTTCCACCATGATCCAGTGTGTGGGCCAGTGTCCCCTCATTTCCATCATGATCCAGTGTGTGGGCCAGTGTCCCCTCATTTCCATCATGATCCTGTGTGTGAGCCAGTGTCCCCTCATTTCCATCATGATCCTGTGTGTGGACCAGTGTCCCCTCATTTCCACCATGATCCAGTGTGTGGGCCAGTGTCCCCTCATTTCCACCATGATCCAGTGTGTGGGCCAGTGTCCCCTCATTTCCACCATGATCCAGTGTGTGGGCCAGTGTCCCTTCATTTCCACCATGATCCTGTGTGTGGGCCAGTGTCCCCTCATTTCCATCATGATCCTGTGTGTGGGCCAGTGTCCCCTCATTTCCATCATGATCCAGTGTGTGGGCCAGTGTCCCCTCATTTCCATCATGATCCTGTGTGTGAGCCAGTGTCCCCTCATTTCCATCATGATCCTGTGTGTGGACCAGTGTCCCCTCATTTCCACCATGATCCAGTGTGTGGGCCAGTGTCCCCTCATTTCCACCATGATCCAGTGTGTGGGCCAGTGTCCCCTCATTTCCATCATGATCCAGTGTGTGGGCCAGTGTCCCCTCATTTCCACCATGATCCAGTGTGTGGACCAGTGTCCCCTCATTTCCACCATGATCCAGTGTGTGGGCCAGTGTCCCCTCATTTCCATCATGATCCTGTGTGTGAGCCAGTGTCCCCTCATTTCCATCATGATCCTGTGTGTGGACCAGTGTCCCCTCATTTCCACCATGATCCAGTGTGTGGGCCAGTGTCCCCTCATTTCCACCATGATCCAGTGTGTGGGCCAGTGTCCCCTCATTTCCATCATGATCCAGTGTGTGGGCCAGTGTCCCCTCATTTCCACCATGATCCAGTGTGTGGACCAGTGTCCCCTCATTTCCACCATGATCCTGTGTGTGGGCCAGTGTCCCCTCATTTCCATCATGATCCAGTGTGTGGGCCAGTGTCCCCTCATTTCCATCATGATCCAGTGTGTGGGCCAGTGTCCCCTCATTTCCATCATGATCCAGTGTGTGGGCCAGTGTCCCCTCATTTCCATCATGATCCAGTGTGTGGGCCAGTGTCCCCTCATTTCCATCATGATCCTGTGTGTGAGCCAGTGTCCCCTCATTTCCATCATGATCCTGTGTGTGGACCAGTGTCCCCTCATTTCCACCATGATCCAGTGTGTGGGCCAGTGTCCCCTCATTTCCACCATGATCCAGTGTGTGGGCCAGTGTCCCCTCATTTCCACCATGATCCTGTGTGTGGGCCAGTGTCCCCTCATTTCCATCATGATCCAGTGTGTGGGCCAGTGTCCCCTCATTTCCACCATGATCCAGTGTGTGGACCAGTGTCCCCTCATTTCCACCATGATCCTGTGTGTGGGCCAGTGTCCCCTCATTTCCATCATGATCCAGTGTGTGGGCCAGTGTCCCCTCATTTCCATCATGATCCTGTGTGTGAGCCAGTGTCCCCTCATTTCCACCATGATCCTGTGTGTGGGCCAGTGTCCCCTCATTTCCATCATGATCCAGTGTGTGGGCTAGTGTCCCCTCATTTCCATCATGATCCAGTGTGTGGGCCAGTGTCCCCTGATTTCCACCATGATCCAGTGTGTGGACCAGTGTCCCCTCATTTCCACCATGATCCAGTGTGTGGACCAGTGTCCCCTCATTTCCACCATGATCCAGTGTGTGGGCCAGTGTCCCCTCATTTCCATCATGATCCAGTGTGTGGGCCAGTGTCCCCTCATTTCCATCATGATCCAGTGTGTGGGCCAGTGTCCCCTCATTTCCACCATGATCCAGTATGTGGACCAGTGTCCCCTCATTTCCACCATGATCCAGTGTGTGGGCCAGTGTCCCCTCATTTCCATCATGATCCAGTGTGTGGGCCAGTGTCCCCTCATTTCCACCATGATCCAGTGTGTGGACCAGTGTCCCCTCATTTCCACCATGATCCTGTGTGTGGGCCAGTGTCCCCTCATTTCCATCATGATCCAGTGTGTGGGCCAGTGTCCCCTCATTTCCATCATGATCCTGTGTGTGGACCAGTGTCCCCTCATTTCCACCATGATCCAGTGTGTGGGCCAGTGTCCCCTCATTTCCACCATGATCCAGTGTGTGGGCCAGTGTCCCCTCATATCCACCATGATCCTGTGTGTGGACCAGTGTCCCTTTATTTCCACCATGATCCAGTGTGTGGGCCAGTGTCCCCTCATTTCCACCATGATCCTGTGTGTGGGCCAGTGTCCCCTCATTTCCACCATGATCCTGTGTGTGGGCCAGTGTCCCCTCATTTCCACCATGATCCTGTGTGTGGGCCAGTGTCCCCTCATTTCTACCATGATCCAGTGTGTGGGCCAGTGTCCCCTCATTTCCACCATGATCCAGTGTGTGGGCCAGTGTCCCCTCATTTCCACCATGATCCAGTGTGTGGGCCAGTGTCCCCTCATTTCCATCATGATCCAGTGTGTGGGCCAGTGTCCCCTCATTTCCACCATGATCCAGTGTGTGGGCCAGTGTCCCCTCATTTCCACCATGATCCAGTGTGTGGGCCAGTGTCCCCTCATTTCTACCATGATCCAGTGTGTGGGCCAGTGTCCCCTCATTTCCACCATGATCCTGTGTGTGGGCCAGTGTCCCCTCATTTCCACCATGATCCAGTGTGTGGGCCAGTGTCCCCTCATTTCCATCATGATCCAGTGTGTGGACCAGTGTCCCCTCATTTCCACCATGATCCAGTGTGTGGGCCAGTGTCCCCTCATTTCCACCATGATCCAGTGTGTGGGCCAGTGTCCCCTCATTTCTACCATGATCCAGTGTGTGGGCCAGTGTCCCCTCATTTCCACCATGATCCAGTGTGTGGGCCAGTGTCCCCTCATTTCCACCATGATCCTGTGTGTGGGCCAGTGTCCCCTCATTTCTACCATGATCCAGTGTGTGGGCCAGTGTCCCCTCATTTCCACCATGATCCAGTGTGTGGGCTAGTGTCCCCTCATTTCCATCATGATCCAGTGTGTGGGCCAGTCTCCCCTCATTTCCACCATGATCCAGTGTGTGGGCCAGTGTCCCCTCATTTCTACCATGATCCAGTGTGTGGGCCAGTGTCCCCTCATTTCCACCATGATCCTGTGTGTGTGGACCAGTGTCCCCTCATTTCCACCATGATCCAGTGTGTGGGCCAGTGTCCCCTCATTTCCACCATGATCCAGTGTGTGGGCCAGTGTCCCCTCATTTCCATCATGATCCAGTGTGTGGACCAGTGTCCCCTCATTTCCACCATGATCCTGTGTGTGGGCCAGTGTCCCCTCATTTCCACCATGATCCAGTGTGTGGGCCAGTGTCCCCTCATTTCCACCATGATCCTGTGTGTGGGCCAGTGTCCCCTCATTTCCACCATGATCCAGTGTGTGGGCCAGTGTCCCCTCATTTCCACCATGATCCAGTGTGTGGGCCAGTGTCCCCTCATTTCCATCATGATCCAGTGTGTGGACCAGTGTCCCCTCATTTCCACCATGATCCTGTGTGTGGGCCAGTCTCCCCTCATTTCCACCATGATCCAGTGTGTGGGCCAGTGTCCCCTCATTTCCACCATGATCCAGTGTGTGGGCCAGTGTCCCCTCATTTCTACCATGATCCAGTGTGTGGGCCAGTGTCCCCTCATTTCCACCATGATCCAGTGTGTGGGCCAGTGTCCCCTCATTTCCACCATGATCCAGTGTGTGGGCCAGTGTCCCCTCATTTCTACCATGATCCAGTGTGTGGGCCAGTGTCCCCTCATTTCCACCATGATCCAGTGTGTGGGCCAGTGTCCCCTCATTTCCACCATGATCCAGTGTGTGGGCCAGTGTCCCCTCATTTCCACCATGATCCAGTGTGTGGGCCAGTGTCCCCTCATTTCCACCATGATCCAGTGTGTGGGCCAGTGTCCCCTCATTTCTACCATGATCCAGTGTGTGGGCCAGTGTCCCCTCATTTCCACCATGATCCTGTGTGTGGGCCAGTGTCCCCTCATTTCCACCATGATCCAGTGTGTGGGCCAGTGTCCCCTCATTTCCATCATGATCCAGTGTGTGGGCCAGTGTCCCCTCATTTCCACCATGATCCAGTGTGTAGGCCAGTGTCCCCTCATTTCCACCATGATCCTGTGTGTGGGCCAGTGTCCCCTCATTTCCACCATGATCCTGTGTGTGGGCCAGTGTCCCCTCATTTCCATCATGATCCAGTGTGTGGGCCAGTGTCCCCTCATTTCTACCATGATCCTGTGTGTGGGCCAGTGTCCCCTCATTTCCACCATGATCCAGTGTGTGGGCCAGTGTCCCCTCATTTCCATCATGATCCTGTGTGTGGGCCAGTGTCCCCTCATTTCCACCATGATCCAGTGTGTGGGCCAGTGTCCCCTCATTTCCATCATGATCCTGTGTGTGGGCCAGTGTCCCCTCATTTCCACCATGATCCAGTGTGTGGGCCAGTGTCCCCTCATTTCCACCATGATCCAGTGTGTGGGCCAGTGTCCCCTCCTTTCCACCATGATCCTGTGTGTGGGCCAGTGTCCCCTCATTTCTACCATGATCCAGTGTGTGGGCCAGTGTCCCCTCATTTCCACCATGATCCTGTGTGTGGACCAGTGTCCCCTCATTTCCACCATGATCCAGTGTGTGGGCCAGTGTCCCCTCATTTCCATCATGATCCAGTGTGTGGACCAGTGTCCCCTCATTTCCACCATGATCCAGTGTGTGGGCCAGTGTCCCTTCATTTCTACCATGATCCAGTGTGTGGACCAGTGTCCCCTCATTTCTACCATGATCCAGTGTGTGGGCCAGTGTCCCCTCATTTCCACCATGATCCAGTGTGTGGGCCAGTGTCCCCTCATTTCCATCATGATCCTGTGTGTGGACCAGTGTCCCCTCATTTCCACCATGATCCTGTGTGTGGGCCAGTGTCCCCTCATTTCTACCATGATCCTGTGTGTGGGCCAGTGTCCCCTCATTTCCACCATGATCCAGTGTGTGGGCCAGTGTCCCCTCATTTCTACCATGATCCAGTGTGTGGGCCAGTGTCCCCTCATTTCTACCATGATCCAGTGTGTGGACCAGTGTCCCCTCATTTCTACCATGATCCAGTGTGTGGGCCAGTGTCCCCTCATTTCCACCATGATCCAGTGTGTGGGCCAGTGTCCCCTCATTTCCATCATGATCCTGTGTGTGGACCAGTGTCCCCTCATTTCCACCATGATCCAGTGTGTGGGCCAGTGTCCCCTCATTTCTACCATGATCCTGTGTGTGGGCCAGTGTCCCCTCATTTCTACCATGATCCAGTGTGTGGGCCAGTGTCCCCTCATTTCTACCATGATCCTGTGTGTGGGCCAGTGTCCCCTCATTTCCACCATGATCCAGTGTGTGGGCCAGTGTCCCCTCATTTCTACCATGATCCTGTGTGTGGGCCAGTGTCCCCTCATTTCCACCATGATCCTGTGTGTGGGCCAGTGTCCCCTCATTTCCACCATGATCCTGTGTGTGGGCCAGTGTCCCCTCATTTCCACCATGATCCAGTGTGTGGGCCAGTGTCCCCTCATTTCTACCATGATCCAGTGTGTGGGCCAGTGTCCCCTCATTTCCACCATGATCCTGTGTGTGGGCCAGTGTCCCCTCATTTCCACCATGATCCAGTGTGTGGGCCAGTGTCCCCTCATTTCCACCATGATCCAGTGTGTGGGCCAGTGTCCCCTCATTTCTACCATGATCCAGTGTGTGGGCCAGTGTCCCCTCATTTCCACCATGATCCAGTGTGTGGGCCAGTGTCCCCTCATTTCCACCATGATCCAGTGTGTGGGCCAGTGTCCCCTCATTTCCACCATGATCCAGTGTGTGGGCCAGTGTCCCCTCATTTCCACCATGATCCTGTGTGTGGGCCAGTGTCCACTCATTTCCATCATGATCCAGTGTGTGGGCCAGTGTCCCCTCATTTCCACCATGATCCTGTGTGTGGGCCAGTGTCCCCTCATTTCCATCATGATCCAGTGTGTGGGCCAGTGTCCACTCATTTCCACCATGATCCTGTGTGTGGGCCAGTGTCCCCTCATTTCCACCATGATCCAGTGTGTGGGCCAGTGTCCCCTCATTTCCACCATGATCCTGTGTGTGGGCCAGTGTCCCCTCATTTCCACCATGATCCAGTGTGTGGGCCAGTGTCCCCTCATTTCCACCATGATCCTGTGTGTGGACCAGTGTCCCCTCATTTCCATCATGATCCAGTGTGTGGACCAGTGTCCCCTCATTTCCACCATGATCCAGTGTGTGGGCCAGTGTCCCCTCATTTCCACCATGATCCAGTGTGTGGGCCAGTGTCCCCTCATTTCCACCATGATCCAGTGTGTGGGCCAGTGTCCCCTCATTTCCACCATGATCCAGTGTGTGGGCCAGTGTCCCCTCATTTCCACCATGATCCTGTGTGTGGACCAGTGTCCCCTCATTTCCACCATGATCCAGTGTGTGGGCCAGTGTCCCCTCATTTCCATCATGATCCTGTGTGTGGGCCAGTGTCCCCTCATTTCCATTATGATCCTGTGTGTGGGCCAGTGTCCCCTCATTTCCACCATGATCCAGTGTGTGGGCCAGTGTCCCCTCATTTCCACCATGATCCAGTGTGTGGGCCAGTGTCCCCTCATTTCCACCATGATCCTGTGTGTGGGCCAGTGTCCCCTCATTTCCACCATGATCCAGTGTGTGGGCTAGTGTCCCCTCATTTCCACCATGATCCAGTGTGTGGGCCAGTGTCCCCTCATTTCCACCATGATCCTGTGTGTGGGCCAGTGTCCCCTCATTTCTACCATGATCCTGTGTGTGGGCCAGTGTCCCCTCATTTCCACCATGATCCAGTGTGTGGGCCAGTGTCCCCTCATTTCCACCATGATCCAGTGTGTGGGCCAGTGTCCCCTCATTTCCACCATGATCCAGTGTGTGGGCCAGTGTCCCCTCATTTCTACCATGATCCAGTGTGTGGGCCAGTGTCCCCTCATTTCCACCATGATCCTGTGTGTGGGCCAGTGTCCCCTCATTTCCACCATGATCCAGTGTGTGGGCCAGTGTCCCCTCATTTCCACCATGATCCAGTGTGTGGGCCAGTGTCCCCTCATTTCCATCATGATCCAGTGTGTGGGCCAGTGTCCCCTCATTTCCACCATGATCCTGTGTGTGGGCCAGTGTCCCCTCATTTCCACCATGATCCTGTGTGTGGGCCAGTGTCCCCTCATTTCCACCATGATCCAGTGTGTGGACCAGTGTCCCCTCATTTCCACCATGATCCTGTGTGTGGGCCAGTGTCCCCTCATTTCCACCATGATCCAGTGTGTGGGCCAGTGTCCCTTCATTTCCACCATGATCCAGTGTGTGGGCCAGTGTCCCCTCATTTCCACCATGATCCAGTGTGTGGGCCAGTGTCCCCTCATTTCCACCATGATCCTGTGTGTGGGCCAGTGTCCCCTCATTTCCACCATGATCCAGTGTGTGGGCCAGTGTCCCCTCATTTCCACCATGATCCTGTGTGTGGGCCAGTGTCCCCTCATTTCCACCATGATCCAGTGTGTGGGCCAGTGTCCCCTCATTTCCACCATGATCCAGTGTGTGGACCAGTGTCCCCTCATTTCCACCATGATCCAGTGTGTGGACCAGTGTCCCCTCATTTCCACCATGATCCAGTGTGTGGACCAGTGTCCCCTCATTTCCACCATGATCCAGTGTGTGGGCCAGTGTCCCCTCATTTCCACCATGATCCAGTGTGTGGGCCAGTATCCCCTCATTTCCATCATGATCCAGTGTGTGGGCCAGTGACCCCTCATTTCCACCATGATCCTGTGTGTGGGCCAGTGTCCCCTCATTTCCACCATGATCCAGTGTGTGGGCCAGTGTCCCCTCATTTCCACCATGATCCAGTGTGTGGGCCAGTGTCCCCTCATTTCCACCATGATCCAGTGTGTGGGCCAGTGTCCCTTCATTTCCACCATGATCCAGTGTGTGGGCCAGTGTCCCCTCATTTCCACCATGATCCTGTGTGTGGGCCAGTGTCCCCTCATTTCCACCATGATCCAGTGTGTGGGCCAGTGTCCCCTCATTTCCACCATGATCCAGTGTGTGGGCCAGTGTCCCCTCATTTCCACCATGATCCAGTGTGTGGGCCAGTGTCCCCTCATTTCCACCATGATCCAGTGTGTGGGCCAGTGTCCCCTCATTTCCACCATGATCCAGTGTGTGGGCCAGTGTCCCCTCATTTCCACCATGATCCAGTGTGTGAGCCAGTGTCCCCTCATTTCCACCATGATCCTGTGTGTGGGCCAGTGTCCCCTCATTTCCACCATGATCCAGTGTGTGGGCCAGTGTCCCCTCATTTCCACCATGATCCTGTGTGTGGGCCAGTGTCCCCTCATTTCCACCATGATCCAGTGTGTGGGCCAGTGTCCCTTCATTTCCACCATGATCCAGTGTTTGGGCCAGTGTCCCCTCATTTCTACCATGATCCAGTGTGTGGGCCAGTGTCCCCTCATTTCCACCATGATCCTGTGTGTGGGCCAGTGTCCCTTCATTTCCACCATGATCCAGTGTGTGGGCCAGTGTCCCCTCATTTCTACCATGATCCAGTGTGTGGGCCAGTGTCCCCTCATTTCCACCATGATCCTGTGTGTGGGCCAGTGTCCCTTCATTTCCACCATGATCCAGTGTGTGGGCCAGTGTCCCCTCATTTCTACCATGATCCTGTGTGTGGGCCAGTGTCCCCTCATTTCTACCATGATCCAGTGTGTGGGCCAGTGTCCTCTCATTTCCATCATGATCCAGTGTGTGGGCCAGTGTCCCCTCATTTCCACCATGATCCAGTGTGTGGGCCAGTGTCCCCTCATTTCCACCATGATCCAGTGTGTGGGCCAGTGTCCCCTCATTTCTACCATGATCCTGTGTGTGGGCCAGTGTCCCCTCATTTCTACCATGATCCAGTGTGTGGGCCAGTGTCCTCTCATTTCCATCATGATCCAGTGTGTGGGCCAGTGTCCCCTCATTTCTACCATGATCCTGTGTGTGGGCCAGTGTCCCCTCATTTCCACCATGATCCAGTGTGTGGGCCAGTGTCCCCTCATTTCCACCATGATCCAGTGTGTGGGCCAGTGTCCCCTCATTTCTACCATGATCCAGTGTGTGGGCCAGTGTCCCCTCATTTCCATCATGATCCAGTGTGTGGGCCAGTGTCCCCTCATTTCTACCATGATCCTGTGTGTGGGCCAGTGTCCCCTCATTTCTACCATGATCCAGTGTGTGGGCCAGTGTCCTCTCATTTCCATCATGATCCAGTGTGTGGGCCAGTGTCCCCTCATTTCTACCATGATCCTGTGTGTGGGCCAGTGTCCCCTCATTTCTACCATGATCCAGTGTGTGGGCCAGTGTCCCCTCATTTCCACCATGATCCAGTGTGTGGGCCAGTGTCCCCTCATTTCCACCATGATCCAGTGTGTGGGCCAGTGTCCCCTCATTTCCACCATGATCCAGTGTGTGGGCCAGTGTCCCCTCATTTCCACCATGATCCAGTGTGTGGACCAGTGTCCCCTCATTTCCACCATGATCCAGTGTGTGGACCAGTGTCCCCTCATTTCCACCATGATCCAGTGTGTGGACCAGTGTCCCCTCATTTCCACCATGATCCAGTGTGTGGGCCAGTGTCCCCTCATTTCCACCATGATCCAGTGTGTGGGCCAGTATCCCCTCATTTCCATCATGATCCAGTGTGTGGGCCAGTGTCCCCTCATTTCCACCATGATCCTGTGTGTGGGCCAGTGTCCCCTCATTTCCACCATGATCCAGTGTGTGGGCCAGTATCCCCTCATTTCCATCATGATCCAGTGTGTGGGCCAGTGTCCCCTCATTTCCACCATGATCCTGTGTGTGGGCCAGTGTCCCCTCATTTCCACCATGATCCAGTGTGTGGGCCAGTGTCCCCTCATTTCCACCATGATCCAGTGTGTGGGCCAGTGTCCCCTCATTTCCACCATGATCCAGTGTGTGGGCCAGTGTCCCTTCATTTCCACCATGATCCAGTGTGTGGGCCAGTGTCCCCTCATTTCCACCATGATCCTGTGTGTGGGCCAGTGTCCCCTCATTTCCACCATGATCCAGTGTGTGGGCCAGTGTCCCCTCATTTCCACCATGATCCAGTGTGTGGGCCAGTGTCCCCTCATTTCCACCATGATCCAGTGTGTGGGCCAGTGTCCCCTCATTTCCACCATGATCCTGTGTGTGGGCCAGTGTCCCCTCATTTCTACCATGATCCAGTGTGTGGGCCAGTGTCCTCTCATTTCCATCATGATCCAGTGTGTGGGCCAGTGTCCCCTCATTTCCACCATGATCCAGTGTGTGGGCCAGTGTCCCCTCATTTCCACCATGATCCAGTGTGTGGGCCAGTGTCCCCTCATTTCTACCATGATCCTGTGTGTGGGCCAGTGTCCCCTCATTTCTACCATGATCCAGTGTGTGGGCCAGTGTCCTCTCATTTCCATCATGATCCAGTGTGTGGGCCAGTGTCCCCTCATTTCTACCATGATCCTGTGTGTGGGCCAGTGTCCCCTCATTTCCACCATGATCCAGTGTGTGGGCCAGTGTCCCCTCATTTCCACCATGATCCAGTGTGTGGGCCAGTGTCCCCTCATTTCTACCATGATCCTGTGTGTGGGCCAGTGTCCCCTCATTTCTACCATGATCCAGTGTGTGGGCCAGTGTCCCCTCATTTCCACCATGATCCAGTGTGTGGGCCAGTGTCCCTTCATTTCCACCATGATCCAGTGTGTGGGCCAGTGTCCCCTCATTTCTACCATGATCCTGTGTGTGGGCCAGTGTCCCCTCATTTCTACCATGATCCAGTGTGTGGGCCAGTGTCCTCTCATTTCCATCATGATCCAGTGTGTGGGCCAGTGTCCCCTCATTTCTACCATGATCCTGTGTGTGGGCCAGTGTCCCCTCATTTCTACCATGATCCAGTGTGTGGGCCAGTGTCCCCTCATTTCCACCATGATCCAGTGTGTGGGCCAGTGTCCCCTCATTTCCACCATGATCCAGTGTGTGGGCCAGTGTCCCCTCATTTCCACCATGATCCTGTGTGTGGACCAGTGTCCCCTCATTTCCACCATGATCCAGTGTGTGGGCCAGTGTCCCCTCATTTCCACCATGATCCAGTGTGTGGGCCAGTGTCCCCTCATTTCCACCATGATCCAGTGTGTGGGCCAGTGTCCCCTCATTTCTACCATGATCCAGTGTGTGGGCCAGTGTCCCCTCATTTCCACCATGATCCAGTGTGTGGACCAGTGTCCCCTCATTTCCACCATGATCCAGTGTGTGGGCCAGTGTCCCCTCATTTCCATCATGATCCTGTGTGTGGACCAGTGTCCCCTCATTTCCACCATGATCCAGTGTGTGGGCCAGTGTCCCCTCATTTCTACCATGATCCTGTGTGTGGGCCAGTGTCCCCTCATTTCCACCATGATCCAGTGTGTGGGCCAGTGTCCCCTCATTTCCACCATGATCCAGTGTGTGGGCCAGTGTCCCCTCATTTCTACCATGATCCAGTGTGTGGGCCAGTGTCCCCTCATTTCCACCATGATCCTGTGTGTGGGCCAGTGTCCCCTCATTTCCACCATGATCCAGTGTGTGGGCCAGTGTCCCCTCATTTCCACCATGATCCAGTGTGTGGGCCAGTGTCCCCTCATTTCTACCATGATCCAGTGTGTGGGCCAGTGTCCCCTCATTTCCACCATGATCCTGTGTGTGGACCAGTGTCCCCTCATTTCCACCATGATCCAGTGTGTGGGCCAGTGTCCCCTCATTTCCACCATGATCCAGTGTGTGGGCCAGTGTCCCCTCATTTCCACCATGATCCAGTGTGTGGGCCAGTGTCCCCTCATTTCCACCATGATCCTGTGTGTGGACCAGTGTCCCCTCATTTCCACCATGATCCAGTGTGTGGGCCAGTGTCCCCTCATTTCCACCATGATCCTGTGTGTGGGCCAGTGTCCCCTCATTTCTACCATGATCCAGTGTGTGGGCCAGTGTCCCCTCATTTCCACCATGATCCAGTGTGTGGGCCAGTGTCCCCTCATTTCCACCATGATCCTGTGTGTGGACCAGTGTCCCCTCATTTCCACCATGATCCTGTGTGTGGACCAGTGTCCCCTCATTTCCACCATGATCCAGTGTGTGGGCCAGTGTCCCCTCATTTCCATCATGATCCTGTGTGTGGGCCAGTGTCCCCTCATTTCCATCATGATCCTGTGTGTGGGCCAGTGTCCCCTCATTTCCACCATGATCCAGTGTGTGGGCCAGTGTCCCCTCATTTCCACCATGATCCAGTGTGTGGGCCAGTGTCCCCTCATTTCCACCATGATCCTGTGTGTGGACCAGTGTCCCCTCATTTCCACCATGATCCTGTGTGTGGGCCAGTGTCCCTTCATTTCTACCATGATCCAGTGTGTGGGCCAGTGTCCCCTCATTTCCACCATGATCCAGTGTGTGGGCCAGTGTCCCCTCATTTCCACCATGATCCAGTGTGTGGGCCAGTGTCCCCTCATTTCCACCATGATCCTGTGTGTGGGCCAGTGTCCCCTCATTTCCACCATGATCCAGTGTGTGGGCCAGTGTCCCCTCATTTCCACCATGATCCTGTGTGTGGGCCAGTGTCCCCTCATTTCCATCATGATCCAGTGTGTGGGCCAGTGTCCCCTCATTTCCACCATGATCCTGTGTGTGGGCCAGTGTCCCCTCATTTCCATCATGATCCTGTGTGTGGGCCAGTGTCCCCTCATTTCCATCATGATCCTGTGTGTGGGCCAGTGTCCCCTCATTTCCATCATGATCCTGTGTGTGGGCCAGTGTCCCCTCATTTCCACCATGATCCAGTGTGTGGGCCAGTGTCCCCTCATTTCCACCATGATCCTGTGTGTGGGCCAGTGTCCCCTCATTTCCATCATGATCCAGTGTGTGGGCCAGTGTCCCCTCATTTCCACCATGATCCTGTGTGTGGGCCAGTGTCCCCTCATTTCCATCATGATCCTGTGTGTGGGCCAGTGTCCCCTCATTTCCACCATGATCCAGTGTGTGGACCAGTGTCCCCTCATTTCCACCATGATCCAGTGTGTGGGCCAGTGTCCCCTCATTTCCACCATGATCCTGTGTGTGGGCCAGTGTCCCCTCATTTCCATCATGATCCAGTGTGTGGGCCAGTGTCCCCTCATTTCCACCATGATCCTGTGTGTGGGCCAGTGTCCCCTCATTTCCACCATGATCCTGTGTGTGGGCCAGTGTCCCCTCATTTCCACCATGATCCTGTGTGTGGGCCAGTGTCCCCTCATTTCCACCATGATCCAGTGTGTGGGCCAGTGTCCCCTCATTTCCACCATGATCCAGTGTGTGGGCCAGTGTCCCCTCATTTCCACCATGATCCAGTGTGTGGGCCAGTGTCCCCTCATTTCCACCATGATCCAGTGTGTGGACCAGTGTCCCCTTATTTTCCATCATGATCCTGTGTGTGGGCCAGTGTCCCCTCATTTCCATCATGATCCAGTGTGTGGGCCAGTGTCCCCTCATTTCCACCATGATCCTGTGTGTGGGCCAGTGTCCCCTCATTTCCACCATGATCCTGTGTGTGGACCAGTGTCCCCTCATTTCCACCATGATCCAGTGTGTGGGCCAGTGTCCCCTCATTTCCACCATGATCCAGTGTGTGGGCCAGTATCCCCTCATTTCCATCATGATCCAGTGTGTGGGCCAGTGTCCCCTCATTTCCACCATGATCCTGTGTGTGGGCCAGTGTCCCCTCATTTCCACCATGATCCAGTGTGTGGGCCAGTGTCCCCTCATTTCCACCATGATCCAGTGTGTGGGCCAGTGTCCCCTCATTTCCACCATGATCCAGTGTGTGGGCCAGTGTCCCCTCATTTCCACCATGATCCAGTGTGTGGGCCAGTGTCCCTTCATTTCCACCATGATCCAGTGTGTGGGCCAGTGTCCCCTCATTTCCACCATGATCCAGTGTGTGGGCCAGTGTCCCCTCATTTCCACCATGATCCAGTGTGTGGGCCAGTGTCCCCTCATTTCCACCATGATCCTGTGTGTGGGCCAGTGTCCCCTCATTTCCACCATGATCCAGTGTGTGGGCCAGTGTCCCCTCATTTCCACCATGATCCAGTGTGTGGGCCAGTGTCCCCTCATTTCCACCATGATCCAGTGTGTGGGCCAGTGTCCCCTCATTTCCACCATGATCCAGTGTGTGGGCCAGTGTCCCCTCATTTCCACCATGATCCAGTGTGTGGGCCAGTGTCCCCTCATTTCTACCATGATCCAGTGTGTGGGCCAGTGTCCCCTCATTTCCACCATGATCCTGTGTGTGGGCCAGTGTCCCCTCATTTCCACCATGATCCAGTGTGTGGGCCAGTGTCCCCTCATTTCCACCATGATCCTGTGTGTGGGCCAGTGTCCCCTCATTTCCACCATGATCCTGTGTGTGGACCAGTGTCCCCTCATTTCCACCATGATCCTGTGTGTGGACCAGTGTCCCCTCATTTCCACCATGATCCAGTGTGTGGGCCAGTGTCCCCTCATTTCCATCATGATCCAGTGTGTGGGCCAGTGTCCCCTCATTTCCATCATGATCCAGTGTGTGGGCCAGTGTCCCCTCATTTCCACCATGATCCAGTGTGTGGGCCAGTGTCCCCTCATTTCCACCATGATCCAGTGTGTGGGCCAGTGTCCCCTCATTTCCACCATGATCCTGTGTGTGGGCCAGTGTCCCCTCATTTCCACCATGATCCAGTGTGTGGGCCAGTGTCCCCTCATTTCCACCATGATCCTGTGTGTGGGCCAGTGTCCCCTCATTTCCACCATGATCCAGTGTGTGGGCCAGTGTCCCCTCATTTCCACCATGATCCTGTGTGTGGGCCAGTGCCCCCTCATTTCCACCATGATCCAGTGTGTGGGCCAGTGTCCCCTCATTTCCACCATGATCCTGTGTGTGGGCCAGTTTCCCCTCATTTCCACCATGATCCAGTGTGTGGGCCAGTGTCCCCTCATTTCCACCATGATCCAGTGTGTGGGCCAGTGTCCCCTCATTTCCACCATGATCCTGTGTGTGGGCCAGTGTCCCCTCATTTCCACCATGATCCTGTGTGTGGGCCAGTGTCCCCTCATTTCCACCATGATCCTGTGTGTGGGCCAGTGTCCCCTCATTTCCACCATGATCCAGTGTGTGGACCAGTGTCCCCTCATTTCCACCATGATCCTGTGTGTGGGCCAGTGTTCCCTCATTTCCACCATGATCCAGTGTGTGGGCCAGTGTCCCCTCATTTCCACCATGATCCAGTGTGTGGGCCAGTGTCCCCTCATTTCCATCATGATCCTGTGTGTGGGCCAGTGTCCCCTCATTTCCACCATGATCCAGTGTGTGGGCCAGTGTCCCCTCATTTCTACCATGATCCAGTGTGTGGGCCAGTGTCCCCTCATTTCCACCATGATCCTGTGTGTGGGCCAGTGTCCCCTCATTTCCATCATGATCCTGTGTGTGGGCCAGTGTCCCCTCATTTCCACCATGATCCAGTGTGTGGGCCAGTGTCCCCTCATTTCTACCATGATCCTGTGTGTGGGCCAGTGTCCCCTCATTTCCACCATGATCCTGTGTGTGGGCCAGTGTCCCCTCATTTCCACCATGATCCTGTGTGTGGGCCAGTGTCCCTTCATTTCCACCATGATCCAGTGTGTGGGCCAGTGTCCCCTCATTTCTACCATGATCCAGTGTGTGGGCCAGTGTCCCCTCATTTCCACCATGATCCAGTGTGTGGGCCAGTGTCCCCTCATTTCCACCATGATCCAGTGTGTGGGCCAGTGTCCCCTCATTTCTACCATGATCCAGTGTGTGGACCAGTGTCCCCTCATTTCCATCATGATCCTGTGTGTGGGCCAGTGTCCCCTCATTTCCACCATGATCCAGTGTGTGGGCCAGTGTCCCCTCATTTCCACCATGATCCAGTGTGTGGGCCAGTGTCCCCTCATTTCCACCATGATCCTGTGTGTGGGCCAGTGTCCCCTCATTTCTACCATGATCCAGTGTGTGGGCCAGTGTCCCCTCATTTCCACCATGATCCTGTGTGTGGGCCAGTGTCCCCTCATTTCCATCATGATCCAGTGTGTGGGCCAGTGTCCCCTCATTTCCATCATGATCCTGTGTGTGGGCCAGTGTCCCCTCATTTCCACCATGATCCTGTGTGTGGGCCAGTGTCCCCTCATTTCCACCATGATCCAGTGTGTGGGCCAGTGTCCCCTCATTTCCACCATGATCCTGTGTGTGGGCCAGTGTCCCCTCATTTCCACCATGATCCAGTGTGTGGGCCAGTGTCCCCTCATTTCCACCATGATCCTGTGTGTGGGCCAGTGTCCCCTCATTTCCACCATGATCCTGTGTGTGGGCCAGTGTCCCCTCATTTCCACCATGATCCTGTGTGTGGGCCAGTGTCCCTTCATTTCCACCATGATCCAGTGTGTGGGCCAGTGTCCCCTCATTTCTACCATGATCCTGTGTGTGGGCCAGTGTCCCCTCATTTCCATCATGATCCAGTGTGTGGGCCAGTGTCCCCTCATTTCTACCATGATCCAGTGTGTGGGCCAGTGTCCCCTCATTTCCATCATGATCCTGTGTGTGGGCCAGTGTCCCCTCATTTCCATCATGATCCAGTGTGTGGGCCAGTGTCCCCTCATTTCCATCATGATCCAGTGTGTGGGCCAGTGTCCCCTCATTTCCACCATGATCCAGTGTGTGGGCCAGTGTCCCCTCATTTCCATCATGATCCAGTGTGTGGACCAGTGTCCCCTCATTTCCACCATGATCCAGTGTGTGGGCCAGTGTCCCCTCATTTCTACCATGATCCTGTTTGTGGGCCAGTGTCCCCTCATTTCCACCATGATCCAGTGTGTGGGCCAGTGTCCCCTCATTTCCATCATGATCCAGTGTGTGGACCAGTGTCCCCTCATTTCCACCATGATCCAGTGTGTGGGCCAGTGTCCCCTCATTTCCACCATGATCCAGTGTGTGGGCCAGTGTCCCCTCATTTCCACCATGATCCAGTGTGTGGGCCAGTGTCCCCTCATTTCCATCATGATCCAGTGTGTGGACCAGTGTCCCCTCATTTCCACCATGATCCAGTGTGTGGGCCTGTGTCCCCTCATTTCCACCATGATCCAGTGTGTGGGCCAGTGTCCCCTCATTTCCACCATGATCCTGTGTGTGGGCCAGTGTCCCCTCATTTCTACCATGATCCAGTGTGTGGGCCAGTGTCCCCTCATTTCCATCATGATCCAGTGTGTGGGCCAGTGTCCCCTCATTTCCATCATGATCCAGTGTGTGGGCCAGTGTCCCCTCATTTCTACCATGATCCAGTGTGTGGGCCAGTGTCCCCTCATTTCCATCATGATCCTGTGTGTGGGCCAGTGTCCCCTCATTTCCATCATGATCCTGTGTGTGGGCCAGTGTCCCCTCATTTCCATCATGATCCAGTGTGTGGGCCAGTGTCCCCTCATTTCCATCATGATCCAGTGTGTGGGCCAGTGTCCCCTCATTTCCACCATGATCCAGTGTGTGGGCCAGTGTCCCCTCATTTCCATCATGATCCAGTGTGTGGACCAGTGTCCCCTCATTTCCACCATGATCCAGTGTGTGGGCCAGTGTCCCCTCATTTCCACCATGATCCAGTGTGTGGGCCAGTGTCCCCTCATTTCCACCATGATCCAGTGTGTGGGCCAGTGTCCCCTCATTTCCATCATGATCCAGTGTGTGGACCAGTGTCCCCTCATTTCCACCATGATCCAGTGTGTGGGCCAGTGTCCCCTCATTTCCACCATGATCCAGTGTGTGGGCCAGTGTCCCCTCATTTCTACCATGATCCTGTTTGTGGGCCAGTGTCCCCTCATTTCCACCATGATCCTGTGTGTGGGCCAGTGTCCCCTCATTTCCACCATGATCCAGTGTGTGGGCCAGTGTCCCCTCATTTCCATCATGATCCAGTGTGTGGGCCAGTGTCCCTTCATTTCCATCATGATCCAGTGTGTGGGCCAGTGTCCCCTCATTTCCATCATGATCCAGTGTGTGGGCCAGTGTCCCTTCATTTCCATCATGATCCAGTGTGTGGGCCAGTGTCCCCTCATTTCCACCATGATCCAGTGTGTGGGCCAGTGTCCCCTCATTTCCACCATGATCCAGTGTGTGGGCCAGTGTCCCCTCATTTCTACCATGATCCAGTGTGTGGGCCAGTGTCCCCTCATTTCCACCATGATCCTGTGTGTGGGCCAGTGTCCCCTCATTTCCACCATGATCCTGTGTGTGGACCAGTGTCCCCTCATTTCCACCATGATCCAGTGTGTGGGCCAGTGTCCCCTCATTTCCATCATGATCCAGTGTGTGGGCCAGTGTCCCCTCATTTCCACCATGATCCTGTGTGTGGACCAGTGTCCCCTCATTTCCACCATGATCCAGTGTGTGGGCCAGTGTCCCCTCATTTCCACCATGATCCTGTGTGTGGGCCAGTGTCCCCTCATTTCCACCATGATCCTGTGTGTGGGCCAGTGTCCCCTCATTTCCACCATGATCCTGTGTGTGGGCCAGTGTCCCCTCATTTCCACCATGATCCAGTGTGTGGGCCAGTGTCCCCTCATTTCTACCATGATCCTGTGTGTGGGCCAGTGTCCCCTCATTTCCACCATGATCCAGTGTGTGGGCCAGTGTCCCCTCATTTCCACCATGATCCAGTGTGTGGACCAGTGTCCCCTCATTTCCACCATGATCCTGTGTGTGGGCCAGTGTCCCCTCATTTCCACCATGATCCAGTGTGTGGGCCAGTGTCCCCTCATTTCCACCATGATCCTGTGTGTGGGCCAGTGTCCCCTCATTTCCACCATGATCCAGTGTGTAGGCCAGTGTCCCCTCATTTCCACCATGATCCAGTGTGTGGGCCAGTGTCCCCTCATTTCCACCATGATCCAGTGTGTGGGCCAGTGTCCCCTCATTTCCACCATGATCCTGTGTGTGGGCCAGTGTCCCCTCATTTCCACCATGATCCTGTGTGTGGGCCAGTGTCCCCTCATTTCCACCATGATCCTGTGTGTGGGCCAGTGTCCCCTCATTTCCACCATGATCCTGTGTGTGGGCCAGTGTCCCCTCATTTCCACCATGATCCTGTGTGTGGGCCAGTGTCCCCTCATTTCCACCATGATCCTGTGTGTGGGCCAGTGTCCCCTCATTTCCACCATGATCCAGTGTGTGGGCCAGTGTCCCCTCATTTCCATCATGATCCAGTGTGTGGGCCAGTGTCCCCTCATTTCCATCATGATCCAGTGTGTGGGCCAGTGTCCCCTCATTTCCACCATGATCCTGTGTGTGGACCAGTGTCCCTTCATTTCCACCATGATCCTGTGTGTGGGCCAGTGTCCCCTCATTTCCATCATGATCCAGTGTGTGGGCCAGTGTCCCTTCATTTCCACCATGATCCTGTGTGTGGGCCAGTGTCCCCTCATTTCCACCATGATCCTGTGTGTGGGCCAGTGTCCCCTCATTTCCATCATGATCCAGTGTGTGGGCCAGTGTCCCCTCATTTCCACCATGATCCAGTGTGTGGGCCAGTGTCCCCTCATTTCCACCATGATCCAGTGTGTGGGCCAGTGTCCCCTCATTTCCACCATGATCCTGTGTGTGGGCCAGTGTCCCCTCATTTCCACCATGATCCAGTGTGTGGGCCAGTGTCCCCTAATTTCCACCATGATCCAGTGTGTGGGCCAGTGTCCCCTCATTTCCACCATGATCCAGTGTGTGGGCCAGTGTCCCCTCATTTCCACCATGATCCAGTGTGTGGGCCAGTGTCCCCTTATTTCCACCATGATCCAGTGTGTGGGCCAGTGTCCCCTCATTTCCACCATGATCCTGTGTGTGGGCCAGTGTCCCCTCATTTCCATCATGATCCTGTGTGTGGGCCAGTGTCCCCTCATTTCCATCATGATCCAGTGTGTGGGCCAGTGTCCCCTCATTTCCATCATGATCCAGTGTGTGGGCCAGTGTCCCCTCATTTCCACCATGATCCTGTGTGTGGGCCAGTGTCCCCTCATTTCCACCATGATCCAGTGTGTGGACCAGTGTCCCCTCATTTCCACCATGATCCAGTGTGTGGACCAGTGTCCCCTCATTTCCACCATGATCCAGTGTGTGGGCCAGTGTCCCCTCATTTCCACCATGATCCAGTGTGTGGGCAAGTGTCCCCTCATTTCCATCATGATCCTGTGTGTGGGCCAGTGTCCCCTCATTTCCACCATGATCCTGTGTGTGGGCCAGTGTCCCCTCATTTCCACCATGATCCAGTGTGTGGGCCAGTGTCCCCTCATTTCCACCATGATCCAGTGTGTGGGCCAGTGTCCCCTCATTTCCATCATGATCCAGTGTGTGGACCAGTGTCCCCTCATTTCCACCATGATCCAGTGTGTGGACCAGTGTCCCCTCATTTCCACCATGATCCAGTGTGTGGGCCAGTGTCCCCTCATTTCCATCATGATCCAGTGTGTGGACCAGTGTCCCCTCATTTCCACCATGATCCAGTGTGTGGGCCAGTGTCCCCTCATTTCCACCATGATCCAGTGTGTGGGCCAGTGTCCCCTCATTTCCACCATGATCCAGTGTGTGGGCCAGTGTCCCCTCATTTCCACCATGATCCAGTGTGTGGACCAGTGTCCCCTCATTTCCACCATGATCCAGTGTGTGGGCCAGTGTCCCCTCATTTCCACCATGATCCTGTGTGTGGGCCAGTGTCCCCTCATTTCCACCATGATCCTGTGTGTGGGCCAGTGTCCCCTCATTTCCACCATGATCCAGTGTGTGGGCCAGTGCCCCCTCATTTCCACCATGATCCAGTGTGTGGGCCAGTGTCCCCTCATTTCCACCATGATCCTGTGTGTGGGCCAGTGTCCCCTCATTTCCACCATGATCCTGTGTGTGGGCCAGTGTCCCCTCATTTCCACCATGATCCAGTGTGTGGGCCAGTGTCCCTTCATTTCCACCATGATCCTGTGTGTGGGCCAGTGTCCCCTCATTTCCACCATGATCCTGTGTGTGGGCCAGTGTCCCCTCATTTCCATCATGATCCAGTGTGTGGGCCAGTGCCCCCTCATTTCCATCATGATCCTGTGTGTGGGCCAGTGTCCCCTCATTTCCATCATGATCCAGTGTGTGAGCCAGTGTCCCCTCATTTCCACCATGATCCTGTGTGTGGACCAGTGTCCCCTCATTTCCACCATGATCCTGTGTGTAGGCCAGTGTCCCCTCATTTCCATCATGATCCAGTGTGTGGGCCAGTGTCCCCTCATTTCCACCATGATCCAGTGTGTGGGCCAGTGTCCCCTCATTTCCATCATGATCCTGTGTGTGGGCCAGTGTCCCCTCATTTCCACCATGATCCAGTGTGTGGGCCAGTGTCCCCTCATTTCCACCATGATCCAGTGTGTGGGCCAGTGTCCCTTCATTTCCACCATGATCCTGTGTGTGGGCCAGTGTCCCCTCATTTCCACCATGATCCAGTGTGTGGGCCAGTGTCCCCTCATTTCCACCATGATCCAGTGTGTGGGCCAGTGTCCCCTCATTTCCACCATGATCCAGTGTGTGGGCCAGTGTCCCCTCATTTCCACCATGATCCAGTGTGTGGGCCAGTGTCCCCTCATTTCCACCATGATCCAGTGTGTGGGCCAGTGTCCCCTCATTTCCACCATGATCCAGTGTGTGGGCCAGTGTCCCCTCATTTCCACCATGATCCAGTGTGTGGGCCAGTGTCCCCTCATTTCCATCATGATCCTGTGTGTGAGCCAGTGTCCCCTCATTTCCACCATGATCCAGTGTGTGGGCCAGTGTCCCCTCATTTCCACCATGATCCAGTGTGTGGGCCAGTGTCCCCTCATTTCCATCATGATCCTGTGTGTGGGCCAGTGTCCCCTCATTTCCACCATGATCCAGTGTGTGGGCCAGTGTCCCCTCATTTCCACCATGATCCAGTGTGTGGGCCAGTGTCCCTTCATTTCCACCATGATCCTGTGTGTGGGCCAGTGTCCCCTCATTTCCACCATGATCCAGTGTGTGGGCCAGTGTCCCCTCATTTCCACCATGATCCAGTGTGTGGGCCAGTGTCCCCTCATTTCCACCATGATCCAGTGTGTGGGCCAGTGTCCCCTCATTTCCACCATGATCCAGTGTGTGGGCCAGTGTCCCCTCATTTCCACCATGATCCAGTGTGTGGGCCAGTGTCCCCTCATTTCCATCATGATCCTGTGTGTGAGCCAGTGTCCCCTCATTTCCACCATGATCCAGTGTGTGGGCCAGTGTCCCCTCATTTCCACCATGATCCAGTGTGTGGGCCAGTGTCCCCTCATTTCCACCATGATCCAGTGTGTGGGCCAGTGTCCCCTCATTTCCACCATGATCCAGTGTGTGGGCCAGTGTCCCCTCATTTCCATCATGATCCAGTGTGTGGGCCAGTGTCCCCTTATTTCCACCATGATCCAGTGTGTGGGCCAGTGTCCCCTCATTTCCACCATGATCCAGTGTGTGGGCCAGTGTCCCCTCATTTCCACCATGATCCAGTGTGTGGGCCAGTGTCCCCTCATTTCCATCATGATCCTGTGTGTGGGCCAGTGTCCCCTCATTTCCACCATGATCCAGTGTGTGGGCCAGTGTCCCCTCATTTCCACCATGATCCAGTGTGTGGGCCAGTGTCCCCTCATTTCCACCATGATCCTGTGTGTGGGCCAGTGTCCCCTCATTTCCACCATGATCCAGTGTGTGGACCAGTGTCCCCTCATTTCCACCATGATCCAGTGTGTGGGCCAGTGTCCCTTCATTTCCATCATGATCCAGTGTGTGGGCCAGTGTCCCTTCATTTCCACCATGATCCTGTGTGTGGGCCAGTGTCCCCTCATTTCCATCATGATCCAGTGTGTGGGCCAGTGTCCCCTCATTTCCATCATGATCCAGTGTGTGGGCCAGTGTCCCCTCATTTCCACCATGATCCTGTGTGTGGGCCAGTGTCCCCTCATTTCCACCATGATCCAGTGTGTGGGCCAGTGTCCCCTCATTTCCACCATGATCCAGTGTGTGGGCCAGTGTCCCTTCATTTCCACCATGATCCTGTGTGTGGGCCAGTGTCCCCTCATTTCCACCATGATCCAGTGTGTGGGCCAGTGTCCCCTCATTTCCACCATGATCCAGTGTGTGGGCCAGTGTCCCCTCATTTCCATCATGATCCAGTGTGTGGGCCAGTGTCCCCTCATTTCCACCATGATCCTGTGTGTGGGCCAGTGTCCCCTTATTTCCACCATGATCCAGTGTGTGGGCCAGTGTCCCCTCATTTCCATCATGATCCTGTGTGTGGGCCAGTGTCCCCTCATTTCCATCATGATCCAGTGTGTGGGCCAGTGTCCCCTCATTTCCATCATGATCCAGTGTGTGGGCCAGTGTCCCCTCATTTCCACCATGATCCTGTGTGTGGGCCAGTGTCCCCTCATTTCCACCATGATCCAGTGTGTGGGCCAGTGTCCCCTCATTTCCACCATGATCCTGTGTGTGGGCCAGTGTCCCCTCATTTCCACCATGATCCTGTGTGTGGGCCAGTGTCCCCTCATTTCCACCATGATCCTGTGTGTGGGCCAGTGTCCCCTTATTTCCACCATGATCCAGTGTGTGGGCCAGTGTCCCCTCATTTCCATCATGATCCAGTGTGTGGGCCAGTGTCCCCTCATTTCCACCATGATCCAGTGTGTGGGCCAGTGTCCCCTCATTTCTACCATGATCCAGTGTGTGGGCCAGTGTCCCCTCATTTCCACCATGATCCTGTGTGTGGGCCAGTGTCCCCTCATTTCCATCATGATCCAGTGTGTGGGCCAGTGTCCCCTCATTTCCACCATGATCCTGTGTGTGGGCCAGTGTCCCCTCATTTCCACCATGATCCAGTGTGTGGGCCAGTGTCCCCTCATTTCCACCATGATCCTGTGTGTGGGCCAGTGTCCCCTTATTTCCACCATGATCCAGTGTGTGGGCCAGTGTCCCCTCATTTCCATCATGATCCTGTGTGTGGGCCAGTGTCCCCTCATTTCCATCATGATCCAGTGTGTGGGCCAGTGTCCCCTCATTTCCATCATGATCCAGTGTGTGGGCCAGTGTCCCCTCATTTCCACCATGATCCTGTGTTGTGGGCCAGTGCCCCCTCATTTCCACCATGATCCTGTGTGTGGACCAGTGTCCCCTCATTTCCACCATGATCCAGTGTGTGGGCCAGTGCCCCCTCATTTCCACCATGATCCAGTGTGTGGGCCAGTGTCCCCTCATTTCCACCATGATCCTGTGTGTGGGCCAGTGTCCCCTCATTTCCACCATGATCCAGTGTGTGGGCCAGTGTCCCTTCATTTCCACCATGATCCTGTGTGTGGGCCAGTGTCCCCTCATTTCCACCATGATCCAGTGTGTGGGCCAGTGCCCCCTCATTTCCACCATGATCCAGTGTGTGGGCCAGTGTCCCCTCATTTCCACCATGATCCTGTGTGTGGGCCAGTGTCCCCTCATTTCCACCATGATCCAGTGTGTGGGCCAGTGTCCCTTCATTTCCACCATGATCCTGTGTGTGGGCCAGTGTCCCCTCATTTCCACCATGATCCAGTGTGTGGGCCAGTGTCCCCTCATTTCCATCATGATCCAGTGTGTGGGCCAGTGTCCCCTCATTTCCACCATGATCCTGTGTGTGGGCCAGTGTCCCCTCATTTCCACCATGATCCTGTGTGTGGACCAGTGTCCCCTCATTTCCACCATGATCCAGTGTGTGGGCCATTGTCCCCTCATTTCCATCATGATCCAGTGTGTGGGCCAGTGTCCCCTCATTTCCATCATGATCCAGTGTGTGGGCCAGTGTCCCCTCATTTCCACCATGATCCTGTGTGTGGACCAGTGTCCCCTCATTTCCACCATGATCCTGTGTGTAGGCCAGTGTCCCCTCATTTCCATCATGATCCAGTGTGTGGGCCAGTGTCCCCTCATTTCCACCATGATCCAGTGTGTGGGCCAGTGTCCCCTCATTTCCATCATGATCCTGTGTGTGGGCCAGTGTCCCCTCATTTCCACCATGATCCAGTGTGTGGGCCAGTGTCCCCTCATTTCCACCATGATCCAGTGTGTGGGCCACTGTCCCCTCATTTCCACCATGATCCTGTGTGTGGGCCAGTGTCCCCTCATTTCCACCATGATCCAGTGTGTGGGCCAGTGTCCCCTCATTTCCACCATGATCCAGTGTGTGGGCCAGTGTCCCCTCATTTCCACCATGATCCAGTGTGTGGGCCAGTGTCCCCTCATTTCCACCATGATCCAGTGTGTGGGCCAGTGTCCCCTCATTTCCACCATGATCCAGTGTGTGGGCCAGTGTCCCCTCATTTCCACCATGATCCAGTGTGTGGGCCAGTGTCCCCTCATTTCCACCATGATCCAGTGTGTGGGCCAGTGTCCCCTCATTTCCATCATGATCCAGTGTGTGGGCCATTGTCCCCTCATTTCCATCATGATCCAGTGTGTGGGCCAGTGTCCCCTCATTTCCATCATGATCCAGTGTGTGGGCCAGTGTCCCCTCATTTCCACCATGATCCTGTGTGTGGACCAGTGTCCCCTCATTTCCACCATGATCCTGTGTGTAGGCCAGTGTCCCCTCATTTCCATCATGATCCAGTGTGTGGGCCAGTGTCCCCTCATTTCCACCATGATCCAGTGTGTGGGCCAGTGTCCCCTCATTTCCACCATGATCCAGTGTGTGGGCCAGTGTCCCCTCATTTCCACCATGATCCAGTGTGTGGGCCAGTGTCCCCTCATTTCCACCATGATCCAGTGTGTGGGCCAGTGTCCCCTCATTTCCACCATGATCCAGTGTGTGGGCCAGTGTCCCCTCATTTCCACCATGATCCAGTGTGTGGGCCAGTGTCCCCTCATTTCCATCATGATCCTGTGTGTGGGCCAGTGTCCCATCATTTCCACCATGATCCAGTGTGTGGGCCAGTGTCCCCTCATTTCCACCATGATCCTGTGTGTGGGCCAGTGTCCCCTTATTTCCACCATGATCCAGTGTGTAGGCCAGTGTCCCCTCATTTCCATCATGATCCTGTGTGTGGGCCAGTGTCCCCTCATTTCCACCATGATCCTGTGTGTAGGCCAGTGTCCCCTCATTTCCATCATGATCCTGTGTGTGGGCCAGTGTCCCCTCATTTCCATCATGATCCAGTGTGTGGGCCAGTGTCCCCTCATTTCCATCATGATCCAGTGTGTGGGCCAGTGTCCCCTCATTTCCACCATGATCCTGTGTGTGGGCCAGTGTCCCCTCATTTCCACCATGATCCAGTGTGTGGGCCAGTGTCCCCTCATTTCCACCATGATCCTGTGTGTGGGCCAGTGTCCCCTCATTTCCACCATGATCCTGTGTGTGGGCCAGTGTCCCCTCATTTCCACCATGATCCAGTGTGTGGACCAGTGTCCCCTCATTTCCACCATGATCCTGTGTGTGGGCCAGTGTCCCCTCATTTCCACCATGATCCAGTGTGTGGGCCAGTGTCCCCTCATTTCCACCATGATCCTGTGTGTGGGCCAGTGTCCCCTCATTTCCACCATGATCCAGTGTGTGAACCAGTGTCCCCTCATTTCTACCATGATCCAGTGTGTGGGCCAGTGTCCCCTCATTTCCACCATGATCCTGTGTGTGGGCCAGTGTCCCCTCATTTCCACCATGATCCAGTGTGTGGGCCAGTGTCCCCTCATTTCCATCATGATCCAGTGTGTGGGCCAGTGTCCCCTCATTTCCACCATGATCCTGTGTGTGGGCCAGTGTCCCCTCATTTCCACCATGATCCAGTGTGTGGACCAGTGTCCCCTCATTTCCACCATGATCCAGTGTGTGGGCCAGTGTCCCCTCATTTCCACCATGATCCAGTGTGTGGGCCAGTGTCCCCTCATTTCCACCATGATCCTGTGTGTGGGCCAGTGTCCCCTCATTTCCACCATGATCCAGTGTGTGGACCAGTGTCCCCTCATTTCTACCATGATCCAGTGTGTGGGCCAGTGTCCCCTCATTTCCACCATGATCCAGTGTGTGGGCCAGTGTCCCCTCATTTCCACCATGATCCAGTGTGTGGGCCAGTGTCCCCTCATTTCCACCATGATCCTGTGTGTGGGCCAGTGTCCCCTCATTTCCACCATGATCCAGTGTGTGGGCCAGTGTCCCCTCATTTCCACCATGATCCAGTGTGTGGGCCAGTGTCCCCTCATTTCCACCATGATCCAGTGTGTGGGCCAGTGTCCCCTCATTTCCACCATGATCCAGTGTGTGGGCCAGTGTCCCCTCATTTCCACCATGATCCAGTGTGTGGGCCAGTGTCCCCTCATTTCCACCATGATCCAGTGTGTGGGCCAGTGTCCCCTCATTTCCACCATGATCCAGTGTGTGGGCCAGTGTCCCCTCATTTCCACCATGATCCTGTGTGTGGGCCAGTGTCCCCTCATTTCCACCATGATCCAGTGTGTGGGCCAGTGTCCCCTCATTTCCACCATGATCCTGTGTGTGGGCCAGTGTCCCCTCATTTCCACCATGATCCAGTGTGTGGGCCAGTGTCCCCTCATTTCCACCATGATCCAGTGTGTGGGCCAGTGTCCCCTCATTTCCACCATGATCCTGTGTGTGGGCCAGTGTCCCCTCATTTCCACCATGATCCTGTGTGTGGGCCAGTGTCCCCTCATTTCCACCATGATCCAGTGTGTGGGCCAGTGTCCCCTCATTTCCACCATGATCCAGTGTGTGGACCAGTGTCCCCTCATTTCTACCATGATCCAGTGTGTGGGCCAGTGTCCCCTCATTTCCACCATGATCCTGTGTGTGGGCCAGTGTCCCCTCATTTCCACCATGATCCAGTGTGTGGGCCAGTGTCCCCTCATTTCCACCATGATCCAGTGTGTGGGCCAGTGTCCCTTCATTTCCACCATGATCCTGTGTGTGGGCCAGTGTCCCCTCATTTCCACCATGATCCAGTGTGTGGACCAGTGTCCCCTCATTTCTACCATGATCCAGTGTGTGGGCCAGTGTCCCCTCATTTCCACCATGATCCAGTGTGTGGGCCAGTGTCCCCTCATTTCCACCATGATCCAGTGTGTGGACCAGTGTCCCCTCATTTCCACCATGATCCAGTGTGTGGGCCAGTGTCCCCTCATTTCCACCATGATCCAGTGTGTGGACCAGTGTCCCCTCATTTCTACCATGATCCAGTGTGTGGGCCAGTGTCCCCTCATTTCCACCATGATCCTGTGTGTGGGCCAGTGTCCCCTCATTTCCATCATGATCCAGTGTGTGGGCCAGTGTCCTCTCATTTCCACCATGATCCAGTGTGTGGGCCAGTGTCCCCTCATTTCCATCATGATCCTGTGTGTGGGCCAGTGTCCCCTCATTTCCACCATGATCCAGTGTGTGGGCCAGTGTCCCCTCATTTCCACCATGATCCTGTGTGTGGGCCAGTGTCCCCTCATTTCCACCATGATCCTGTGTGTGGGCCAGTGTCCCCTCATTTCCACCATGATCCAGTGTGTGGACCAGTGTCCCCTCATTTCCACCATGATCCTGTGTGTGGGCCAGTGTCCCCTCATTTCCACCATGATCCAGTGTGTGGGCCAGTGTCCCCTCATTTCCACCATGATCCAGTGTGTGGGCCAGTGTCCCTTCATTTCCACCATGATCCTGTGTGTGGGCCAGTGTCCCCTCATTTCCACCATGATCCTGTGTGTGGGCCAGTGTCCCCTCATTTCCACCATGATCCTGTGTGTGGGCCAGTGTGCCCTCATTTCCACCATGATCCTGTGTGTGGGCCAGTGTCCCCTCATTTCCACCATGATCCAGTGTGTGGGCCAGTGTCCCCTCATTTCCACCATGATCCAGTGTGTGGGCCAGTGTGCCCTCATTTCCACCATGATCCTGTGTGTGGGCCAGTGTCCCCTCATTTCCACCATGATCCAGTGTGTGGGCCAGTGTCCCTTCATTTCCACCATGATCCTGTGTGTGGGCCAGTGTCCCCTCATTTCCACCATGATCCTGTGTGTGGGCCAGTGTCCCCTCATTTCCACCATGATCCAGTGTGTGGGCCAGTGTCCCCTCATTTCCACCATGATCCAGTGTGTGGACCAGTGTCCCCTCATTTCTACCATGATCCAGTGTGTGGGCCAGTGTCCCCTCATTTCCACCATGATCCTGTGTGTGGGCCAGTGTCCCCTCATTTCCACCATGATCCAGTGTGTGGGCCAGTGTCCCCTCATTTCCACCATGATCCTGTGTGTGGACCAGTGTTCCCTCATTTCCACCATGATCCAGTGTGTGGGCCAGTGTCCCTTCATTTCCACCATGATCCAGTGTGTGGGCCAGTGTCCCCTCATTTCCACCATGATCCTGTGTGTGGGCCAGTGTCCCCTCATTTCCACCATGATCCTGTGTGTGGGCCAGTGTGCCCTCATTTCCACCATGATCCAGTGTGTGGGCCAGTGTCCCCTCATTTCCACCATGATCCAGTGTGTGGGCCAGTGTGCCCTCATTTCCACCATGATCCTGTGTGTGGGCCAGTGTCCCCTCATTTCCACCATGATCCAGTGTGTGGGCCAGTGTCCCTTCATTTCCACCATGATCCTGTGTGTGGGCCAGTGTCCCCTCATTTCCACCATGATCCAGTGTGTGGGCCAGTGTCCCTTCATTTCCACCATGATCCTGTGTGTGGGCCAGTGTCCCCTCATTTCCACCATGATCCTGTGTGTGGGCCAGTGTCCCCTCATTTCCACCATGATCCTGTGTGTGGGCCAGTGTGCCCTCATTTCCACCATGATCCAGTGTGTGGGCCAGTGTCCCCTCATTTCCACCATGATCCAGTGTGTGGGCCAGTGTGCCCTCATTTCCACCATGATCCAGTGTGTGGGCCAGTGTCCCCTCATTTCCACCATGATCCTGTGTGTGGACCAGTGTCCCTTCATTTCCACCATGATCCTGTGTGTGGGCCAGTGTCCCCTCATTTCCACCATGATCCAGTGTGTGGGCCAGTGTCCCCTCATTTCCACCATGATCCTGTGTGTGAGCCAGTGTCCCTTCATTTCCACCATGATCCTGTGTGTGGGCCAGTGTCCCCTCATTTCCACCATGATCCAGTGTGTGGACCAGTGTCCCCTCATTTCTACCATGATCCAGTGTGTGGGCCAGTGTCCCCTCATTTCCACCATGATCCTGTGTGTGGGCCAGTGTCCCCTCATTTCCATCATGATCCAGTGTGTGGGCCAGTGTCCCCTCATTTCCACCATGATCCAGTGTGTGGGCCAGTGTCCCCTCATTTCCACCATGATCCTGTGTGTGGGCCAGTGTCCCCTCATTTCCACCATGATCCTGTGTGTGGGCCAGTGTCCCCTCATTTCCACCATGATCCTGTGTGTGGGCCAGTGTCCCCTCATTTCCACCATGATCCTGTGTGTGGGCCAGTGTCCCCTCATTTCCACCATGATCCAGTGTGTGGGCCAGTGTCCCCTCATTTCCACCATGATCCAGTGTGTGGGCCAGTGTCCCCTCATTTCCACCATGATCCTGTGTGTGGGCCAGTGTCCCCTCATTTCCACCATGATCCTGTGTGTGGGCCAGTGTCCCCTCATTTCCACCATGATCCAGTGTGTGGGCCAGTGTCCCCTCATTTCCACCATGATCCTGTGTGTGGGCCAGTGTCCCCTCATTTTTACCATGATCCTGTGTGTGGGCCAGTGTCCCCTCATTTCCACCATGATCCAGTGTGTGGGCCAGTGTCCCCTCATTTCTACCATGATCCTGTGTGTGGGCCAGTGTCCCTTCATTTCCACCATGATCCTGTGTGTGGGCCAGTGTCCCCTCATTTCCACCATGATCCTGTGTGTGGGCCAGTGTCCCCTCATTTCCACCATGATCCAGTGTGTGGGCCAGTGTCCCCTCATTTCTACCATGATCCAGTGTGTGGGCCAGTGTCCCCTCATTTCCACCATGATCCTGTGTGTGGGCCAGTGTCCCCTCATTTCCACCATGATCCAGTGTGTGGACCAGTGTCCCCTCATTTCCACCATGATCCAGTGTGTGGGCCAGTGTCCCCTCATTTCCACCATGATCCAGTGTGTGGGCCAGTGTCCCCTCATTTCCACCATGATCCTGTGTGTGGGCCAGTGTCCCCTCATTTCCACCATGATCCAGTGTGTGGACCAGTGTCCCCTCATTTCTACCATGATCCAGTGTGTGGGCCAGTGTCCCCTCATTTCCACCATGATCCAGTGTGTGGGCCAGTGTCCCCTCATTTCCACCATGATCCTGTGTGTGGGCCAGTGTCCCCTCATTTCCACCATGATCCTGTGTGTGGGCCAGTGTCCCCTCATTTCCACCATGATCCTGTGTGTGGGCCAGTGTCCCCTCATTTCCACCATGATCCTGTGTGTGGGCCAGTGTCCCCTCATTTCCATCATGATCCTGTGTGTGGGCCAGTGTCCCCTCATTTCCACCATGATCCTGTGTGTGGGCCAGTGTCCCTTCATTTCCACCATGATCCTGTGTGTGGGCCAGTGTCCCCTCATTTCCACCAGGATCCTGTGTGTGGGCCAGTGTCCCCTCATTTCCACCATGATCCAGTGTGTGGGCCAGTGTCCCCTCATTTCCATCATGATCCTGTGTGTGGGCCAGTGTCCCTTCATTTCCACCATGATCCTGTGTGTGGGCCAGTGTCCCCTCATTTCCACCATGATCCTGTGTGTGGGCCAGTGTCCCCTCATTTCCACCATGATCCAGTGTGTGGGCCAGTGTCCCCTCATTTCCACCATGATCCAGTGTGTGGGCCAGTGTCCCCTCATTTCCACCATGATCCTGTGTGTGGGCCAGTGTCCCCTCATTTCCACCATGATCCAGTGTGTGGGCCAGTGTCCCCTCATTTCCACCATGATCCTGTGTGTGGGCCAGTGTCCCCTCATTTCCACCATGATCCAGTGTGTGGGCCAGTGTCCCCTCATTTCCACCATGATCCAGTGTGTGGGCCAGTGTCCCCTCATTTCCACCATGATCCAGTGTGTGGGCCAGTGTCCCTTCATTTCCACCATGATCCAGTGTGTGGGCCAGTGTCCCCTCATTTCCACCATGATCCTGTGTGTGGACCAGTGTCCCCTCATTTCCACCATGATCCAGTGTGTGGGCCAGTGTCCCCTCATTTCCACCATGATCCTGTGTGTGGGCCAGTGTCCCCTCATTTCCACCATGATCCAGTGTGTGGACCAGTGTCCCCTCATTTCCACCATGATCCAGTGTGTGGGCCAGTGTCCCCTCATTTCCACCATGATCCAGTGTGTGGGCCAGTGTCCCCTCATTTCCACCATGATCCTGTGTGTGGACCAGTGTCCCCTCATTTCCACCATGATCCAGTGTGTGGGCCAGTGTCCCCTCATTTCCACCATGATCCTGTGTGTGGACCAGTGTCCCCTCATTTCCACCATGATCCTGTGTGTGGACCAGTGTCCCCTCATTTCCACCATGATCCAGTGTGTGGGCCAGTGTCCCCTCATTTCCACCATGATCCAGTGTGTGGGCCAGTGTCCCCTCATTTCCACCATGATCCTGTGTGTGGACCATTGTCCCCTCATTTCCACCATGATCCAGTGTGTGGGCCAGTGTCCCCTCATTTCCACCATGATCCTGTGTGTGGACCAGTGTCCCCTCATTTCCACCATGATCCTGTGTGTGGGCCAGTGTCCCCTCATTTCCACCATGATCCAGTGTGTGGGCCAGTGTCCCCTCATTTCCACCATGATCCAGTGTGTGGGCCAGTGTCCCCTCATTTCCACCATGATCCAGTGTGTGGGCCAGTGTCCCCTCATTTCCATCATGATCCTGTGTGTGGGCCAGTGTCCCCTCATTTCCACCATGATCCTGTGTGTGGGCCAGTGTCCCCTCATTTCTACCATGATCCTGTGTGTGGGCCAGTGTCCCCTCATTTCCACCATGATCCAGTGTGTGGGCCAGTGTCCCCTCATTTCCACCATGATCCAGTGTGTGGGCCAGTGTCCCCTCATTTCCATCATGATCCAGTGTGTGGGCCAGTGTCCCCTCATTTCCACCATGATCCTGTGTGTGGGCCAGTGTCCCCTCATTTCCACCATGATCCTGTGTGTGGGCCAGTGTCCCCTCATTTCCACCATGATCCAGTGTGTGGACCAGTGTCCCCTCATTTCCACCATGATCCAGTGTGTGGGCCAGTGTCCCCTCATTTCCACCATGATCCAGTGTGTGGGCCAGTGTCCCTTCATTTCCACCATGATCCTGTGTGTGGGCCAGTGCCCCCTCATTTCCACCATGATCCTGTGTGTGGGCCAGTGTCCCCTCATTTCCACCATGATCCAGTGTGTGGGCCCGTGTCCCCTCATTTCCACCATGATCCAGTGTGTGGGCCAGTGTCCCCTCATTTCCATCATGATCCAGTGTGTGGGCCAGTGTCCCCTCATTTCCACCATGATCCAGTGTGTGGGCCAGTGTCCCCTCATTTCCACCGTGATCCTGTGTGTGGGCCAGTGTCCCCTCATTTCCACCATGATCCAGTGTGTGGGCCAGTGTCCCCTCATTTCCATCATGATCCAGTGTGTGGGCCAGTGTCCCCTCATTTCCATCATGATCCAGTGTGTGGGCCAGTGTCCCCTCATTTCCACCATGATCCTGTGTGTGGGCCAGTGTCCCCTCATTTCTACCATGATCCAGTGTGTGGGCCAGTGTCCCCTCATTTCCACCATGATCCTGTGTGTGGGCCAGTGTCCCTTCATTTCCACCATGATCCAGTGTGTGGGCCAGTGTCCCCTCATTTCTACCATGATCCAGTGTGTGGGCCAGTGTCCCCTCATTTCCACCATGATCCTGTGTGTGGGCCAGTGTCCCTTCATTTCCACCATGATCCAGTGTGTGGGCCAGTGTCCCCTCATTTCCATCATGATCCAGTGTGTGGGCCAGTGTCCCCTCATTTCCACCATGATCCTGTGTGTGGGCCAGTGTCCCCTCATTTCTACCATGATCCAGTGTGTGGGCCAGTGTCCCCTCATTTCCACCATGATCCTGTGTGTGGGCCAGTGTCCCCTCATTTCTACCATGATCCTGTGTGTGGGCCAGTGTCCCCTCATTTCTACCATGATCCTGTGTGTGGGCCAGTGTCCCCTCATTTCTACCATGATCCAGTGTGTGGGCCAGTGTCCCCTCATTTCTACCATGATCCTGTGTGTGGGCCAGTGTCCCTTCATTTCCACCATGATCCAGTGTGTGGGCCAGTGTCCCCTCATTTCTACCATGATCCTGTGTGTGGGCCAGTGTCCCCTCATTTCTACCATGATCCAGTGTGTGGGCCAGTGTCCCCTCATTTCTACCATGATCCAGTGTGTGGGCCAGTGTCCCTTCATTTCCACCATGATCCAGTGTGTGGGCCAGTGTCCCCTCATTTCTACCATGATCCAGTGTGTGGGCCAGTGTCCCCTCATTTCCACCATGATCCAGTGTGTGGGCCAGTGTCCCCTCATTTCCACCATGATCCAGTGTGTGGGCCAGTGTCCCCTCATTTCCACCATGATCCTGTGTGTGGGCCAGTGTCCCCTCATTTCCACCATGATCCAGTGTGTGGGCCAGTGTCCCCTCATTTCCACCATGATCCAGTGTGTGGGCCAGTGTCCCCTTATTTCCACCATGATCCTGTGTGTGGGCCAGTGTCCCCTCATTTCCACCATGATCCTGTGTGTGGGCCAGTGTCCCCTCATTTCTACCATGATCCAGTGTGTGGGCCAGTGTCCCCTCATTTCCACCATGATCCAGTGTGTGGGCCAGTGTCCCCTCATTTCCACCATGATCCTGTGTGTGGACCAGTGTCCCCTCATTTCCACCATGATCCTTTGTGTGGACCAGTGTCCCCTCATTTCCACCATGATCCTGTGTGTGGGCCAGTGTCCCCTCATTTCCACCATGATCCTGTGTGTGGGCCAGTGTCCCCTCATTTCTACCATGATCCAGTGTGTGGGCCAGTGTCCCCTCATTTCCACCATGATCCAGTGTGTGGGCCAGTGTCCCCTCATTTCCACCATGATCCTGTGTGTGGACCAGTGTCCCTTCATTTCCACCATGATCCAGTGTGTGGGCCAGTGTCCCCTCATTTCCACCATGATCCAGTGTGTGGGCCAGTGTCCCCTCATTTCCACCATGATCCAGTGTGTGGGCCAGTGTCCCCTCATTTCCACCATGATCCAGTGTGTGGGCCAGTGTCCTCTCATTTCCACCATGATCCAGTGTGTGGGCCAGTGTCCCCTCATTTCCACCATGATCCAGTGTGTGGGCCAGTGTCCCCTCATTTCCACCATGATCCAGTGTGTGGGCCAGTGTCCCCTCATTTCCATCATGATCCAGTGTGTGGGCCAGTGTCCCCTCATTTCCACCATGATCCAGTGTGTGGGCCAGTGTCCCCTCATTTCCACCATGATCCAGTGTGTGGGCCAGTGTCCCCTCATTTCCATCATGATCCAGTGTGTGGGCCAGTGTCCCCTCATTTCCACCATGATCCAGTGTGTGGGCCAGTGTCCCCTCATTTCTACCATGATCCAGTGTGTGGGCCAGTGTCCCCTCATTTCCATCATGATCCAGTGTGTGGGCCAGTGTCCCCTCATTTCCACCATGATCCAGTGTGTGGGCCAGTGTCCCCTCATTTCCACCATGATCCAGTGTGTGGGCCAGTGTCCCCTCATTTCTACCATGATCCAGTGTGTGGGCCAGTGTCCCCTCATTTCCACCATGATCCAGTGTGTGGGCCAGTGTCCCCTCATTTCCACCATGATCCAGTGTGTGGGTCAGTGTCCCTTCATTTCCACCATGATCCTGTGTGTGGGCCAGTGTCCCCTCATTTCCATCATGATCCAGTGTGTGGACCAGTGTCCCTTCATTTCCACCATGATCCTGTGTGTGGGCCAGTGTCCCCTCATTTCCACCATGATCCAGTGTGTGGGCCAGTGTCCCCTCATTTCCACCATGATCCTGTGTGTGGGCCAGTGTCCCCTCATTTCCATCATGATCCAGTGTGTGGGCCAGTGTCCCTTCATTTCCACCATGATCCAGTGTGTGGACCAGTGTCCCCTCATTTCCATCATGATCCTGTGTGTGGGCCAGTGTCCCCTCATTTCCACCATGATCCAGTGTGTGGGCCAGTGCCCCCTCATTTCCACCATGATCCAGTGTGTGGGCCAGTGTCCCCTCATTTCTACCATGATCCAGTGTGTGGGCCAGTGTCCCCTCATTTCCACCATGATCCAGTGTGTGGGCCAGTGTCCCCTCATTTCCACCATGATCCAGTGTGTGGGCCAGTGTCCCCTCATTTCTACCATGATCCAGTGTGTGGGCCAGTGTCCCCTCATTTCCACCATGATCCAGTGTGTGGGCCAGTGTCCCCTCATTTCCACCATGATCCAGTGTGTGGGCCAGTGTCCCCTCATTTCCACCATGATCCTGTGTGTGGGCCAGTGTCCCCTCATTTCCACCATGATCCAGTGTGTGGGCCAGTGTCCCCTCATTTCCACCATGATCCAGTGTGTGGGCCAGTGTCCCCTCATTTCCACCATGATCCTGTGTGTGGGCCAGTGTCCCCTCATTTCCACCATGATCCTGTGTGTGGGCCAGTGTCACTTCATTTCCACCATGATCCAGTGTGTGGGCCAGTGTCCCCTCATTTCCACCATGATCCTGTGTGTGGGCCAGTGTCACTTCATTTCCACCATGATCCAGTGTGTGGGCCAGTGTCCCCTCATTTCCATCATGATCCTGTGTGTGGGCCAGTGTCCCCTCATTTCCATCATGATCCAGTGTGTGGGCCAGTGTCCCCTCATTTCCACCATGATCCAGTGTGTGGGCCAGTGTCACTTCATTTCCACCATGATCCAGTGTGTGGGCCAGTGTCCCCTCATTTCCACCATGATCCTGTGTGTAGGCCAGTGTCCCCTCATTTCCATCATGATCCTGTGTGTGGGCCAGTGTCCCCTCATTTCCATCATGATCCAGTGTGTGGGCCAGTGTCCCCTCATTTCCACCATGATCCAGTGTGTGGGCCAGTGTCACTTCATTTCCACCATGATCCAGTGTGTGGGCCAGTGTCCCCTCATTTCCACCATGATCCTGTGTGTGGGCCAGTGTCCCCTCATTTTCACCATGATCCTGTGTGTGGGCCAGTGTCACTTCATTTCCACCATGATCCAGTGTGTGGGCCAGTGTCCCCTCATTTCCACCATGATCCAGTGTGTGGGCCAGTGTCCCCTCATTTCCACCATGATCCAGTGTGTGGGCCAGTGTCCCCTCATTTCCATCATGATCCAGTGTGTGGGCCAGTGTCCCCTCATTTCCATCATGATCCAGTGTTTGGGCCAGTGTCCCCTCATTTCCATCATGATCCTGTGTGTGGACCAGTGTCCTCTCATTTCCACCATGATCCAGTGTGTGGGCCAGTGTCCCCTCATTTCCACCATGATCCAGTGTGTGGGCCAGTGTCCCTTCATTTCCACCATGATCCAGTGTGTGGGCCAGTGTCCCCTCATTTCCACCATGATCCAGTGTGTGGGCCAGTGTCCCCTCATTTCCATCATGATCCAGTGTGTGGGCCAGTGTCCCCTCATTTCCACCATGATCCAGTGTGTGGGCCAGTGTCCCCTCATTTCCACCATGATCCAGTGTGTGGGCCAGTGTCCCCTCATTTCCACCATGATCCAGTGTGTGGGCCAGTGTCCCCTCATTTCCACCATGATCCAGTGTGTGGGCCAGTGTCCCCTCATTTCCATCATGATCCAGTGTGTGGGCCAGTGTCCCCTCATTTCCATCATGATCCAGTGTGTGGGCCAGTGTCCCCTCATTTCCACCATGATCCAGTGTGTGGACCAGTGCCCCCTCATTTCCACCATGATCCTGTGTGTGGGCCAGTGTCCCCTCATTTCCACCATGATCCAGTGTGTGGGCCAGTGTCCCTTCATTTCCACCATGATCCAGTGTGTGGGCCAGTGTCCCCTCATTTCCATCATGATCCAGTGTGTGGGCCAGTGTCCCCTCATTTCCACCATGATCCAGTGTGTGGGCCAGTGTCCCCTCATTTCCACCATGATCCAGTGTGTGGGCCAGTGTCCCCTCATTTCCACCATGATCCAGTGTGTGGGCCAGTGTCCCCTCATTTCCACCATGATCCAGTGTGTGGGCCAGTGTCCCCTCATTTCCACCATGATCCAGTGTGTGGGCCAGTGTCCCCTCATTTCCACCATGATCCAGTGTGTGGGCCAGTGTCCCCTCATTTCCACCATGATCCAGTGTGTGGGCCAGTGTCCCCTCATTTCCACCATGATCCAGTGTGTGGGCCAGTGTCCCCTCATTTCCACCATGATCCTGTGTGTGGGCCAGTGTCCCCTCATTTCCACCATGATCCAGTGTGTGGGCCAGTGTCCCCTCATTTCCACCATGATCCAGTGTGTGGGCCAGTGTCCCCTCATTTCCACCATGATCCAGTGTGTGGGCCAGTGTCCCCTCATTTCCACCATGATCCAGTGTGTGGACCAGTGTCCCCTCATTTCCACCATGATCCTGTGTGTGGGCCAGTGTCCCCTCATTTCCACCATGATCCAGTGTGTGGACCAGTGTCCCCTCATTTCCACCATGATCCTGTGTGTGGACCAGTGTCCCCTCATTTCCACCATGATCCAGTGTGTGGGCCAGTGTCCCCTCATTTCCACCATGATCCTGTGTGTGGGCCAGTGTCCCCTCATTTCCATCATGATCCAGTGTGTGGGCCAGTGTCCCTTCATTTCCACCATGATCCAGTGTGTGGACCAGTGTCCCCTCATTTCCATCATGATCCTGTGTGTGGGCCAGTGTCCCCTCATTTCCACCATGATCCAGTGTGTGGGCCAGTGCCCCCTCATTTCCACCATGATCCAGTGTGTGGGCCAGTGTCCCCTCATTTCTACCATGATCCAGTGTGTGGGCCAGTGTCCCCTCATTTCCACCATGATCCAGTGTGTGGGCCAGTGTCCCCTCATTTCCACCATGATCCAGTGTGTGGGCCAGTGTCCCCTCATTTCTACCATGATCCAGTGTGTGGGCCAGTGTCCCCTCATTTCCACCATGATCCAGTGTGTGGGCCAGTGTCCCCTCATTTCCACCATGATCCAGTGTGTGGGCCAGTGTCCCCTCATTTCCACCATGATCCTGTGTGTGGGCCAGTGTCCCCTCATTTCCACCATGATCCAGTGTGTGGGCCAGTGTCCCCTCATTTCCACCATGATCCAGTGTGTGGGCCAGTGTCCCCTCATTTCCACCATGATCCTGTGTGTGGGCCAGTGTCCCCTCATTTCCACCATGATCCTGTGTGTGGGCCAGTGTCACTTCATTTCCACCATGATCCAGTGTGTGGGCCAGTGTCCCCTCATTTCCACCATGATCCTGTGTGTGGGCCAGTGTCACTTCATTTCCACCATGATCCAGTGTGTGGGCCAGTGTCCCCTCATTTCCATCATGATCCTGTGTGTGGGCCAGTGTCCCCTCATTTCCATCATGATCCAGTGTGTGGGCCAGTGTCCCCTCATTTCCACCATGATCCAGTGTGTGGGCCAGTGTCACTTCATTTCCACCATGATCCAGTGTGTGGGCCAGTGTCCCCTCATTTCCACCATGATCCTGTGTGTAGGCCAGTGTCCCCTCATTTCCATCATGATCCTGTGTGTGGGCCAGTGTCCCCTCATTTCCATCATGATCCAGTGTGTGGGCCAGTGTCCCCTCATTTCCACCATGATCCAGTGTGTGGGCCAGTGTCACTTCATTTCCACCATGATCCAGTGTGTGGGCCAGTGTCCCCTCATTTCCACCATGATCCTGTGTGTGGGCCAGTGTCCCCTCATTTTCACCATGATCCTGTGTGTGGGCCAGTGTCACTTCATTTCCACCATGATCCAGTGTGTGGGCCAGTGTCCCCTCATTTCCACCATGATCCAGTGTGTGGGCCAGTGTCCCCTCATTTCCACCATGATCCAGTGTGTGGGCCAGTGTCCCCTCATTTCCATCATGATCCAGTGTGTGGGCCAGTGTCCCCTCATTTCCATCATGATCCAGTGTTTGGGCCAGTGTCCCCTCATTTCCATCATGATCCTGTGTGTGGACCAGTGTCCTCTCATTTCCACCATGATCCAGTGTGTGGGCCAGTGTCCCCTCATTTCCACCATGATCCAGTGTGTGGGCCAGTGTCCCTTCATTTCCACCATGATCCAGTGTGTGGGCCAGTGTCCCCTCATTTCCACCATGATCCAGTGTGTGGGCCAGTGTCCCCTCATTTCCATCATGATCCAGTGTGTGGGCCAGTGTCCCCTCATTTCCACCATGATCCAGTGTGTGGGCCAGTGTCCCCTCATTTCCACCATGATCCAGTGTGTGGGCCAGTGTCCCCTCATTTCCACCATGATCCAGTGTGTGGGCCAGTGTCCCCTCATTTCCACCATGATCCAGTGTGTGGGCCAGTGTCCCCTCATTTCCATCATGATCCAGTGTGTGGGCCAGTGTCCCCTCATTTCCATCATGATCCAGTGTGTGGGCCAGTGTCCCCTCATTTCCACCATGATCCAGTGTGTGGACCAGTGCCCCCTCATTTCCACCATGATCCTGTGTGTGGGCCAGTGTCCCCTCATTTCCACCATGATCCAGTGTGTGGGCCAGTGTCCCTTCATTTCCACCATGATCCAGTGTGTGGGCCAGTGTCCCCTCATTTCCATCATGATCCAGTGTGTGGGCCAGTGTCCCCTCATTTCCACCATGATCCAGTGTGTGGGCCAGTGTCCCCTCATTTCCACCATGATCCAGTGTGTGGGCCAGTGTCCCCTCATTTCCACCATGATCCAGTGTGTGGGCCAGTGTCCCCTCATTTCCACCATGATCCAGTGTGTGGGCCAGTGTCCCCTCATTTCCACCATGATCCAGTGTGTGGGCCAGTGTCCCCTCATTTCCACCATGATCCAGTGTGTGGGCCAGTGTCCCCTCATTTCCACCATGATCCAGTGTGTGGGCCAGTGTCCCCTCATTTCCACCATGATCCAGTGTGTGGGCCAGTGTCCCCTCATTTCCACCATGATCCTGTGTGTGGGCCAGTGTCCCCTCATTTCCACCATGATCCAGTGTGTGGGCCAGTGTCCCCTCATTTCCACCATGATCCAGTGTGTGGGCCAGTGTCCCCTCATTTCCACCATGATCCAGTGTGTGGGCCAGTGTCCCCTCATTTCCACCATGATCCAGTGTGTGGACCAGTGTCCCCTCATTTCCACCATGATCCTGTGTGTGGGCCAGTGTCCCCTCATTTCCACCATGATCCAGTGTGTGGGCCAGTGTCCCCTCATTTCCACCATGATCCTGTGTGTGGACCAGTGTCCCCTCATTTCCACCATGATCCAGTGTGTGGGCCAGTGTCCCCTCATTTCCATCATGATCCTGTGTGTGGGCCAGTGTCCCCTCATTTCCACCATGATCCAGTGTGTGAGCCAGTGTCCCCTCATTTCCACCATGATCCAGTGTGTGGGCCAGTGTCCCCTCATTTCCATCATGATCCTGTGTGTGGGCCAGTGTCCCCTCATTTCCATCATGATCCTGTGTGTGGGCCAGTGTCCCCTCATTTCCATCATGATCCTGTGTGTGAGCCAGTGTCCCCTCATTTCCATCATGATCCTGTGTGTGGGCCAGTGTCCCCTCATTTCCACCATGATACTGTGTGTGAGCCAGTGTCCCCTCATTTCCACCATGATCCAGTGTGTGGGCCAGTGTCCTCTCATTTCCATCATGATCCTGTGTGTGGGCCAGTGTCCCCTCATTTCCATCATGATCCTGTGTGTGGACCAGTGTCCCCTCATTTCCACCATGATCCTGTGTGTGGACCAGTGTCCCCTCATTTCCACCATGATCCAGTGTGTGGGCCAGTGTCCCCTCATTTCCACCATGATCCTGTGTGTGGGCCAGTGTCCCCTCATTTCCATCATGATCCTGTGTGTGGGCCAGTGTCCCCTCATTTCCACCATGATCCAGTGTGTGGGCCAGTGTCCCCTCATTTCCACCATGATCCAGTGTGTGGGCCAGTGTCCCCTCATTTCCACCATGATCCTGTGTGTGGGCCAGTGTCCCCTCATTTCCACCATGATCCTGTGTGTGGGCCAGTGTCCCCTCATTTCCACCATGATCCAGTGTGTGGGCCAGTGTCCCCTCATTTCCACCATGATCCAGTGTGTGGGCCAGTGTCCCCTCATTTCCACCATGATCCTGTGTGTGGGCCAGTGTCCCCTCATTTCCACCATGATCCTGTGTGTGGGCCAGTGTCACTTCATTTCCACCATGATCCAGTGTGTGGGCCAGTGTCCCCTCATTTCCACCATGATCCTGTGTGTGGGCCAGTGTCCCTTCATTTCCATCATGATCCAGTGTGTGGGCCAGTGTCCCCTCATTTCCACCATGATCCAGTGTGTGGGCCAGTGTCACTTCATTTCCACCATGATCCAGTGTGTGGGCCAGTGTCCCCTCATTTCCATCATGATCCTGTGTGTGGGCCAGTGTCCCCTCATTTCCATCATGATCCAGTGTGTGGGCCAGTGTCCCCTCATTTCCACCATGATCCAGTGTGTGGGCCAGTGTCACTTCATTTCCACCATGATCCAGTGTGTGGGCCAGTGTCCCCTCATTTCCACCATGATCCTGTGTGTAGGCCAGTGTCCCCTCATTTCCATCATGATCCTGTGTGTGGACCAGTGTCCCCTCATTTCCACCATGATCCAGTGTGTGGGCCAGTGTCCCCTCATTTCCATCATGATCCAGTGTGTGGGCCAGTGTCCCCTCATTTCCATCATGATCCAGTGTTTGGGCCAGTGTCCCCTCATTTCCATCATGATCCTGTGTGTGGACCAGTGTCCTCTCATTTCCACCATGATCCTGTGTGTGGACCAGTGTCCTCTCATTTCCACCATGATCCAGTGTGTGGGCCAGTGTCCCCTCATTTCCACCATGATCCAGTGTGTGGGCCAGTGTCCCTTCATTTCCACCATGATCCAGTGTGTGGGCCAGTGTCCCCTCATTTCCACCATGATCCAGTGTGTGGGCCAGTGTCCCCTCATTTCCATCATGATCCAGTGTGTGGGCCAGTGTCCCCTCATTTCCACCATGATCCAGTGTGTGGGCCAGTGTCCCCTCATTTCCATCATGATCCAGTGTGTGGGCCAGTGTCCCCTCATTTCCACCATGATCCAGTGTGTGGGCCAGTGTCCCTTCATTTCCACCATGATCCTGTGTGTGGGCCAGTGTCCCCTCATTTCCATCATGATCCAGTGTGTGGGCCAGTGTCCCCTCATTTCCACCATGATCCAGTGTGTGGGCCAGTGTCCCCTCATTTCCACCATGATCCAGTGTGTGGGCCAGTGTCCCCTCATTTCCACCATGATCCAGTGTGTGGGCCAGTGTCCCCTCATTTCCACCATGATCCAGTGTGTGGGCCAGTGTCCCCTCATTTCCACCATGATCCTGTGTGTGGGCCAGTGTCCCCTCATTTCCACCATGATCCAGTGTGTGGGCCAGTGTCCCCTCATTTCCACCATGATCCAGTGTGTGGGCCAGTGTCCCCTCATTTCCACCATGATCCAGTGTGTGGACCAGTGTCCCCTCATTTCCACCATGATCCAGTGTGTGGGCCAGTGTCCCCTCATTTCCACCATGATCCAGTGTGTGGACCAGTGTCCCCTCATTTCCACCATGATCCTGTGTGTGGGCCAGTGTCCCCTCATTTCCACCATGATCCAGTGTGTGGACCAGTGTCCCCTCATTTCCACCATGATCCTGTGTGTGGACCAGTGTCCCCTCATTTCCACCATGATCCAGTGTGTGGACCAGTGTCCCCTCATTTCCACCATGATCCTGTGTGTGGACCAGTGTCCCCTCATTTCCACCATGATCCAGTGTGTGGACCAGTGTCCCCTCATTTCTACCATGATCCAGTGTGTGGGCCAGTGTCCCCTCATTTCTACCATGATCCAGTGTGTGGACCAGTGTCCCCTCATTTCCATCATGATCCTGTGTGTGGGCCAGTGTCCCCTCATTTCCACCATGATCCAGTGTGTGAGCCAGTGTCCCCTCATTTCCACCATGATCCTGTGTGTGGGCCAGTGTCCCCTCATTTCCATCATGATCCTGTGTGTGGGCCAGTGTCCCCTCATTTCCATCATGATCCTGTGTGTGGGCCAGTGTCCCCTCATTTCCACCATGATCCAGTGTGTGGGCCAGTGTCCCCTCATTTCCATCATGATCCTGTGTGTGGGCCAGTGTCCCCTCATTTCCACCATGATCCAGTGTGTGGGCCAGTGTCCCCTCATTTCCATCATGATCCTGTGTGTGAGCCAGTGTCCCCTCATTTCCACCATGATCCAGTGTGTGGGCCAGTGTCCCCTCATTTCCATCATGATCCTGTGTGTGGGCCAGTGTCCCCTCATTTCCATCATGATCCTGTGTGTGAGCCAGTGTCCCCTCATTTCCATCATGATCCTGTGTGTGGGCCAGTGTCCCCTCATTTCCACCATGATACTGTGTGTGAGCCAGTGTCCCCTCATTTCCACCATGATCCAGTGTGTGGGCCAGTGTCCTCTCATTTCCATCATGATCCTGTGTGTGAGCCAGTGTCCCCTCATTTCCACCATGATCCTGTGTGTGAGCCAGTGTCCCCTCATTTCCATCATGATCCAGTGTGTGGGCCAGTGTCCCCTCATTTCCATCATGATCCTGTGTGTGGACCAGTGTCCCCTCATTTCCACCATGATCCTGTGTGTGGACCAGTGTCCCCTCATTTCCACCATGATCCAGTGTGTGGGCCAGTGTCCCCTCATTTCCACCATGATCCTGTGTGTGGGCCAGTGTCCCTTCATTTCCACCATGATCCAGTGTGTGGGCCAGTGTCCCCTCATTTCCACCATGATCCAGTGTGTGGGCCAGTGTCCCCTCATTTCCACCATGATCCAGTGTGTGGGCCAGTTTCCCCTCATTTCCACCATGATCCAGTGTGTGGGCCAGTGTCCTCTCATTTCCATCATGATCCTGTGTGTGAGCCAGTGTCCCCTCATTTCCACCATGATCCTGTGTGTGGACCAGTGTCCCCTCATTTCCACCATGATCCAGTGTGTGGACCAGTGTCCCCTCATTTCTACCATGATCCAGTGTGTGGGCCAGTGTCCCCTCATTTCTACCATGATCCAGTGTGTGGACCAGTGTCCCCTCATTTCCATCATGATCCTGTGTGTGGGCCAGTGTCCCCTCATTTCCACCATGATCCAGTGTGTGAGCCAGTGTCCCCTCATTTCCACCATGATCCTGTGTGTGGGCCAGTGTCCCCTCATTTCCATCATGATCCTGTGTGTGGGCCAGTGTCCCCTCATTTCCATCATGATCCTGTGTGTGAGCCAGTGTCCCCTCATTTCCACCATGATCCAGTGTGTGGGCCAGTGTCCCCTCATTTCCATCATGATCCTGTGTGTGGGCCAGTGTCCCCTCATTTCCATCATGATCCTGTGTGTGAGCCAGTGTCCCCTCATTTCCATCATGATCCTGTGTGTGGGCCAGTGTCCCCTCATTTCCACCATGATCCAGTGTGTGGGCCAGTGTCCCCTCATTTCCATCATGATCCTGTGTGTGGGCCAGTGTCCCCTCATTTCCATCATGATCCTGTGTGTGAGCCAGTGTCCCCTCATTTCCATCATGATCCTGTGTGTGGGCCAGTGTCCCCTCATTTCCACAATGATCCAGTGTGTGGGCCAGTGTCCCCTCATTTCCACCATGATACTGTGTGTGAGCCAGTGTCCCCTCATTTCCACCATGATCCAGTGTGTGGGCCAGTGTCCCCTCATTTCCACCATGATCCTGTGTGTGAGCCAGTGTCCCCTCATTTCCATCATGATCCAGTGTGTGGGCCAGTGTCCCCTCATTTCCACCATGATCCTGTGTGTGAGCCAGTGTCCCCTCATTTCCATCATGATCCAGTGTGTGGGCCAGTGTCCCCTCATTTCCATCATGATCCTGTGTGTGGACCAGTGTCCCCTCATTTCCACCATGATCCTGTGTGTGGACCAGTGTCCCCTCATTTCCACCATGATCCAGTGTGTGGGCCAGTGTCCCCTCATTTCCATCATGATCCTGTGTGTGGACCAGTGTCCCCTCATTTCCACCATGATCCTGTGTGTGGACCAGTGTCCCCTCATTTCCACCATGATCCAGTGTGTGGGCCAGTGTCCCCTCATTTCCACCATGATCCAGTGTGTGGGCCAGTGTCCCCTCATTTCCACCATGATCCAGTGTGTGGGCCAGTGTCCCCTCATTTCCACCATGATCCTGTGTGTGGGCCAGTGTCCCCTCATTTCCACCATGATCCAGTGTGTGGGCCAGTGTCCCCTCATTTCCACCATGATCCTGTGTGTGGGCCAGTGTCCCTTCATTTCCACCATGATCCTGTGTGTGGGCCAGTGTCCCCTCATTTCCATCATGATCCAGTGTGTGGGCCAGTGTCCCTTCATTTCCATCATGATCCAGTGTGTGGGCCAGTGTCCCCTCATTTCCATCATGATCCAGTGTGTGGGCCAGTGTCCCCTCATTTCCACCATGATCCAGTGTGTGGGCCAGTGTCCCCTCATTTCCACCATGATCCAGTGTGTGGGCCAGTGTCCCCTCATTTCCACCATGATCCAGTGTGTGGGCCAGTGTCCCCTCATTTCCACCATGATCCAGTGTGTGGGCCAGTGCCCCCTCATTTCCACCATGATCCAGTGTGTGGGCCAGTGTCCCCTCATTTCCACCATGATCCTGTGTGTGGGCCAGTGTCCCCTCATTTCCACCATGATCCAGTGTGTGGGCCAGTGTCCCCTCATTTCCACCATGATCCTGTGTGTGGGCCAGTGTCCCCTCATTTCCATCATGATCCTGTGTGTGGGCCAGTGTCCGCTCATTTCCACCATGATCCAGTGTGTGGACCAGTGTCCCCTCATTTCCACCATGATCCAGTGTGTGGGCCAGTGTCCCCTCATTTCCACCATGATCCAGTGTGTGGACCAGTGTCCCCTCATTTCCACCATGATCCTGTGTGTGGGCCAGTGTCCCCTCATTTCCACCATGATCCAGTGTGTGAGCCAGTGTCCCCTCATTTCCACCATGATCCAGTGTGTGGACCAGTGTCCCCTCATTTCCACCATGATCCTGTGTGTGGGCCAGTGTCCCCTCATTTCCACCATGATCCAGTGTGTGGACCAGTGTCCCCTCATTTCCACCATGATCCTGTGTGTGGGCCAGTGTCCCCTCATTTCCACCATGATCCAGTGTGTGGGCCAGTGTCCCCTCATTTCCACCATGATCCAGTGTGTGGGCCAGTGTCCCCTCATTTCCACCATGATCCTGTGTGTGGGCCAGTGTCCCCTCATTTCCACCATGATCCAGTGTGTGGACCAGTGTCCCCTCATTTCCACCATGATCCTGTGTGTGGGCCAGTGTCCCCTCATTTCCACCATGATCCAGTGTGTGGGCCAGTGTCCCCTCATTTCTACCATGATCCAGTGTGTGGACCAGTGTCCCCTCATTTCCACCATGATCCTGTGTGTAGGCCAGTGTCCCCTCATTTCCACCATGATCCAGTGTGTGGGCCAGTGTCCCCTCATTTCCACCATGATCCAGTGTGTGGACCAGTGTCCCCTCATTTCCACCATGATCCAGTGTGTGGGCCAGTGTCCCCTCATTTCCACCATGATCCAGTGTGTGGACCAGTGTCCCCTCATTTCTACCATGATCCAGTGTGTGGGCCAGTGTCCCCTCATTTCCACCATGATCCAGTGTGTGAGCCAGTGTCCCCTCATTTCCACCATGATCCTGTGTGTGAGCCAGTGTCCCCTCATTTCCATCATGATCCTGTGTGTGAGCCAGTGTCCCCTCATTTCCATCATGATCCTGTGTGTGGGCCAGTGTCCCCTCATTTCCACCATGATCCTGTGTGTGAGCCAGTGTCCCCTCATTTCCATCATGATCCTGTGTGTGAGCCAGTGTCCCCTCATTTCCACCATGATCCTGTGTGTGGGCCAGTGTCCCCTCATTTCCATCATGATCCAGTGTGTGGGCCAGTGTCCCTTCATTTCCACCATGATCCAGTGTGTGGACCAGTGTCCCCTCATTTCCACCATGATCCTGTGTGTGGGCCAGTGTCCCGTCATTTCCATCATGATCCTGTGTGTGGGCCAGTGTCCCGTCATTTCCATCATGATCCTGTGTGTGGGCCAGTGTCCCCTCATTTCCACCATGATCCTGTGTGTGGACCAGTGTCCCCTCATTTCCACCATGATCCAGTGTGTGGACCAGTGTCCCCTCATTTCCACCATGATCCTGTGTGTGGGCCAGTGTCCCCTCATTTCCACCATGATCCAGTGTGTGGGCCAGTGTCCCCTCATTTCCACCATGATCCTGTGTGTGGGCCAGTGTCCCCTCATTTCCACCATGATCCAGTGTGTGGGCCAGTGTCCCCTCATTTCCACCATGATCCAGTGTGTGGGCCAGTGTCCCCTCATTTCCACCATGATCCTGTGTGTGGGCCAGTGTCCCCTCATTTCCACCATGATCCTGTGTGTGGGCCAGTGTCCCCTCATTTCCACCATGATCCAGTGTGTGGGCCAGTGTCCCCTCATTTCCACCATGATCCAGTGTGTGGGCCAGTGTCCCCTCATTTCCACCATGATCCAGTGTGTGGGCCAGTGTCCCCTCATTTCTACCATGATCCAGTGTGTGGGCCAGTGTCCCTTCATTTCCACCATGATCCAGTGTGTGGGCCAGTGTCCCCTCATTTCCACCATGATCCAGTGTGTGGGCCAGTGTCCCCTCATTTCCACCATGATCCTGTGTGTGGGCCAGTGTCCCCTCATTTCCACCATGATCCTGTGTGTGGGCCAGTGTCCCCTCATTTCCACCATGATCCAGTGTGTGGGCCAGTGTCCCCTCATTTCCACCATGATCCAGTGTGTGGGCCAGTGTCCCCTCATTTCCACCATGATCCAGTGTGTGGGCCAGTGTCCCCTCATTTCCACCATGATCCTGTGTGTGGGCCAGTGTCCCCTCATTTCCACCATGATCCTGTGTGTGGGCCAGTGTCCCCTCATTTCCACCATGATCCAGTGTGTGGGCCAGTGTCCCTTCATTTCCACCATGATCCAGTGTGTGGGCCAGTGTCCCCTCATTTCCACCATGATCCAGTGTGTGGGCCAGTGTCCCCTCATTTCTACCATGATCCAGTGTGTGGGCCAGTGTCCCTTCATTTCCACCATGATCCAGTGTGTGGGCCAGTGTCCCCTCATTTCCACCATGATCCAGTGTGTGGGCCAGTGTCCCCTCATTTCCACCATGATCCAGTGTGTGGGCCAGTGTCCCCTCATTTCCACCATGATCCAGTGTGTGGGCCAGTGTCCCCTCATTTCTACCATGATCCAGTGTGTGGGCCAGTGTCCCTTCATTTCCACCATGATCCAGTGTGTGGGCCAGTGTCCCCTCATTTCCACCATGATCCAGTGTGTGGGCCAGTGTCCCCTCATTTCCACCATGATCCAGTGTGTGGGCCAGTGTCCCCTCATTTCCACCATGATCCAGTGTGTGGGCCAGTGTCCCCTCATTTCCACCATGATCCTGTGTTTGGGCCAGTGTCCCCTCATTTCCATCATGATCCTGTGTGTGGGCCAGTGTCCCCTCATTTCCATCATGATCCTGTGTGTGGGCCAGTGTCCCCTCATTTCCACCATGATCCTGTGTGTGGGCCAGTGTCCCTTCATTTCCACCATGATCCAGTGTGTGGGCCAGTGTCCCCTCATTTCCACCATGATCCTGTGTGTGGGCCAGTGTCCCCTCATTTCCACCATGATCCTGTGTGTGGGCCAGTGTCCCTTCATTTCCACCATGATCCAGTGTGTGGGCCAGTGTCCCCTCATTTCCACCATGATCCTGTGTGTGGGCCAGTGTCCCCTCATTTCCACCATGATCCTGTGTGTGGGCCAGTGTCCCCTCATTTCCACCATGATCCAGTGTGTGGGCCAGTGTCCCCTCATTTCCACCATGATCCTGTGTGTGGGCCAGTGTCCCCTCATTTCCACCATGATCCTGTGTGTGGGCCAGTGTCCCCTCATTTCCACCATGATCCAGTGTGTGGACCAGTGTCCCCTCATTTCCACCATGATCCAGTGTGTGGGCCAGTGTCCCCTCATTTCCACCATGATCCTGTGTGTGGGCCAGTGTCCCCTCATTTCTACCATGATCCTGTGTGTGGGCCAGTGTCCCTTCATTTCCACCATGATCCTGTGTGTGGGCCAGTGTCCCTTCATTTCCACCATGATCCAGTGTGTGGGCCAGTGTCCCCTCATTTCCACCATGATCCAGTGTGTGGGCCAGTGTCCCCTCATTTCCACCATGATCCAGTGTGTGGGCCAGTGTCCCCTCATTTCCACCATGATCCTGTGTGTGGGCCAGTGTCCCCTCATTTCCACCATGATCCTGTGTGTGGGCCAGTGTCCCCTCATTTCCTCCATGATCCAGTGTGTGGGCCAGTGTCCCCTCATTTCCACCATGATCCAGTGTGTGGGCCAGTGTCCCCTCATTTCCACCATGATCCTGTGTGTGGGCCAGTGTCCCCTCATTTCCACCATGATCCTGTGTGTGGGCCAGTGTCCCCTCATTTCCACCATGATCCTGTGTGTGGGCCAGTGTCCCCTCATTTCCACCATGATCCAGTGTGTGGGCCAGTGTCCCCTCATTTCCACCATGATCCAGTGTGTGGGCCAGTGTCCCCTCATTTCCACCATGATCCTGTGTTTGGGCCAGTGTCCCCTCATTTCCACCATGATCCAGTGTGTGGGCCAGTGTCCCCTCATTTCCACCATGATCCTGTGTTTGGGCCAGTGTCCCCTCATTTCCACCATGATCCTGTGTGTGGGCCAGTGTCCCCTCATTTCTACCATGATCCTGTGTGTGGGCCAGTGTCCCCTCATTTCCACCATGATCCTGTGTGTGGGCCAGTGTCCCCTCATTTCCACCATGATCCTGTGTGTGGGCCAGTGTCCCCTCATTTCCACCATGATCCAGTGTGTGGGCCAGTGTCCCCTCATTTCCACCATGATCCAGTGTGTGGGCCAGTGTCCCCTCATTTCCACCATGATCCTGTGTGTGGGCCAGTGTCCCCTCATTTCCACCATGATCCTGTGTGTGGGCCAGTGTCCCCTCATTTCCACCATGATCCTGTGTGTGGGCCAGTGTCCCCTCATTTCCACCATGATCCAGTGTGTGGGCCAGTGTCCCCTCATTTCCACCATGATCCTGTGTGTGGGCCAGTGTCCCCTCATTTCCACCATGATCCTGTGTGTGGGCCAGTGTCCCTTCATTTCCACCATGATCCAGTGTGTGGGCCAGTGTCCCCTCATTTCCACCATGATCCTGTGTGTGGGCCAGTGTCCCCTCATTTCCACCATGATCCAGTGTGTGGGCCAGTGTCCCCTCATTTCCACCATGATCCTGTGTGTGGGCCAGTGTCCCCTCATTTCCACCATGATCCTGTGTGTGGGCCAGTGTCCCCTCATTTCCACCATGATCCTGTGTGTGGGCCAGTGTCCCCTCATTTCCACCATGATCCTGTGTGTGGGCCAGTGTCCCCTCATTTCCACCATGATCCTGTGTGTGGACCAGTGTCCCCTCATTTCCACCATGATCCAGTGTGTGGGCCAGTGTCCCCTCATTTCCACCATGATCCTGTGTGTGGGCCAGTGTCGTTTCATTTCCACCATGATCCAGTGTGTGGGCCAGTGTCCCCTCATTTCCACCATGATCCAGTGTGTGGGCCAGTGTCCCCTCATTTCCACCATGATCCAGTGTGTGGGCCAGTATCCCCTCATTTCCACCATGATCCAGTGTGTGGGCCAGTGTCCCCTCATTTCCACCATGATCCAGTGTGTGGGCCAGTGTCCCCTCATTTCCACCATGATCCAGTGTGTGGGCCAGTGTCCCCTCATTTCCACCATGATCCTGTGTGTGGGCCAGTGTCCCCTCATTTCCATCATGATCCAGTGTGTGGACCAGTGTCCCCTCATTTCCACCATGATCCAGTGTGTGGGCCAGTGTCCCCTCATTTCCACCATGATCCTGTGTGTGGGCCAGTGTCCCTTCATTTCCATCATGATCCAGTGTGTGGGCCAGTGTCCCCTCATTTCCACCATGATCCAGTGTGTGGGCCAGTGTCCCCTCATTTCCACCATGATCCAGTGTGTGGGCCAGTGTCCCCTCATTTCCACCATGATCCTGTGTGTGGGCCAGTGTCCCTTCATTTCCACCATGATCCTGTGTGTGGGCCAGTGTCCCCTCATTTCCACCATGATCCAGTGTGTGGGCCAGTGTCCCCTCATTTCCATCATGATCCAGTGTGTGGGCCAGTGTCCCTTCATTTCCACCATGATCCAGTGTGTGGGCCAGTGTCCCCTCATTTCCACCATGATCCAGTGTGTGGGCCAGTGTCCCCTCATTTCCACCATGATCCTGTGTGTGGGCCAGTGTCCCCTCATTTCCACCATGATCCTGTGTGTGGGCCAGTGTCCCTTCATTTCCACCATGATCCTGTGTGTGGGCCAGTGTCCCCTCATTTCCACCATGATCCAGTGTGTGGGCCAGTGTCCCCTCATTTCCACCATGATCCTGTGTGTGGGCCAGTGTCCCTTCATTTCCACCATGATCCTGTGTGTGGGCCAGTGTCCCCTCATTTCCATCATGATCCAGTGTGTGGGCCAGTGTCCCTTCATTTCCACCATGATCCAGTGTGTGGGCCAGTGTCCCCTCATTTCCATCATGATCCAGTGTGTGGGCCAGTGTCCCCTCATTTCCACCATGATCCAGTGTGTGGGCCAGTGTCCCCTCATTTCCACCATGATCCAGTGTGTGGGCCAGTGTCCCCTCATTTCCACCATGATCCAGTGTGTGGGCCAGTGTCCCCTCATTTCCACCATGATCCAGTGTGTGGGCCAGTGTCCCCTCATTTCCACCATGATCCAGTGTGTGGGCCAGTGCCCCCTCATTTCCACCATGATCCAGTGTGTGGGCCAGTGTCCCCTCATTTCCACCATGATCCAGTGTGTGGGCCAGTGTCCCCTCATTTCCACCATGATCCTGTGTGTGGGCCAGTGTCCCCTCATTTCCACCATGATCCTGTGTGTGGGCCAGTGTCCCCTCATTTCCACCATGATCCAGTGTGTGGACCAGTGTCCCCTCATTTCCACCATGATCCAGTGTGTGGACCAGTGTCCCCTCATTTCCACCATGATCCAGTGTGTGGACCAGTGTCCCCTCATTTCCACCATGATCCAGTGTGTGGACCAGTGTCCCCTCATTTCCACCATGATCCAGTGTGTGGGCCAGTGTCCCCTCATTTCCACCATGATCCAGTGTGTGGACCAGTGTCCCCTCATTTCCACCATGATCCTCTGTGTGGGCCAGTGTCCCCTCATTTCCACCATGATCCAGTGTGTGAGCCAGTGTCCCCTCATTTCCACCATGATCCAGTGTGTGGACCAGTGTCCCCTCATTTCCACCATGATCCTGTGTGTGGGCCAGTGTCCCCTCATTTCCACCATGATCCAGTGTGTGGACCAGTGTCCCCTCATTTCCACCATGATCCAGTGTGTGGGCCAGTGTCCCCTCATTTCCACCATGATCCAGTGTGTGGGCCAGTGTCCCCTCATTTCCACCATGATCCAGTGTGTGGACCAGTATCCCCTCATTTCCACCATGATCCTGTGTGTGGGCCAGTGTCCCCTCATTTCCACCATGATCCAGTGTGTGGGCCAGTGTCCCCTCATTTCCACCATGATCCAGTGTGTGGACCAGTGTCCCCTCATTTCCACCATGATCCTGTGTGTGGGCCAGTGTCCCCTCATTTCCACCATGATCCAGTGTGTGGACCAGTGTCCCCTCATTTCTACCATGATCCAGTGTGTGGGCCAGTGTCCCCTCATTTCCACCATGATCCAGTGTGTGAGCCAGTGTCCCCTCATTTCCACCATGATCCTGTGTGTGGGCCAGTGTCCCCTCATTTCCACCATGATCCAGTGTGTGGGCCAGTGTCCCCTCATTTCCACCATGATCCAGTGTGTGGGCCAGTGTCCCCTCATTTCTACCATGATCCAGTGTGTGGGCCAGTGTCCCCTCATTTCCACCATGATCCAGTGTGTGGGCCAGTGTCCCCTCATTTCCACCATGATCCAGTGTGTGGGCCAGTGTCCCCTCATTTCCACCATGATCCAGTGTGTGGGCCAGTGTCCCCTCATTTCCACCATGATCCAGTGTGTGGGCCAGTGTCCCCTCATTTCCACCATGATCCAGTGTGTGAGCCAGTGTCCCCTCATTTCCACCATGATCCTGTGTGTGAGCCAGTGTCCCCTCATTTCCACCATGATCCAGTGTGTGGACCAGTGTCCCCTCATTTCCACCATGATCCAGTGTGTGGGCCAGTGTCCCCTCATTTCCACCATGATCCTGTGTGTGGGCCAGTGTCCCCTCATTTCCACCATGATCCTGTGTGTGGGCCAGTGTCCCCTCATTTCTACCATGATCCAGTGTGTGGACCAGTGTCCCCTCATTTCCACCATGATCCAGTGTGTGGGCCAGTGTCCCCTCATTTCCACCATGATCCTGTGTGTGGGCCAGTGTCCCCTCATTTCCACCATGATCCAGTGTGTGGGCCAGTGTCCCCTCATTTCCACCATGATCCAGTGTGTGGGCCAGTGTCCCCTCATTTCCACCATGATCCAGTGTGTGGGCCAGTGTCCCCTCATTTCCACCATGATCCAGTGTGTGGGCCAGTGTCCCCTCATTTCCACCATGATCCAGTGTGTGGGCCAGTGTCCCCTCATTTCCACCATGATCCTGTGTGTGGGCCAGTGTCCCCTCATTTCCACCATGATCCTGTGTGTGGGCCAGTGTCCCCTCATTTCTACCATGATCCAGTGTGTGGACCAGTGTCCCCTCATTTCCACCATGATCCTGTGTGTGGGCCAGTGTCCCCTCATTTCCACCATGATCCAGTGTGTGGGCCAGTGTCCCCTCATTTCCACCATGATCCAGTGTGTGGGCCAGTGTCCCCTCATTTCCACCATGATCCAGTGTGTGGGCCAGTGTCCCCTCATTTCCATCATGATCCTGTGTGTGGGCCAGTGTCCCCTCATTTCCACCATGATCCAGTGTGTGGGCCAGTGTCCCCTCATTTCCACCATGATCCTGTGTGTGGGCCAGTGTCCCCTCATTTCTACCATGATCCAGTGTGTGGGCCAGTGTCCCTTCATTTCCACCATGATCCTGTGTGTGGGCCAGTGTCCCCTCATTTCCACCATGATCCAGTGTGTGGGCCAGTGTCCCCTCATTTCCACCATGATCCAGTGTGTGGGCCAGTGTCCCCTCATTTCCACCATGATCCAGTGTGTGGGCCAGTGTCCCCTCATTTCCACCATGATCCTGTGTGTGGGCCAGTGTCCCCTCATTTCCACCATGATCCTGTGTGTGGGCCAGTGTCCCCTCATTTCCACCATGATCCAGTGTGTGGGCCAGTGTCCCCTCATTTCCACCATGATCCAGTGTGTGGGCCAGTGTCCCCTCATTTCCACCATGATCCAGTGTGTGGACCAGTGTCCCCTCATTTCCACCATGATCCAGTGTGTGGGCCAGTGTCCCCTCATTTCCATCATGATCCTGTGTGTGGGCCAGTGTCCCCTCATTTCCACCATGATCCAGTGTGTGGGCCAGTGTCCCCTCATTTCCATCATGATCCTGTGTGTGGGCCAGTGTCCCCTCATTTCCACCATGATCCTGTGTGTGGGCCAGTGTCCCCTCATTTCCACCATGATCCTGTGTGTGGGCCAGTGTCCCTTCATTTCCACCATGATCCAGTGTGTGGGCCAGTGTCCCCTCATTTCCACCATGATCCTGTGTGTGGACCAGTGTCCCCTCATTTCCACCATGATCCTGTGTGTGGGCCAGTGTCCCCTCATTTCCACCATGATCCTGTGTGTGGGCCAGTGTCCCTTCATTTCCACCATGATCCAGTGTTTGGGCCAGTGTCCCCTCATTTCCACCATGATCCTGTGTGTGGGCCAGTGTCCCCTCATTTCCACCATGATCCAGTGTGTGGGCCAGTGTCCCCTCATTTCCACCATGATCCTGTGTGTGGGTCAGTGTCCCCTCATTTCCACCATGATCCTGTGTGTGGGCCAGTGTCCCCTCATTTCCACCATGATCCTGTGTGTGGGCCAGTGTCCCCTCATTTCTACCATGATCCAGTGTGTGGGCCAGTGTCCCTTCATTTCCACCATGATCCTGTGTGTGGGCCAGTGTCCCCTCATTTCCACCATGATCCAGTGTGTGGGCCAGTGTCCCCTCATTTCCACCATGATCCAGTGTGTGGGCCAGTGTCCCCTCATTTCCACCATGATCCAGTGTGTGGGCCAGTGTCCCCTCATTTCCACCATGATCCTGTGTGTGAGCCAGTGTCCCCTCATTTCCACCATGATCCAGTGTGTGGGCCAGTGTCCCCTCATTTCCACCATGATCCTGTGTGTGGGCCAGTGTCCCCTCATTTCCACCATGATCCTGTGTTTGGGCCAGTGTCCCCTCATTTCCACCATGATCCTGTGTTTGGGCCAGTGTCCCCTCATTTCCACCATGATCCAGTGTGTGGGCCAGTGTCCCCTCATTTCCATCATGATCCAGTGTGTGGGCCAGTGTCCCCTCATTTCCACCATGATCCTGTGTTTGGGCCAGTGTCCCCTCATTTCCATCATGATCCAGTGTGTGGGCCAGTGTCCCCTCATTTCCACCATGATCCTGTGTTTGGGCCAGTGTCCCCTGATTTCCACCATGATCCAGTGTGTGGGCCAGTGTCCCCTCATTTCCACCATGATCCAGTGTGTGGGCCAGTGTCCCCTCATTTCCACCATGATCCTGTGTGTGGGCCAGTGTCCCCTCATTTCCACCATGATCCTGTGTGTGGGCCAGTGTCCCCTCATTTCCACCATGATCCAGTGTGTGGGCCAGTGTCCCCTCATTTCCACCATGATCCTGTGTTTGGGCCAGTGTCCCCTCATTTCCACCATGATCCAGTGTGTGGGCCAGTGTCCCCTCATTTCCACCATGATCCAGTGTGTGGGCCAGTGTCCCTTCATTTCCACCATGATCCAGTGTGTGGGCCAGTGTCCCTTCATTTCCACCATGATCCTGTGTGTGGGCCAGTGTCCCCTCATTTCTACCATGATCCAGTGTGTGGGCCAGTGTCCCCTCATTTCCACCATGATCCAGTGTGTGGGCCAGTGTCCCCTCATTTCCATCATGATCCTGTGTGTGGGCCAGTGTCCCCTCATTTCCACCATGATCCTGTGTGTGGGCCAGTGTCCCCTCATTTCCACCATGATCCTGTGTGTGGGCCAGTGTCCCCTCATTTCCACCATGATCCAGTGTGTGGGCCAGTGTCCCTTCATTTCTACCATGATCCAGTGTGTGGGCCAGTGTCCCCTCATTTCTACCATGATCCAGTGTGTGGGCCAGTGTCCCCTCATTTCCATCATGATCCTGTGTGTGAGCCAGTGTCCCTTCATTTCCACCATGATCCTGTGTGTGGGCCAGTGTCCCCTCATTTCCACCATGATCCTGTGTGTGGGCCAGTGTCCCCTCATTTCCACCATGATCCAGTGTGTGGGCCAGTGTCTCCTCATTTCCACCATGATCCTGTGTGTGGGCCAGTGTCCCCTCATTTCCACCATGATCCAGTGTGTGGGCCAGTGTCCCCTCATTTCCACCATGATCCAGTGTGTGGGCCAGTGTCCCCTCATTTCCACCATGATCCAGTGTGTGGGCCAGTGTCCCCTCATTTCCACCATGATCCTGTGTGTGGGCCAGTGTCCCCTCATTTCCACCATGATCCTGTGTGTGGGCCAGTGTCCCCTCATTTCCACCATGATCCAGTGTGTGGGCCAGTGTCCCCTCATTTCCACCATGATCCTGTGTGTGGGCCAGTGTCCCCTCATTTCCACCATGATCCAGTGTGTGGGCCAGTGTCCCCTCATTTCCATCATGATCCAGTGTGTGGGCCAGTGTCCCCTCATTTCCACCATGATCCAGTGTGTGGGCCAGTGTCCCCTCATTTCCACCATGATCCAGTGTGTGGGCCAGTGTCCCCTCATTTCCACCATGATCCAGTGTGTGGGCCAGTGTCCCCTCATTTCCACCATGATCCAGTGTGTGGGCCAGTGTCCCCTCATTTCCACCATGATCCAGTGTGTGGGCCAGTGTCCCCTCATTTCCACCATGATCCAGTGTGTGGGCCAGTGTCCCCTCATTTCCACCATGATCCTGTGTGTGGGCCAGTGTCCCCTCATTTCCACCATGATCCAGTGTGTGGGCCAGTGTCCCCTCATTTCCACCATGATCCAGTGTGTGGGCCAGTGTCCCCTCATTTCCACCATGATCCAGTGTGTGGACCAGTGTCCCCTCATTTCCACCATGATCCAGTGTGTGGGCCAGTGTCCCCTCATTTCCACCATGATCCAGTGTGTGGACCAGTGTCCCCTCATTTCCACCATGATCCAGTGTGTGGGCCAGTGTCCCCTCATTTCCACCATGATCCAGTGTGTGGACCAGTGTCCCCTCATTTCTACCATGATCCAGTGTGTGGGCCAGTGTCCCCTCATTTCCACCATGATCCAGTGTGTGGGCCAGTGTCCCCTCATTTCCATCATGATCCTGTGTGTGGGCCAGTGTCCCCTCATTTCCATCATGATCCAGTGTGTGGGCCAGTGTCCCCTCATTTCCATCATGATCCTGTGTGTGGGCCAGTGTCCCCTCATTTCCACCATGATACTGTGTGTGAGCCAGTGTCCCCTCATTTCCACCATGATCCAGTGTGTGGGCCAGTGTCCCCTCATTTCCACCATGATCCTGTGTGTGGGCCAGTGTCCCCTCATTTCCACCATGATCCAGTGTGTGGGCCAGTGTCCCCTCATTTCCACCATGATCCAGTGTGTGGGCCAGTGTCCTCTCATTTCCATCATGATCCTGTGTGTGAGCCAGTGTCCCCTCATTTCCACCATGATCCTGTGTGTGAGCCAGTGTCCCCTCATTTCCACCATGATCCTGTGTGTGGGCCAGTGTCCCCTCATTTCTACCATGATCCTGTGTGTGGGCCAGTGTCCCTTCATTTCCACCATGATCCTGTGTGTGGGCCAGTGTCCCCTCATTTCCACCATGATCCTGTGTGTGGGCCAGTGTCCCTTCATTTCCACCATGATCCAGTGTTTGGGCCAGTGTCCCCTCATTTCCACCATGATCCTGTGTGTGGGCCAGTGTCCCCTCATTTCCACCATGATCCAGTGTGTGGGCCAGTGTCCCCTCATTTCCACCATGATCCTGTGTGTGGGTCAGTGTCCCCTCATTTCCACCATGATCCTGTGTGTGGGCCAGTGTCCCCTCATTTCCACCATGATCCTGTGTGTGGGCCAGTGTCCCCTCATTTCTACCATGATCCAGTGTGTGGGCCAGTGTCCCTTCATTTCCACCATGATCCTGTGTGTGGGCCAGTGTCCCCTCATTTCCACCATGATCCAGTGTGTGGGCCAGTGTCCCCTCATTTCCACCATGATCCAGTGTGTGGGCCAGTGTCCCCTCATTTCCACCATGATCCAGTGTGTGGGCCAGTGTCCCCTCATTTCCACCATGATCCTGTGTGTGAGCCAGTGTCCCCTCATTTCCACCATGATCCAGTGTGTGGGCCAGTGTCCCCTCATTTCCACCATGATCCAGTGTGTGGGCCAGTGTCCCCTCATTTCCACCATGATCCTGTGTGTGGGCCAGTGTCCCCTCATTTCCACCATGATCCAGTGTGTGGGCCAGTGTCCCCTCATTTCCACCATGATCCAGTGTGTGGGCCAGTGTCCCCTCATTTCCACCATGATCCAGTGTGTGGGCCAGTGTCCCCTCATTTCCACCATGATCCTGTGTGTGAGCCAGTGTCCCCTCATTTCCACCATGATCCAGTGTGTGGGCCAGTGTCCCCTCATTTCCACCATGATCCAGTGTGTGGGCCAGTGTCCCCTCATTTCCACCATGATCCTGTGTGTGGGCCAGTGTCCCCTCATTTCCACCATGATCCTGTGTGTGGGCCAGTGTCCCCTCATTTCCACCATGATCCAGTGTGTGGGCCAGTGTCCCCTCATTTCCACCATGATCCAGTGTGTGGGCCAGTGTCCCCTCATTTCCACCATGATCCAGTGTGTGGGCCAGTGTCCCCTCATTTCCACCATGATCCTGTGTTTGGGCCAGTGTCCCCTCATTTCCACCATGATCCTGTGTTTGGGCCAGTGTCCCCTCATTTCCACCATGATCCAGTGTGTGGGCCAGTGTCCCCTCATTTCCATCATGATCCAGTGTGTGGGCCAGTGTCCCCTCATTTCCACCATGATCCTGTGTTTGGGCCAGTGTCCCCTCATTTCCATCATGATCCAGTGTGTGGGCCAGTGTCCCCTCATTTCCACCATGATCCTGTGTTTGGGCCAGTGTCCCCTGATTTCCACCATGATCCAGTGTGTGGGCCAGTGTCCCCTCATTTCCACCATGATCCAGTGTGTGGGCCAGTGTCCCCTCATTTCCACCATGATCCTGTGTGTGGGCCAGTGTCCCCTCATTTCCACCATGATCCTGTGTGTGGGCCAGTGTCCCCTCATTTCCACCATGATCCTGTGTGTGGGCCAGTGTCCCCTCATTTCCACCATGATCCAGTGTGTGGGCCAGTGTCCCCTCATTTCCACCATGATCCTGTGTTTGGGCCAGTGTCCCCTCATTTCCACCATGATCCAGTGTGTGGGCCAGTGTCCCCTCATTTCCACCATGATCCTGTGTGTGGGCCAGTGTCCCCTCATTTCCACCATGATCCTGTGTGTGGGCCAGTGTCCCCTCATTTCCACCATGATCCTGTGTGTGGGCCAGTGTCCCCTCATTTCCACCATGATCCAGTGTGTGGGCCAGTGTCCCCTCATTTCCACCATGATCCAGTGTGTGGGCCAGTGTCCCCTCATTTCCACCATGATCCAGTGTGTGGGCCAGTGTCCCCTCATTTCCACCATGATCCTGTGTTTGGGCCAGTGTCCCCTCATTTCCACCATGATCCTGTGTGTGGGCCAGTGTCCCCTCATTTCCACCATGATCCAGTGTGTGGGCCAGTGTCCCCTCATTTCCACCATGATCCAGTGTGTGGGCCAGTGTCCCTTCATTTCCACCATGATCCAGTGTGTGGGCCAGTGTCCCTTCATTTCCACCATGATCCTGTGTGTGGGCCAGTGTCCCCTCATTTCTACCATGATCCAGTGTGTGGGCCAGTGTCCCCTCATTTCCACCATGATCCAGTGTGTGGGCCAGTGTCCCCTCATTTCCATCATGATCCTGTGTGTGGGCCAGTGTCCCCTCATTTCCACCATGATCCTGTGTGTGGGCCAGTGTCCCCTCATTTCCACCATGATCCTGTGTGTGGGCCAGTGTCCCCTCATTTCCACCATGATCCAGTGTGTGGGCCAGTGTCCCTTCATTTCTACCATGATCCAGTGTGTGGGCCAGTGTCCCCTCATTTCTACCATGATCCAGTGTGTGGGCCAGTGTCCCCTCATTTCCATCATGATCCTGTGTGTGAGCCAGTGTCCCTTCATTTCCACCATGATCCTGTGTGTGGGCCAGTGTCCCCTCATTTCCACCATGATCCTGTGTGTGGGCCAGTGTCCCCTCATTTCCACCATGATCCAGTGTGTGGGCCAGTGTCTCCTCATTTCCACCATGATCCTGTGTGTGGGCCAGTGTCCCCTCATTTCCACCATGATCCAGTGTGTGGGCCAGTGTCCCCTCATTTCCACCATGATCCAGTGTGTGGGCCAGTGTCCCCTCATTTCCACCATGATCCAGTGTGTGGGCCAGTGTCCCCTCATTTCCACCATGATCCTGTGTGTGGGCCAGTGTCCCCTCATTTCCACCATGATCCTGTGTGTGGGCCAGTGTCCCCTCATTTCCACCATGATCCAGTGTGTGGGCCAGTGTCCCCTCATTTCCACCATGATCCTGTGTGTGGGCCAGTGTCCCCTCATTTCCACCATGATCCAGTGTGTGGGCCAGTGTCCCCTCATTTCCATCATGATCCAGTGTGTGGGCCAGTGTCCCCTCATTTCCACCATGATCCAGTGTGTGGGCCAGTGTCCCCTCATTTCCACCATGATCCAGTGTGTGGGCCAGTGTCCCCTCATTTCCACCATGATCCAGTGTGTGGGCCAGTGTCCCCTCATTTCCACCATGATCCAGTGTGTGGGCCAGTGTCCCCTCATTTCCACCATGATCCAGTGTGTGGGCCAGTGTCCCCTCATTTCCACCATGATCCAGTGTGTGGGCCAGTGTCCCCTCATTTCCACCATGATCCTGTGTGTGGGCCAGTGTCCCCTCATTTCCACCATGATCCAGTGTGTGGGCCAGTGTCCCCTCATTTCCACCATGATCCAGTGTGTGGGCCAGTGTCCCCTCATTTCCACCATGATCCAGTGTGTGGACCAGTGTCCCCTCATTTCCACCATGATCCAGTGTGTGGGCCAGTGTCCCCTCATTTCCACCATGATCCAGTGTGTGGACCAGTGTCCCCTCATTTCCACCATGATCCAGTGTGTGGGCCAGTGTCCCCTCATTTCCACCATGATCCAGTGTGTGGACCAGTGTCCCCTCATTTCTACCATGATCCAGTGTGTGGGCCAGTGTCCCCTCATTTCCACCATGATCCAGTGTGTGGGCCAGTGTCCCCTCATTTCCATCATGATCCTGTGTGTGGGCCAGTGTCCCCTCATTTCCATCATGATCCAGTGTGTGGGCCAGTGTCCCCTCATTTCCATCATGATCCTGTGTGTGGGCCAGTGTCCCCTCATTTCCACCATGATACTGTGTGTGAGCCAGTGTCCCCTCATTTCCACCATGATCCAGTGTGTGGGCCAGTGTCCCCTCATTTCCACCATGATCCTGTGTGTGGGCCAGTGTCCCCTCATTTCCACCATGATCCAGTGTGTGGGCCAGTGTCCCCTCATTTCCACCATGATCCAGTGTGTGGGCCAGTGTCCTCTCATTTCCATCATGATCCTGTGTGTGAGCCAGTGTCCCCTCATTTCCACCATGATCCAGTGTGTGGGCCAGTGTCCCCTCATTTCCATCATGATCCAGTGTGTGGGCCAGTGTCCCCTCATTTCCATCATGATCCTGTGTGTGGACCAGTGTCCCCTCATTTCCACCATGATCCTGTGTGTGGACCAGTGTCCCCTCATTTCCACCATGATCCTGTGTGTGGGCCAGTGTCCCCTCATTTCCACCATGATCCTGTGTGTGGGCCAGTGTCCCTTCATTTCCACCATGATCCAGTGTGTGGGCCAGTGTCCCCTCATTTCCACCATGATCCTGTGTGTGGGCCAGTGTCCCCTCATTTCCACCATGATCCTGTGTGTGGGCCAGTGTCCCCTCATTTCCACCATGATCCAGTGTGTGGGCCAGTGTCCCCTCATTTCCACCATGATCCTGTGTGTGGGCCAGTGTCCCTTCATTTCCACCATTATCCTGTGTGTGGGCCAGTGTCCCCTCATTTCCATCATGATCCAGTGTGTGGGCCAGTGTCCCTTCATTTCCACCATGATCCAGTGTGTGGGCCAGTGTCCCCTCATTTCCATCATGATCCAGTGTGTGGGCCAGTGTCCCCTCATTTCCACCATGATCCAGTGTGTGGGCCAGTGTCCCCTCATTTCCACCATGATCCAGTGTGTGGGCCAGTGTCCCCTCATTTCCACCATGATCCAGTGTGTGGGCCAGTGTCCCCTCATTTCCACCATGATCCAGTGTGTGGGCCAGTGTCCCCTCATTTCCACCATGATCCAGTGTGTGGGCCAGTGCCCCCTCATTTCCACCATGATCCAGTGTGTGGGCCAGTGTCCCCTCATTTCCACCATGATCCTGTGTGTGGACCAGTGCCCCCTCATTTCCACCATGATCCTGTGTGTGGGCCAGTGTCCCCTCATTTCCACCATGATCCAGTGTGTGGGCCAGTGTCCCCTCATTTCCACCATGATCCTGTGTGTGGGCCAGTGTCCCCTCATTTCCACCATGATCCTGTGTGTGGACCAGTGTCCCTTCATTTCCACCATGATCCTGTGTGTGGACCAGTGTCCCCTCATTTCCACCATGATCCAGTGTGTGGGCCAGTGTCCCCTCATTTCCACCATGATCCAGTGTGTGGGCCAGTGTCCCCTCATTTCCACCATGATCCAGTGTGTGGACCAGTGTCCCCTCATTTCCACCATGATCCTGTGTGTGGGCCAGTGTCCCCTCATTTCCACCATGATCCAGTGTGTGAGCCAGTGTCCCCTCATTTCCACCATGATCCAGTGTGTGGACCAGTGTCCCCTCATTTCCACCATGATCCTGTGTGTGGGCCAGTGTCCCCTCATTTCCATCATGATCCAGTGTGTGGGCCAGTGTCCTCTCATTTCCACCATGATCCAGTGTGTGGACCAGTGTCCCCTCATTTCCACCATGATCCAGTGTGTGGACCAGTGTCCCCTCATTTCCACCATGATCCTGTGTGTGGGCCAGTGTCCCCTCATTTCCACCATGATCCAGTGTGTGGGCCAGTGTCCCCTCATTTCCACCATGATCCTGTGTGTGGGCCAGTGTCCCCTCATTTCCACCATGATCCAGTGTGTGGGCCAGTGTCCCCTCATTTCCACCATGATCCAGTGTGTGGACCAGTGTCCCCTCATTTCCACCATGATCCAGTGTGTGGGCCAGTGTCCCCTCATTTCCACCATGATCCAGTGTGTGGGCCAGTGTCCCCTCATTTCCACCATGATCCAGTGTGTGGGCCAGTGTCCCCTCATTTCCACCATGATCCAGTGTGTGGGCCAGTGTCCCCTCATTTCCACCATGATCCAGTGTGTGGACCAGTGTCCCCTCATTTCTACCATGATCCAGTGTGTGGGCCAGTGTCCCCTCATTTCCACCATGATCCAGTGTGTGAGCCAGTGTCCCCTCATTTCCACCATGATCCTGTGTGTGAGCCAGTGTCCCCTCATTTCCATCATGATCCTGTGTGTGGGCCAGTGTCCCCTCATTTCCATCATGATCCTGTGTGTGAGCCAGTGTCCCCTCATTTCCATCATGATCCTGTGTGTGGGCCAGTGTCCCCTCATTTCCACCATGATCCTGTGTGTGAGCCAGTGTCCCCTCATTTCCATCATGATCCAGTGTGTGGGCCAGTGTCCCGTCATTTCCATCATGATCCTGTGTGTGGGCCAGTGTCCCCTCATTTCCACCATGATCCAGTGTGTGGGCCAGTGTCCCCTCATTTCCACCATGATCCTGTGTGTGGGCCAGTGTCCCCTCATTTCCACCATGATCCTGTGTGTGGGCCAGTGTCCCCTCATTTCCACCATGATCCTGTGTGTGGACCAGTGTCCCCTCATTTCCACCATGATCCAGTGTGTGGACCAGTGTCCCCTCATTTCCACCATGATCCAGTGTGTGGGCCAGTGTCCCCTCATTTCCACCATGATCCTGTGTGTGGGCCAGTGTCCCCTCATTTCCACCATGATCCTGTGTGTGGGCCAGTGTCCCCTCATTTCTACCATGATCCAGTGTGTGGGCCAGTGTCCCCTCATTTCCACCATGATCCTGTGTGTGGGCCAGTGTCCCCTCATTTCCACCATGATCCTGTGTGTGGGCCAGTGTCCCCTCATTTCCACCATGATCCAGTGTGTGGGCCAGTGTCCCCTCATTTCCACCATGATCCTGTGTGTGGGCCAGTGTCCCCTCATTTCCACCATGATCCTGTGTGTGGGCCAGTGTCCCCTCATTTCTACCATGATCCAGTGTGTGGGCCAGTGTCCCCTCATTTCCACCATGATCCTGTGTGTGGGCCAGTGTCCCCTCATTTCCACCATGATCCTGTGTGTGGGCCAGTGTCCCCTCATTTCCACCATGATCCAGTGTGTGGGCCAGTGTCCCCTCATTTCCACCATGATCCAGTGTGTGGACCAGTGTCCCCTCATTTCCACCATGATCCTGTGTGTGGGCCAGTGTCCCCTCATTTCCACCATGATCCAGTGTGTGAGCCAGTGTCCCCTCATTTCCACCATGATCCAGTGTGTGGACCAGTGTCCCCTCATTTCCACCATGATCCTGTGTGTGGGCCAGTGTCCCCTCATTTCCACCATGATCCAGTGTGTGGACCAGTGTCCCCTCATTTCCACCATGATCCTGTGTGTGGGCCAGTGTCCCCTCATTTCCACCATGATCCAGTGTGTGGGCCAGTGTCCCCTCATTTCCACCATGATCCTGTGTGTGGGCCAGTGTCCCCTCATTTCCACCATGATCCAGTGTGTGGGCCAGTGTCCCCTCATTTCCACCATGATCCTGTGTGTGGGCCAGTGTCCCCTCATTTCCACCATGATCCAGTGTGTGGGCCAGTGTCCCCTCATTTCCACCATGATCCAGTGTGTGGACCAGTGTCCCCTCATTTCCACCATGATCCAGTGTGTGGGCCAGTGTCCCCTCATTTCCACCATGATCCAGTGTGTGGGCCAGTGTCCCCTCATTTCCACCATGATCCAGTGTGTGGGCCAGTGTCCCCTCATTTCCACCATGATCCAGTGTGTGGGCCAGTGTCCCCTCATTTCCACCATGATCCAGTGTGTGGACCAGTGTCCCCTCATTTCTACCATGATCCAGTGTGTGGGCCAGTGTCCCCTCATTTCCACCATGATCCAGTGTGTGAGCCAGTGTCCCCTCATTTCCACCATGATCCTGTGTGTGAGCCAGTGTCCCCTCATTTCCATCATGATCCTGTGTGTGGGCCAGTGTCCCCTCATTTCCATCATGATCCTGTGTGTGAGCCAGTGTCCCCTCATTTCCATCATGATCCTGTGTGTGGGCCAGTGTCCCCTCATTTCCACCATGATCCTGTGTGTGAGCCAGTGTCCCCTCATTTCCATCATGATCCAGTGTGTGGGCCAGTGTCCCGTCATTTCCATCATGATCCTGTGTGTGGGCCAGTGTCCCCTCATTTCCACCATGATCCAGTGTGTGGGCCAGTGTCCCCTCATTTCCACCATGATCCTGTGTGTGGGCCAGTGTCCCCTCATTTCCACCATGATCCTGTGTGTGGGCCAGTGTCCCCTCATTTCCACCATGATCCTGTGTGTGGACCAGTGTCCCCTCATTTCCACCATGATCCAGTGTGTGGACCAGTGTCCCCTCATTTCCACCATGATCCAGTGTGTGGGCCAGTGTCCCCTCATTTCCACCATGATCCTGTGTGTGGGCCAGTGTCCCCTCATTTCCACCATGATCCTGTGTGTGGGCCAGTGTCCCCTCATTTCTACCATGATCCAGTGTGTGGGCCAGTGTCCCCTCATTTCCACCATGATCCTGTGTGTGGGCCAGTGTCCCCTCATTTCCACCATGATCCTGTGTGTGGGCCAGTGTCCCCTCATTTCCACCATGATCCTGTGTGTGGGCCAGTGTCCCCTCATTTCCACCATGATCCTGTGTGTGGGCCAGTGTCCCCTCATTTCTACCATGATCCAGTGTGTGGGCCAGTGTCCCTTCATTTCCACCATGATCCTGTGTGTGGGCCAGTGTCCCCTCATTTCCACCATGATCCAGTGTGTGGGCCAGTGTCCCCTCATTTCCACCATGATCCAGTGTGTGGGCCAGTGTCCCCTCATTTCCACCATGATCCTGTGTGTGGGCCAGTGTCCCCTCATTTCCACCATGATCCTGTGTGTGGGCCAGTGTCCCCTCATTTCCACCATGATCCTGTGTGTGGGCCAGTGTCCCCTCATTTCCACCATGATCCAGTGTGTGGGCCAGTGTCCCCTCATTTCCACCATGATCCAGTGTGTGGGCCAGTGTCCCCTCATTTCCACCATGATCCAGTGTGTGGTTCAGTGTCCCCTCATTTCCACCATGATCCTGTGTTTGGGCCAGTGTCCCCTCATTTCCACCATGATCCTGTGTGTGGGCCAGTGTCCCCTCATTTCCACCATGATCCTGTGTTTGGGCCAGTGTCCCCTCATTTCCACCATGATCCAGTGTGTGGGCCAGTGTCCCCTCATTTCCACCATGATCCAGTGTGTGGGCCAGTGTCCCCTCATTTCCATCATGATCCTGTGTGTGGGCCAGTGTCCCCTCATTTCCACCATGATCCTGTGTGTGGGCCAGTGTCCCCTCATTTCCACCATGATCCTGTGTGTGGGCCAGTGTCCCTTCATTTCCACCATGATCCAGTGTGTGGGCCAGTGTCCCCTCATTTCCACCATGATCCTGTGTGTGGGCCAGTGTCCCCTCATTTCCACCATGATCCTGTGTGTGGGCCAGTGTCCCTTCATTTCCATCATGATCCAGTGTGTGGGCCAGTGTCCCCTCATTTCCACCATGATCCTGTGTGTGGGCCAGTGTCCCCTCATTTCCACCATGATCCAGTGTGTGGGCCAGTGTCCCCTCATTTCCACCATGATCCTGTGTGTGGGCCAGTGTCCCCTCATTTCCACCATGATCCTGTGTGTGGGCCAGTGTCCCCTCATTTCCACCATGATCCTGTGTGTGGACCAGTGTCCCCTCATTTCCACCATGATCCAGTGTGTGGACCAGTGTCCCCTCATTTCCACCATGATCCAGTGTGTGGGCCAGTGTCCCCTCATTTCCACCATGATCCTGTGTGTGGGCCAGTGTCCCCTCATTTCTACCATGATCCAGTGAGTGGGCCAGTGTCCCTTCATTTCCACCATGATCCTGTGTGTGGGCCAGTGTCCCCTCATTTCCACCATGATCCAGTGTGTGGGCCAGTGTCCCCTCATTTCCACCATGATCCAGTGTGTGGGCCAGTGTCCCCTCATTTCCACCATGATCCAGTGTGTGGGCCAGTGTCCCCTCATTTCCACCATGATCCTGTGTGTGAGCCAGTGTCCCCTCATTTCCACCATGATCCAGTGTGTGGGCCAGTGTCCCCTCATTTCCACCATGATCCAGTGTGTGGGCCAGTGTCCCCTCATTTCCACCATGATCCTGTGTGTGGGCCAGTGTCCCCTCATTTCCACCATGATCCTGTGTGTGGGCCAGTGTCCCCTCATTTCCACCATGATCCTGTGTGTGGGCCAGTGTCCCCTCATTTCCACCATGATCCAGTGTGTGGGCCAGTGTCCCCTCATTTCCACCATGATCCAGTGTGTGGGCCAGTGTCCCCTCATTTCCACCATGATCCAGTGTGTGGGCCAGTGTCCCCTCATTTCCACCATGATCCTGTGTTTGGGCCAGTGTCCCCTCATTTCCACCATGATCCAGTGTGTGGGCCAGTGTCCCCTCATTTCCACCATGATCCTGTGTTTGGGCCAGTGTCCCCTCATTTCCACCATGATCCAGTGTGTGGGCCAGTGTCCCCTCATTTCCACCATGATCCAGTGTGTGGGCCAGTGTCCCTTCATTTCCACCATGATCCTGTGTGTGGACCAGTGTCTCCTCATTTCCACCATGATCCTGTGTGTGGGCCAGTGTCCCCTCATTTCCACCATGATCCAGTGTGTGGGCCAGTGTCCCCTCATTTCCACCATGATCCAGTGTGTGGGCCAGTGTCCCCTCATTTCCACCATGATCCAGTGTGTGGGCCAGTGTCCCCTCATTTCCACCATGATCCTGTGTGTGGGCCAGTGTCCCCTCATTTCCACCACGATCCTGTGTGTGGGCCAGTGTCCCTTCATTTCCACCATGATCCAGTGTGTGGGCCAGTGTCCCCTCATTTCCACCATGATCCTGTGTGTGGGCCAGTGTCCCCTCATTTCCACCATGATCCAGTGTGTGGGCCAGTGTCCCCTCATTTCCACCATGATCCTGTGTGTGGGCCAGTGTCCCCTCATTTCCACCATGATCCTGTGTGTGGGCCAGTGTCCCCTCATTTCCACCATGATCCAGTGTGTGGGCCAGTGTCCCCTCATTTCCACCATGATCCTGTGTGTGGGCCAGTGTCCCCTCATTTCCACCATGATCCTGTGTGTGGGCCAGTGTCCCCTCATTTCCACCATGATCCTGTGTGTGGACCAGTGTCCCCTCATTTCCACCATGATCCAGTGTGTGGGCCAGTGTCCCCTCATTTCCACCATGATCCAGTGTGTGGGCCAGTGTCCCCTCATTTCCACCATGATCCAGTGTGTGGGCCAGTGTCCCCTCATTTCCACCATGATCCAGTGTGTGGGCCAGTGTCCCCTCATTTCCACCATGATCCTGTGTGTGGGCCAGTGTCCCTTCATTTCCACCATGATCCAGTGTGTGAGCCAGTGTCCCCTCATTTCTACCATGATCCAGTGTGTGGGCCAGTGTCCCCTCATTTCCACCATGATCCAGTGTGTGGGCCAGTGTCCCTTCATTTCCACCATGATCCAGTGTGTGGGCCAGTGTCCCTTCATTTCCACCATGATCCTGTGTGTGGGCCAGTGTCCCCTCATTTCTACCATGATCCAGTGTGTGGTCCAGTGTCCCCTCATTTCCACCATGATCCAGTGTGTGGGCCAGTGTCCCCTCATTTCCATCATGATCCTGTGTGTGGGCCAGTGTCCCCTCATTTCCACCATGATCCTGTGTGTGGGCCAGTGTCCCCTCATTTCCACCATGATCCTGTGTGTGGGCCAGTGTCCCCTCATTTCTACCATGATCCAGTGTGTGGGCCAGTGTCCCCTCATTTCCACCATGATCCTGTGTGTGGGCCAGTGTCCCCTCATTTCTACCATGATCCAGTGTGTGGGCCAGTGTCCCCTCATTTCTACCATGATCCAGTGTGTGGGCCAGTGTCCCCTCATTTCCATCATGATCCTGTGTGTGAGCCAGTGTCCCCTCATTTCCACCATGATCCTGTGTGTGGGCCAGTGTCCCCTCATTTCCACCATGATCCAGTGTGTGGGCCAGTGTCCCCTCATTTCCACCATGATCCTGTGTGTGGACCAGTGTCCCCTCATTTCCACCATGATCCAGTGTGTGGGCCAGTGTCCCCTCATTTCCACCATGATCCAGTGTGTGGGCCAGTGTCCCCTCATTTCCACCATGATCCTGTGTGTGGACCAGTGTCCCCTCATTTCCACCATGATCCAGTGTGTGGGCCAGTGTCCCCTCATTTCCACCATGATCCTGTGTGTGGGCCAGTGTCCCCTCATTTCCACCATGATCCAGTGTGTGGGCCAGTGTCCCCTGATTTCCACCATGATCCAGTGTGTGGGCCAGTGTCCCCTCATTTCCACCATGATCCTGTGTGTGGGCCAGTGTCCCCTCATTTCCACCATGATCCAGTGTGTGGGCCAGTGTCCCCTCATTTCCACCATGATCCAGTGTGTGGGCCAGTGTCCCCTCATTTCCACCATGATCCAGTGTGTGGGCCAGTGTCCCCTCATTTCCACCATGATCCTGTGTGTGGGCCAGTGTCCCCTCATTTCCACCATGATCCAGTGTGTGGGCCAGTGTCCCCTCATTTCCACCATGATCCAGTGTGTGGGCCAGTGTCCCCTCATTTCCACCATGATCCTGTGTGTGGGCCAGTGTCCCCTCATTTCCACCATGATCCAGTGTGTGGGCCAGTGTCCCCTCATTTCCATCATGATCCAGTGTGTGGGCCAGTGTCCCCTCATTTCCATCATGATCCTGTGTGTGGGCCAGTGTCCCCTCATTTCCACCATGATCCAGTGTGTGGGCCAGTGTCCCTTTATTTCCACCATGATCCAGTGTGTGGGCCAGTGTCCCCTCATTTCTACCATGATCCAGTGTGTGGGCCAGTGTCCCCTCATTTCCACCATGATCCAGTGTGTGGGCCAGTGTCCCCTCATTTCCACCATGATCCTGTGTGTGGACCAGTGTCCCCTCATTTCTACCATGATCCAGTGTGTGGGCCAGTGTCCCCTCATTTCCACCATGATCCTGTGTGTGGGCCAGTGTCCCCTCATTTCCACCATGATCCAGTGTGTGGGCCAGTGTCCCCTCATTTCCATCATGATCCTGTGTGTGAGCCAGTGTCCCCTCATTTCCACCATGATCCAGTGTGTGGGCCAGTGTCCCCTCATTTCCACCATGATCCAGTGTGTGGGCCAGTGTCCCTTCATTTCCACCATGATCCTGTGTGTGGACCAGTGTCCCCTCATTTCTACCATGATCCAGTGTGTGGGCCAGTGTCCCCTCATTTCCACCATGATCCTGTGTGTGGGCCAGTGTCCCCTCATTTCCACCATGATCCTGTGTGTGGGCCAGTGCCCCCTCATTTCCACCATGATCCTGTGTGTGGACCAGTGTCCCTTCATTTCCACCATGATCCTGTGTGTGGACCAGTGTCCCCTCATTTCCACCATGATCCAGTGTGTGGGCCAGTGTCCCCTCATTTCCACCATGATCCTGTGTGTGGGCCAGTGTCCCCTCATTTCCACCATGATCCAGTGTGTGGGCCAGTGTCCCCTCATTTCCACCATGATCCTGTGTGTGGGCCAGTGTCCCTTCATTTCCACCATGATCCTGTGTGTGGGCCAGTGCCCCCTCATTTCCACCATGATCCTGTGTGTGGACCAGTGTCCCTTCATTTCCACCATGATCCTGTGTGTGGACCAGTGTCCCCTCATTTCCACCATGATCCTGTGTGTGGGCCAGTGTCCCCTCATTTCCACCATGATCCAGTGTGTGGGCCAGTGTCCCCTCATTTCCACCATGATCCTGTGTGTGGGCCAGTGTCCCTTTATTTCCACCATGATCCTGTGTGTGGGCCAGTGCCCCCTCATTTCCAGCATGATCCTGTTTGTGGGCCAGTGTCCCTTCATTTCCACCATGATCCTGTGTGTGGGCCAGTTCCCCCTCATTTCTCCAACCCAAAGTGTGTGGGCTGGAGTGTCCTCTTATTCTTCCGCTATGATCCAAAGTGTGGACCAGTTTTCCTTCACCCCCCCCCCCTCCCCATTAACCAATGCGTGTTCAATGCTCCTTAAAAGAGAAGTATGGGGTTCGTTTGTCTTTTCCTGAATTATACTTACCTAGGTGGATGCAGCATCTGTCCCCCCTCCGGCTCAAACACTGAGAATCGAGTGATCAAACACAGCCGATCGCCTGTCAGTCGGCAGCTCTCTGCTCTGCCCCCTTCCCACTCACTGGAGCGCTGGGCTGTGGAGGGGGTGGGAGCGGCCGCCTCAGGCTCTCAGCGGCTCGCTGAGAGGCTAAGCCAGGTACTGGTCCAGGCATGTGGGCAGATCCCGACTTCATTGTTGCGATCTTGCCTGGTCCGGCTCTGTGACGTCAGCCGACAGCGGGCTGCACTCCTGCGATCCACAGGAGAAGTACAGCCAAACGAGCTTTGGCTGTATGTCTTTAATTGTCTTCTCAATAAACCAGTGTGTGGGCCAGTGCCCCCTCATTTCCACCATGATCCTGTGTGTGGGCCAGTGTCCCCTCATTTCCACCATGATCCTGTGTGTGGGCCAGTGTCCCCTCATTTCCACCATGATCCAGTGTGTGGGCCAGTGCCCCCTCATTTCCACCATGATCCTGTGTGTGGGCCAGTGTCCCCTCATTTCCACCATGATCCTGTGTGTGGGCCAGTGCCCCCTCATTTCCACCATGATCCTGTGTGTGGGCCAGTGTCCCCTCATTTCCACCATGATCCTGTGTGTGGGCCAGTGTCCCTTCATTTCCACCATGATCCAGTGTGTGGACCAGTGCCCCCTCATTTCCACCATGATCCTGTGTGTGGGCCAGTGCCCCCTCATTTCCACCATGATCCTGTGTGTGGGCCAGTGTCCCCTCATTTCCACCATGATCCTGTGTGTGGGCCAGTGTCCCCTCATTTCCACCATGATCCTGTGTGTGGGCCAGTGTCCCCTCATTTCCACCATGATCCTGTGTGTGGGCCAGTGTCCCCTCATTTCCACCATGATCCAGTGTGTGGGCCAGTGCCCCCTCATTTCCACCATGATCCTGTTTGTGGGCCAGTGTCCCTTCATTTCCACCATGATCCAGTGTGTGGGCCAGTGTCCCCTCATTTCCACCATGATCCTGTGTGTGGACCAGTGTCCCCTCATTTCCACCATGATCCTGTGTGTGGGCCAGTGTCCCCTCATTTCCACCATGATCCTGTGTGTGGACCAGTGTCCCCTCATTTCCACCATGATCCTGTGTGTGGGCCAGTGTCCCCTCATTTCCACCATGATCCTGTGTGTGGGCCAGTGCCCCCTCATTTCCACCATGATCCTGTGTGTGGGCCAGTGTCCCCTCATTTCCACCATGATCCTGTGTGTGGACCAGTGTCCCCTCATTTCTACCATGATCCTGTGTGTGGACCAGTGTCCCCTCATTTCCACCATGATCCTGTGTGTGGGCCAGTGTCCCCTCATTTCCACCATGATCCTGTGTGTGGGCCAGTGTCCCCTCATTTCCACCATGATCCTGTGTGTGGGCCAGTGTCCCCTCATTTCTACCATGATCCTGTGTGTGGGCCAGTGTCCCCTCATTTCCACCATGATCCTGTGTGTGGGCCAGTGTCCCCTCATTTCCACCATGATCCTGTGTGTGGGCCAGTGTCCCCTCATTTTCTCCTCCACAAACCAGTTCATTGTTTGGTTTACTGCAAAGTATGCCAGGGTTGGCTCCTTGACTGCTATGAAGCCAAGTGTACAGCCTATTTCTCAGGCGCTTTAAACACAATAGATCCCTCATTGTATATCAAGTAATCCTGTTATTTCAGGTTTGGACTTTGTTTCTGACATTGTTTCTACCTCAGTTGTGTCATCAGAGGAATTTCTGCAGGTCCATCATTCCTAAAAAGGGAGCTCTGCTTTTCTATGAAAAACAAGGGCATCCAAGAAGCGCCGGGACTTTGATATGATTTTAAACAAGGAAGTGAGGGGACAAAAAACTTTGGAAGAGCAAACTGGTTCAGGATAGGCGGCTCACAACAGTCAAGGCCACCCTACTGCCAGCAGAGTACCAGGAAAGGATGTGGAAATGTGGAAGTAGCGCCACACCAAAAGATAAAAGAGTCCAATTTCATTTATTGATATTGTGTGAAAAGACAACCAACCCAATATCAATGTTTGGAATTTGGACTCTTAACTTTTGGTCTGGCTCCCCTTCCATATATGCTTGTCTTTTTCTGGTACTCTGCTTTTCTATGGCCAGCCTAAGCTAATCTGAACCTTGTAACACTCCCAGGGTTGCTTTATGCAGGGGCGCACCTGGGGTGACAGCCTATGAACTGTAGTTTTGTGCTTTAATAAAAGAGTTGTAAAGTCTTGTGGTTTTTTACCTTCTATGCATTACCCACTCGCCGACCAGCCGCCGTCATGCAGGTTGGCAGGGCTGCTCAAATCTCCGTAGGTGTACGTCGGCCGCTTTAAGAGCTATGCCGGAGTCCGCCGGCCACCCGCGATCGCCTCTCTAGGGAACACTTAACCCCTTGATCGCCCCCTAGTGTTAACCCCTTCCCTGCCAGTGACATTTATACAGTAATCAGTGGCTATTTTAAAAACCCCTGCAAAAGAAAGCCATAATGAGCTAGTATGCATAGCATATTAGCTCATTATGAATGACTTACCTGAGATCGAAGCCCCCGAACTGCTCGTCGTTCCCCTCCGCCGCCATCTTGCCTCGATGTCCCGTCACTGCCGTCAGTGTATCGCCGCTCCGGCGCTGTGATTGGCCGGAGCGGCGATGACGTCACACCCATGCGTGCTCGGGCCGGCAAGATTTCATTCAGAAAACCGGCAAGGATGCCGGACTGCTAGTGCGCATGCGTGTGACGTCATCGGCGCTGTATTTATAGTAAATATCTCCTTAAAGCGGAGGTTCACACAAAAAGCGAACTTCCGCTTTTTGGAACCCTCCCCCCCCTCCGGTGTCACCTTTGGCACCTTTCAGGGAGGAGGGAGTGCAGATACCTGTCTAATACAGGTATTTGCACCACTTCCAGGTTCTGACTCTCGCCACTCTTCGCGTCACCCCCCCCCCCCCCCCCCCGCTGGCTTCTGGGGGAAACACACTGTTCCCAGTAGAGACCGGGGACCAGTAACGACTCGCCACGATACTCGCGCATGCGCAGTAGGGAACCGGGCAGTAAAGCCGCAAGGCTTCACTTCCTGATTCCCTCACCAAGGATGGCGGCGAAAGCATCCGAGGACCGAGCGATTGCTCAGCCTCGTCTGCTGACATCGCGGGTGCGCTGGACAGGTAAGTGTCCATTTTTTAAAAGTCAGCAGCTGCAGTATTTGTAGCTGCTGGATTTTAAAAATAAATAAATTGGGTGGACCTCCTCTTTAAACGTGTAGGTTAAGGAGATATTTCTTGCACCTACAGGTAAGCCTTAATCTAGGCTTACCTGTAGGTGCAAGTTGTCTAAGTGGGTTTACAACCACTTTAAAGTTCTGATCGCTGTTTTAAGTGTCAATGGTTCCAAAAAAGTGTCAGAAGTGTCCGATCTGTCCGCCGCAATGTCGCAGTCCCGCTAGAAAAAAATCGCTGATCACCGCCATTACTAGTAACAAAAATTATAATAAAAATGCCATTAATATATCCCCTATTTTGTAGACGCTATAACTTTTGCGCAAAACCAATCAATAAACGCTTATTGCAATTTTTTTTTTACCAAAAATATGTAGAAGAATACATATCGGCCAAAACTGTGCAAAGTAGAAATTCCGCCGGCCACCCGCGATCGCCTCTCTAGGGGACACTTAACCCCTTGATCGCCCCCTAGTGTTAACCCCTTCCCTGCCAGTGACATTTATACAGTAATCAGTGGCTATTTTAAGTTCTGATCGCTGTATAAATGCCAATGGTCCCAAAAAAGTGTCAAAAGTGTCCGATCTGTCTGCCGCAATCCCGCTAAAAAAAAACAAAAAACAAACGCTGATCACCGCCATTACTAGAAAAGAAAAATTATAAATAAAAATGCCATTAATATATCCCCTGTTTTGTAGAATTTTGCGCAAAACCAATTGATAAATGCTTATTGCAATTTTTTTTTTACCAAAAATATGTAGAAGAATACGTATCGGGCCTAAACTGTGCAAGGAAGAAATTCCTTGCCCAGAGGAAGTAAGTATAACATATTTGTTATTTAATAAAAAAAAATAAAAAAAACCTTTACAATCACTTTATCTGTGGATCTGTAAAATATAGTGGATTTATTGTACTTTATCGTTTTCAAGAGTCTTCACATCAATCGGACATTATACGTAAAAAATGTATTTGAGTATAAAACTATTTCTTTCATATGTTATTTTACGATATGACTCCTTTTTTTACATTATATCCAGAACCTTACGGTAAAAGCACACCGAAATCTCTCATTTCAGCAGTTAATGGAAAACCTTAAAAGACTAAAAAGTTCAATAAATGTTTTATTTATAATTCCTCTAATATGAAGGACAAGAGGCACAATTATTGTAAAACCCTTGTAGCAAAAGACGCGTACATTATTCATACAACCAAATCAGAATTTCTTTGGGTAGATTATAGTAAAGCAGCTGAATGGGAACTGAATACATATTTCGATACGTGGATATAATCCTAGTAATTCAACACGGTTCATTTTATTTTTCTTTCTTTTTTTTTTACTTTTTTCTTTTTAAACATCTGCTACTTTATTTAAAAGCTTTCATTTTAATACTATCAGCTGCATAAACATGCTTATTGAAAGGGGAGTTCCAGCTTTTACCATGTAATTTCCAAATATTGCAGAAGTGCAAATACTTCCAATTTGTAATATATACGTTGTTAAAGCGGAGTTCCACCCAAAAATGGAACTACGGCTTTTCGGAATCCCCCCCCCCCTCCGGTGTCACATTTGGCACCTTTCAGGGGGGAGGGGGGGAGCAGATACCTGTCTAATACAGGTATTTTGCTCCCACTTCCGGGCATTGATACCCGAGCCACCCGCGGGTATCTACGCCACTTCCGGCACCTTTTCCGCCCCCCCCCCCCCCCTGCTGTATTTTGGGAGACACATAGGTCTCAGGAGACAGCAGGGACCAGTGGGAACGAAGATGGCGACAGCAGCACCCGAGAGCCTAAGGATAGATCGGCTTCGGGTGCTGATATCGTGGGCGCCCTGGACAGGTAATTGTCCTTATTTTAAAAGTCAGCAGCTGCAGTATTTGTAGCTGCTGACTTTAAAAAAAAAAAAAAAAAAATTGGCGGAGCTCCTCTTTAAGCTGTATGAAGACATAAATGTCATTATACATAAGGAACTTGTTTGCTATTTGTTATCTTCGTCCTTGAAGCTGTCTATTCTTTAGTATGACAAAAAAGAGCAAAGGGCACAGACTAAGTGTAGTGAGTGAAGAAGCTTTAATTAAAGGAAGACAATTAGCAAATGACATGAAGTTTGCTGTCTTGAAAAAGAGGTGTGGGCCTCGAAACATGTTGCTACGTCCACTTCCTGTTTCATCACTTACTGTGCTTGCCTGTACTCCATCAATCCACAGGTGCTGCTTCCTGTTTCCTGTCCTGAGGCTGCCTGGTCACCCCAACTACCACACTCCACCTCTTGCAGCAGGAGCTCCATCTTGGGATCTTTGACTCCTCCTCCTCCCAGCTGCAGATGCACCAATGACTGTAATGCCCCATACACACGATCGTTTTTCTTGGCATTTTTTTTCTTGCCGTTTTTCACGTCGTTTTTTTTTTCATGTTTCCTCTCAAGCCTGTCTTGCGTACACACGATCATTTTAAAAAACGATCAAGCAAAGCGCAGTGACGTACACCACGTACGACGGCACTATAAAGGGGAAGTTCATGTTAGTAAAGTTTGTTGAGCGACGATTCGCGCTTTTCAGCCTCGTGCTTTTCAGTCCGTTACAGCGTGACGAATGTGCTATCTCCATTACGAACGCTAGTTTTACCAGAACGAGCGCTCCCATCTCATACTTGATTCTGAGCATGCGCGTTTTTTTTTTCACGTCGTTAAAGCATATATCGTTTTTCACGTTGTTAAAAAAAACGACATGAAAAACGACGTGAAAAAAGAGAGCATGTTCGAAATTTTTAATGGCCGTTTTTCACGTCGTTAAAAATGCTCTGGAGCATACACACGATCATTTTTAATGGCCATTTTTAAAAATGGCATTTTTAACGGCATGAAAAACGATCGTGTGTACGGGGCATAATGCATGAGAACATCCACACACTGTCAGTGTCAGAGAATGCCTATCAGATATTGGACTCACATAAATGCGCATGCATGCAGAATAGTGAACAGGCACACGCATGCATGCAAGAATGTGCACGGGAGTGCACTCGTTCCAAATTAGTTTTTCTAAATTTAACAAATTTGTTCATTTGGAAATATTTGAATTAACGAAAACCTGTTTAACAAATTTTTCCGTAATAGCGAACATCCGAAAGTTATGAAATTTGGAAATTCAGAAATTTGCAAACTTGGAAATAAGAAAATTTGACAATTTGAAAACCAGAACGAACATCCAACCCTTTAATCGCCCCTGATGTTAACCCCTTCCCTGCCAGTGTCATTAGTGCAGTGAAAGTGCATTTTTTTTAGCACTGATCACTGTAATAATGTCACTGGTCCTCAAAAACTGTCAAAAGTGTGAGTTAAAGCGGAGTTCCACCCAAAAATGGAACTTCTGCTTTTCGGAACCCTCCCCCCCTCAGGTGTCACATTTGGCACCTTTCAGGAGGGAGGGGGGTGCAGATACCTGTCTAAGACAGGTATTTGCACCACTTCCGAGTTTTGACTCCCGCGGGAGTCACGCCCCTTCGCGTCACCCCCCCCCGCTGTCTTCTGGGAAACACACTGTTCCCAGGAGAGAGCGGGGACCAGTGACGGCGCTCCGCGCTACTCGCGCATGCGCAGTAGGGAACCGGGCAGTAAAGCCGCAAGGCTTCACTTCCTGATTCCCTCACCGAGAATCGCGGCGGCAGCATCCGAGGACCGAGCGACTGCTCGACCTCGTCTGCCGACATCGCGGGCGCACTGGACAGGTAATTGTTAATTTTTTAAAAGTCAGCAGCTGCTATATTTGTAGCTGCTGGCTTTTAAAAAAAAAAATTGGCGGAACCTCCACTTTAAGTGTCCGATTTGTCTGCTGCAATATTCGCAGTCCCGCTATAAAAGTCGCTGATCGCGATTACTAGTAAAAGGTAAAGATATAATTTTTTTATAAAAATGGGGGTTGGGTGAAAGAGATCCCCTAGCCCTGCCTGTAGTCCCTCCTGTGTCCCCCTGTCTGTGGGTAGGTGTGTGTGATGCACCTAGCCCCTGCCCAGCCTCATCCTCTTTGCCCTCGGTCAGCCTGTCTTCCTACTGATTTTACAGCGGGGAGCAGAGAGGAGGTTGGAGAAGGAGTGCAGGCTCTGGGAGGTGCCAGGGATGCTGCGCCTGCTGCTGCTCAGGTCAGGGTGCCAGTGGACGTCTTCTCCCGGGCTCTCGGTTCTAGCCAGCCTCGTGCTAGTGCTGCTCATCTTTTTCCCCGCAGACTCTGGGGCCACCGGCTCGCTGTGTGAAGACACAGATTTGTGAATTTAGCTCCGCTGCCCTGCACCCCGCCGCCGGGACTCCCCATGACAAGGGCTTAACTTGGCAGTTGCCCCACAAGCACCAGGTGCGGAGGAGGAGGAAGTTAAATCCTCCTCGGCTTTGAATGCTGGTCAGGGCCAGGGAGTTGCGGCCGTGACGTCACTGGTTGCTAGACGCCAGATGGCTCTAGCAACTAGTGACCAGTAGAGTCTCCGGTGGTGGTGGAGGCAGCGCTACGGCAGCTCAGTCTTCCCCTGTTGCCTGCATTCCAGACTGCTCTATGTCAGTTTCATTGTGGGACATGTGGTCACCCTAGTAGGGTTGCCACTTTTTCTTCAAGCCAAACCCGAACACTTTAGCAGCCTGGGACACCTTTGGGTGCCCCCAAGGAGAGTAGTAATGTGGTGCGCATAGTGTGCCGCAGTGAACAGTGGGTGTGGCCAAATTTCTCTTGCTGACATCATCGACCTGCCCCCCAGTGATGCCGAACCTGCCCCCAAACAGCTGCCTAGAATGGCAACAGCTTTGTGTGTGACTATCTTGGATACTTGGGGAGCCACAGCCTGGTCTGAATAATGTGTCCGAGTTTCAGTCTGCCTGAAACCCAGACACAAGGTTCAAAACCCTGACTGTCTGGGTGAATCCCAGACAGGTGGCAACCCTACACCCTAGGCAAAGTGCGGCCCTAGGCCTGGGCCTTGTCGGCCTAGGCCAGGATACAGCATGGGTCCGTAGAGCAGAGATTGGTGTCAGTAGGGCAGTGGACGGTGTCTGTAGTTTTTTTTTCATTATTTTATTGTTTTTTACAGTTTTATTTTTTTAATTACCGTATATACTTAAGTATAAGCCGACTTTTTCAGCACAAATTTTTATGCTGAAAAAGCCCCCCCCCCCTCGGCTTATACTCGAGTGTCTCCTGCTGTGTCAGTCTTAATGCCATCCGCGCCGTCCACTGTAACAAAGCCCCGCCTCCTCCTCGTCCGAGATAGGCAGAACACTGATTCAGTTCAGTGTTCCATCTATCACGGATGAGGAGGAGGCAGGGCTTTGTTACAGTGGACGGCGGCGACGGCGTGGACTTCCTATAATGTCTGTAATCCTGCATACAGCCCTGCTAAGAAATCCAAATCCCTTTCCTCCTCATCAAGACTGACACAGTGGATCAAAGGTACATGGGCACAGTGAGGCTGCAGATGGGCGCAGTGAGGCAGCAGATGGGCACAGTGAGGCTGCAAATGGGCACAGTGAGGCTGAAAATGGGCACAGTGAGGCTGCAGATGGGCACAGTGAGGCTGCAGATTGGCACAGTGAGGCTGCAAATGGGCACAGTGAGGCTGAAAATGGGCACAGTGAGGCTGCAGATGGGCACAGCGAGGCTGCAGATGGGCACAGTGAGGCTGCAGGTGGGCAAAGTGAGGCTGCAGATGGGCTTTGTTGACCCTCTTTTCCACTTACAATAGCTGCTGCATTTCCCACCCTAGACTTAGGCCTCGTACACACGACCGAGTTTCTCGGCAAGAACCAGCAAGAAACTTGCTGGCAGAGATGTCTTGCCGAGAAACTCGTTCGTGTGTATGGTTTCTCGTCAAGAAAACCGACAAGTAATCTCAACGAGAAAATAGAGAACCTGCTCTCTATTTTCTCGTCGAGATTCTCATCGGCATGTTTCTCGACGAGAAAAGTGAGTGTGTGTACACTTACCTGTCCTCCGGGAAGCCCGCGCATGTTCGAAATGAATTCGACGCATGCGCGGTAGCTTCCTAGGCATACGTAGGGTATACCAAGATGGCGGCGACGGCATCAAATGTGACGAGCGCATGCTCGTCGTAGTCGATGACGTCACCGCGTACCCTCCATTCAAAGAACCGCGGGTTCTTTGAATGGAGCGTCTGTACACTCGGCCGGGACAAGTTTCTTGTCCAAGAATCTCGTCGAAAAAAACGACATGTTTTTTTCGACGAGAATCTCGGCCGTGTGTACGAGGCTTCATACTCGAGTATATAAGTTTCCCCAGTTTTTTTTTGGTAAATTTAGGTGCCTCGGCTTATATTTAGGTCGGCTTATACTCGAGTATATATGGTACTTTTTTTACAATACCACCAAAAGAAAGCTGCATTTGTCTCAAAAAAATGATAAAAATGTTATATGGGTACAGTGTTGCATGACCGCGCAATTGTCATTCAAAATGCGACAGCGCTGAAAGATGAGAATTGGCCTGGGCAGGAAGGGGGTGAAAGTGCCCAGTATTGAATCTTACTGTACTGTACTGTATCTTTGACTTATAGAACTCCCGCGGTGGACACGCTCCCGGTGGATACAGCCTCTCAATCATTTAAAATTATTTTCGGGGGGGGGGGGGGTTCTTCCTCTCTGGTTTCTATGAGTCCCGCTTAAATTAAGTTTTTCGAATTAAGCGTCAATGAAATGTGGAAGGTGATCCTGCATATTAATTGCTCTCAGACATAACTTTCCTTCTATTACACAACTTGTCAAACTTTTAAAGACGGATTCGGTCGGGGAGCCGGCGTCTCTTAATCATCAGCCGCGGGAGAACAAAAAAAAAAAAGGACTTAAAAGCCATTTAAAATGCCATATTGTGTCTTAGAATGTAATTTATAGCATCATACATCATAAGCAGTATCTATATAATTTATGGAATAGCTCTCTGTCTACCTGCCATAAATCATATATTGTCTTGAAAAAAACAGTCAAGAAGCGAAGCAAAAAAATTCAAGCTTGTCACATTTCTTTCTTTCTTTCGCTGGCGGGGGATAAAGCAAATTCATATGGTGATGGGGGTTCTGTTTTAAATGCCGCTTTATGCGTTGATATACCTCCTTAAACCCAGTCTGTTTAGACAGTATGGTCACCTGCTGACTTCAGGGCCGTCTTTAATATTGATTGGATCCCGGGCAAACATTTTCTTGGGCCCTCCCGAATCCACTTATCAGCTATTCACAGTTAGTGCAGGCTCAAGGGGAAGCTGCCTTGGGCCCCACAACAATGACTGGGCCCGGGGCAGCTGCCCCTTTTGTCCTGTGTTAAAGACGGCCCTGACTGACTTGGCAACTTCCACAGGCAGCGTAACTCTTTAATAAGAGCAACGCTGTATCCTGGCCTAGGCCAACAAGGCCCAGGCCTAGGGCAGCACTTTGCAGGGGGGCAGCATGGAAAGAGTCCCCGCCGGCTTGCGCTACACTTTTAGTGTAGTGCCAGTCTTATGGGACGGACTGGGCTGAGAGGCAAATTAGTCTAGCGCCCCCATAAAGCGGCCGCAGTGCTTCCGGTATGCAGGCGGCCAGCATTCCGAAATTGTGGGGGGGGGGGGGGGCGCTGCTTCTAATTTTGACTGTCCTATCATCCTGGACCACAAACCTTACTCACTGTGCTATATCCTATATGTTTTCTGCTGCACCATTGGCATGGTTATATCTTCTTAGTCCTCTCCATAAAATTATCAGAAATTTGTGCTTAAAGTAAAACTATAGGCAACACTTTTTTTAAAAATTTTGGATAGAGTAAGGGAGGGTTATAGCCCCTGTCAGTTTATTTTTTACCATCTCTGTCCCATTGCAGAGATTTCCCTTCACTTCCATATAGGGGGGAGGGGGGGGGGTACCCATGCCGTTTTTCTCAATGATTTTCATCCATATTACCGGGACCAGACATTACATTAAAGCTGCAAGCAGTTTTAAATGACTTTTATTCCTTTAGAATGTCACTTTGTGCAGGGACAGTTCTAAACACAGGAAACATGCGCTACTTTACAGGCATACTATAGACACCCCCCAGGTATGATATTTAAAGGAATATTTCACTTTTATTTTTTCACTTTAAGCATCATTAAAATCACTGCTCCCGAAAAAACAGCTGTTTTTAAACCTTTTTTTTCATTGATACATGTCCCCTGGGGCAGGACCCCGGGTCCCCAAACACTTTTTAGGACAATAACTTGCATATTAGCCTTTAAAATTCGCACTTTTGCTACACTTATAGCGTGAATTAATCTCATATCATATAATTCCGCCACTGCTTGATACGCTTCAGACATATGTTGCAAACAGCAATGGTGCGATCTGCTGCACACGTCCCACACCAAAGAACTTTTGGAAAAACGCGCATAGTCAGCAGCTCCCTGCACATGCGGAGCTGTGCGATGTGATGCAGTCGGTTGGCAGTCGGTTGGCTGCCCTTAAGCTGGCCCCTGGAGGGAATCCTGCCTTGTTGGAGATGTGCCTCATCCTCCTTCTCTCTCCTATCAGGCACCCACGTAGAGTCAGTGACCTCATCATCCCCTCCCTCCTCGTCACTGGAGCAAACCTGGCAGTATGCTGCAGCTGGGGGAACATGACTGCCAGTTTCTTGTCCTTCTTGGGCACCACCTCTCTCTGGGCTCACGTTACTGCCTTCCTCAAGCTGGGCACCATCATCGGAGCCTTCAAAACGCTGCGCATCCTCCTGCAGCATATACCCAACACTTTGGTCGAACAGTTCAGGGGACCGCTCCGTGCATGATGGTGGGGCTAGGGAAGGAGTAACTGATGACCTCGAGCCGATGGAATAGGCCGCTTTGGCACCTGCATTGGCAGCCAAGGTACTCTGAGCCTGGATGACAGAGGATGAGGAGGATGAGGACGGCTTGGTCATCCACTCTACCAACTCTTCTGCATGTTGTGGCTCAACACGGCCAGCTGCCGAAAACAGGACAAGCGTGCCCCACGGCCACGTGCTGAGGATGCACCGTGTCCACGACCAGCACTGTTGGCTGTAGACACAGAGCCTGCTTACCCTCTTTTAGTGGCCTGTGAGTGTCTGACTCTCCTTGTTGGCCTTCCAGACATACTGTATTTGATGTATTTGTAATGTATTTGAATAGGTACACCAGGAATGGCCTGCAGTGAGATGCAGCTGCACAAAGCTGGGATGTATATATATATATATATACTGAATACACTACAGCTAACTGAATCAACTGCCTGCCTGTAGTATATTAGGAACAGTACACCAGGAATGCTCTGCAGTGAGATCTAGCTAAACTGTATATAGTGTGTGTGTGTATAAAATATATATATATATATACAAAGCCTGGAATGCATATATATACTAAATATACTGGAGCTAACTAAATCAACTGCCTGCTCAATCTAGCAAACTGAATAACCTGCCTACTCAATCTATCTACGGTAAATTAAATTAAATGACACACTGTCTCTCTCTCTCTCTCTCTCTCTCTTAACGCCGCAACACACTACACAAAGCCGACGTGCAGGCTGGCTTATATAGTGTGGGGCGTGTACTTAATACCCTGCCTTTGCCCAATTATGGCTCTCTGTGCTGACGGCGCAATGATTGGCCAAAGCATGCTGGTCATAGTGCATGCTTGGCCAATCATCAGCCAGCAATGCACTGCGATGACGCAGTGCATTATGGGCCGTGACGCGCCGCTTGACGGGCCATAAAGTAAGATCTTCGTCGAACGATCGAACGGCCGATGTTCGACTTGAACTCGAAGCTCATCCCTATTAGGGATGAGCCGAACACCCCCGGGTTCGGTTCGCACCAGAACCTTCGAAAGGACCGAAAGTTCGCGTGAATTTTCGAACCCTATTCGTTATAATGGACGCGAACGTTCGAAATCAAAATTGCTAATTACAACGGCCAATATGCAAGTTAATGTCATAAAACAGGTTTGGGGACCCGGGTCCTGCCCCAGGGGACATATATCAATGCAAAAAGAAATTTTAAAAACTAAAGTTTTTTCGGGAGCAGTCATTTTAATGATGCATAAAGTGAAAAAAAAAAAAGTGAAATTTTCCTTTAAATATGGTACCTGGGGGGTGTCTAAAGTATGCCTGTGAAGTGGCATGTGTTTCCCGTGTTTAGAACTGTCCCTGCACAAAATGACATTTGTAAAGGAAAAAAAGAAGCCATTTAAAACCACTTGCGGCTTTAATGTCATGTCTTGTCCTGGCCGCCATATGGCTTAAAATCCTAGAGAAAAATGGCATGGCTACCCCATCACCCCCCCCCCCCACCCCAGCCCCTTTGGGTCTTGTATGGATATTAAGGGGGACCCCGCACCCAAAATAAAACCCTATACCTACAACCCTATATACTCTGAACAGCAGTATATAGGTGGTGCAAACAAGACATGGACTGTAGGTTTGTTCTTAAGTAGAATCTGAACAGGTACATTATGAAGTGTAGCTACATCCCAAAAAAATCAATTTTTAAGCTTTTTGGAGAACATAGGGAGGGGTTATCACCCCTGTAACATTTGCTGTCTTTGCACATCTGTTCAGAACATGTCACCTCACTTTCCGTCCCAATGACAAATGTTTTTGGAAAAGTGGGGTTTTAATTGAAACAAGGATTGGTGATAAAGCATCAGTAGAGAGGAGATACCTTTTTCCCAAATTAAATCTAACAGGATAGAATTTCCCTTCCTAGGGGTAGATTTCCTCTCACTTCCTGTTTTCTCTTGCCGTTTGCAAGTAGGAGTCGTTTGTAAGTTGGATGTTTGAAAGTAGGGGCCTGCCGTATATACTCTGCAGAAATTTGCCCTATTAGATGTTGGTGTAGCCACAAGACTGGTGGGCACAGGAATGGGCCCTGCTGTGAGTTAATAGATCAAGATTTGTACTTGCATGCACCTGTTGAACCGGGCAGAAAAATTGGGCCTTTGGTGGTGGTGGTGGTGGTGGACGGTGTTGCCACAAGACTGTAAGCCCTCACAGTTACTCTTGGTGGGTGCAGGAATGGGCCCTGCTGTGAGTTATTAGATCAAGATTTGTAATTGCATGCACCTGTTGAACAGGGCAGAAAAATTGGGCCTTTGGTGGTGGTGGTGGTGGTGGACGGTGTTGCCACACGACTGTAGGCCCTCATAGTTACTCTTGGTGGGCGCAGGAATGGGCCCTGCTGTGAACTATTAGATCAAGATTTGTAATTACACGCCCCTGTTAAACAGGGGCTGAAAAATTGTGCCTTAGGCATTGGTGCTGGTGCCACAACACTGCAACCCCTCACAGATACTGTACTTGGAGCACAGCAGTCACACCTGTTGCGAAGCATCTTTTTAAAAAATTGTAATTACACGCCCCTGTTATACAGGGGCTGAAAAATTGTGCCTTAGGCACTGGTGCTGGTGCCACAACACTGCAACCCCTCACAGATACTGTACTCTGAGCACAGCAATGAGACCTGTTGCAAAGCATTGCCTAAAAATTGTAATTACACGCCCCAACAGGGGCTGAAAAATTGTGCCTTAGGCACTGGTGCTGGTGCCACAACACTGCAACCCCTCACAGATACTGTACTTGGAGCACAGCAGTCACACCTGTTGCGAAGCATCTTTTTAAAAAATTGTAATTACACGCCCCTGTTATACAGGGGCTGAAAAATTGTGCCTTAGGCACTGGTGTGGTGGCATGGATCATTGAGGAGGAGGAAGAGGATAGTCAGTGAACATAACAGGACAGTCACTCAGCATCAGCATAGGCAGTCTTGAAGGGATGTGACATTATAAATTATTCCGTTATATCCGCTTCAGGTGTCTGGTAGCTGGTGGTGATCCAAGACTGATTCATTTTTATGAAGGTCAGTCGATCAACCGAGTCGGTGGACAGGCGCACCCTATGATCGGTGACAAATCCTCCAGCAGCACTGAATGTGCGTTCGGAAAGAACGCTGGATGCAGGACAGGCCAGTAGCTCAATTGCATACTGTGCAAGCTCTGGCCAGTGATCCATCCTCAGGACCCAGTAAGCCAGAGGATTTTCGGTGGGAAAGGTGTCCAAGTCTGACCTTGCCCCTAGGTATTCCTGCACCATGTATATCAGACGCTGGCGATGGTTGCTGGAACCGATCATACCTTGGGGCTGCGGACTAAAAAATTGTCTGAACGCATCGGTCAGACGTCCACCTTCCCCACCGCTCCTTCTGCTACTGACCGAAGCCTCAGCAACTCGTCGTCCAGGACCAGGAGTTTGTAACCTCCCAGTTTCTGGGAACGCGTTGCACAGACCTTTCTGCAAGGCCTCCCTGAGATGTCTCATCCTCTGCTCCCTCTGCGACGACAAGATAAGGTCCGCAACCTTACCCTTGTACCGTGGATCAAGGAGAGTGGCCAGCCAGTAATGGTCACTCTCCTTGATCCGAAGAACACAAGGATCCTTCCGCAGGCTTTGCAGGATCAGGGAGGCCATGCAGCGTAGGTTAGCTGAGGCATTCGGTCCGGAGTCTTCTGGGTCACTGAGGATGACATGATCGCCAGCCACCTCCTCCCAGCCACGTACAAGTCCACTGGTTTGTTGGGACTGTACATCATCCCTAAAAAACTGCTGCTGCTGATGCTGAGTGCCAGGCTCCACCTCCATGCTCACACAATCCTCCTCCTCCTCCTCATCCTCATCCTCTTCCTGTGTGATGGGTGGGACAGAAGGAACATTGTCTGGATAAAGGGGGCCTTGAGAGACAAGGAAGTCCTCCTCTTCCTGCCTCTGTTCTGCCTCAAGTGCCCTGTCCATTATCCCACGCAGCGTATGCTCCAACAGGTGGACAAGAGGTACAGTGTCACTGATGCATGCACTGTCACTGCTCACCATCCTCGTGGCCTTCTCAAATGGTGAGAGGACAGTGCATGCATCCCTGATCATGCTCCACTGGCGTGGGGAAAAAAAGCCAAGCTCCCCTGACCCTGTCCTGGTGCCGTAGTCGCAAAGGTACTCATTGATGGCCCTCTGCTGCGTGTGCAGTCGCTGCAGCATGGCCAACGTTGAGTTCCACCTGGTGGGCATGTCACATATTAGGCGGTTCTTGGGCAGGTTCAGCTCCTTTTGCAGCTCAGTCAGCCGAGCACTGGCATTATAAGATCGGCGGAAATGCACACAGACTTTCCTGGCCTGCCTCAGGACATCCTGTAAGCCTGGGAACCTGCCCAAGAACCGCTGCACCACCAGGTTGAGGACGTGAGCCATACAGGGCACATGGGTGAGCTGCCCCTGTCGCAGGGCGGAGAGGAGGTTGGTGCCATTGTCTGAAACGACCATTCCTGGCTTAAGCTGGCGTGGCGTCAACCACCTCTCGGCCTGCCCCTGCAGAGCTGCCAGAACCTCTGGCCCAGTGTGGCTCCTGTCCCCCAAACACACCAGCGCAAGCACGGCATGGCATCTTTTTGCCTGCGTACTCGCGTAGCCCCTTGTACGCCTACGGAGCACCGCTGGTTCCGAGGACAGAGCACTCGAAGAGGACATGGAGGAAGAAGAAGAGGAGGGGGTGGAGGAGAGAGGTGTGTCACAACCAGTAGTAGCATTTTGGAGGCGTGGTGGCGGAACAACCTCCAACACTACTGCACCTTGTCCTGCATCCCTCCCAGCTGCCAATAGAGTGACCCAATGGGCCGTGAAAGAAAGATAACGTCCCTGTCCATGCCTGCTGGACCATGAGTCAGCGGTAATATGCACCTTACCGCTGACCGCCCTGTCCAGCGAGGCATGGACATTGCCTTCCACATGCCGGTAGAGAGACGGAATCGCCTTCCGTGAGAAAAAGTGGCGTTTGGGAACCTGCCACTGAGGAACCGCACATTGCACAAACTCACGGAAGGGGGCCGAGTCTATCAACTGAAAAGGCAGCAGTTGAAGTGCTAGCAATTTAGCCAAGCTAGCATTCAACCGCTGGGCATGTGGATGGCTGGGAGTATACTTCTTTCGACGGTCCAGCAGCTGGGGCAGGGAAATTTGCCTGCTACAATCGGACGTCGGAGTACTGCAAGTACTTGGTTGTGACACACCTAATTCTACACCTTCAGTCCTCTCAGAGCAGCTTTCAGAGAGGACTGAAGATATAGTGGGGATGGAGATCCCAGCTGACGAGGAGCAAGGAGAGGTCCGCTTTGTTCTTTGGTGTGGGTCTTTTATGTGTGCTTGCCAATGAGCTGCATGGCAGGTCGACATATGTCTGCTCATGCTTGTGGTGCCCAAGCGGCTGATGTTTTGGCCACGCGAGATACGCTTGAGACAAATATTGCAAATAGCAGTGGTGCGATCTGATGCACTCGTCTCAAAAAAGGCCCACACCAAAGAACTTTTGTGATAACGTGCAGAGGCAGCGCCCTGCACAGGCGGAGCTCTGCGGTGTGGTACAGTTGCTGTGCTGGCCTCTAGCTGGCCTCCAGGGGGCATCCTGCCTCGTTGGACATGTGACGCTGCATCCTCCTCCTCCTCCTCCTCCTCCTCTCTCCCTTCAGGCACCCACGTGGAGTCAGTGACCTCATCATCCCCTCCCTCTTCACCACTAGAGCAAACCTGGCAGTAAGCTGCAGCTGGTGGAACACTACTGCCAGATTGCTGTCCTTCAGCATCCCCTCTCTCTGCGCGCACACTACTGACTTCCTCAAGCTGGGTATCATCATCCGAGCCTTTGAATCGTTGGGCATCCTCCTGGAGCATGTACCCAACACTGTGCTCAAACAGTTCAGGGGACTCCTCAGGAGGACATGGTGGGTCTAGGGAAGGGGTGGCTGATGATGCCATTGAGTACGCGTTGGCAGCTGCTCTGCCAGTACCCTGAGCCTGGGTGAGAGAGGATGAGGAGGATGAGGAGGGCTTGGTCATCCATTCTACCAAGCCTTCGGCATGATGCGGCTCCACATGTCCAGCTGCCGAAAACAAAGACAAGCGTGTCCCATGGCCACGTGCTGATGACGATGCACGACCACGTCCACGGCCAGCAGTGTTGTCTCTAGAAACAGAGCCTGCCTGCCCTGTGTTCTTGCCTCGGCCCGCTCTGCCTCTCCTTGGCGGTCTTCCAGCCATTGTAGTCGGTAGTGTATATAGTATAAAAAATAGAACTCCTATGTGTGCTCACAACACACTGTAGGTCCTATGGGTGCTGACACTAACACACTATAGGTACTATGTGTGCTGCTGACAAGAAAATATAGGAGCTCTGTTTGCTGCCACTAACACACTAGAAGTCCTATTGGTGCTTCTGAGATGAAAATATAGGAGCTCTGTGTGATGCCACTAACACACTAGAAGTCCTATGGGTGCTGCTGAGAAGAAAATATAGGAGCTCTGTGTGATGCCACTAACACACTAGAAGTCCTATGGGTGCTGCTGAGAAGAAAATATAGGAGCTCTGTGTGATGCCACTAACACACTAGAAGTCCTATGGGTGCTGCTGAGAAGAAAATATAGGAGATCTGTTTGCTGCCACTAACACACTAGAAGTCCTATGGGTGCTGTTGGGGTGCAATGCTGTGCTAACAGCACTGCGGTTGGTACTACTGCAATACTGTACTAACAGTAAGCACGCACCAGACTAATCCCCAGCAGCAGCTAATAACACACTAACTGTGCAATCAGCAGCAATGAACGATCAATGACTTAGGTAGCAATGGTTTAGCAAAGAAGAGCAAATCTTTCAGTATCAAGCAAAGACAGAATCAGCAGACTGATCTCTCCTAAAGCCGGAACTCATGTGACCGGGGCCGATGGCGTGGCGGCCTTTTAAATGGTGGGGCGTGTACTAAAGCCCCTGAGCTGTAATTGGCTACAGGCGTCCTGCCTGTAGCCAATTATTGCTCTCCGAGTTTCGGGCGCTGTGATTGGCCAAGCATGCGGGGTTACAGTGCATGCTTGGCCAATCATCAGCCAGCAATGCACTGCGCCGGCCGCGCCGGCCGCAATGCATTGCGGGGCCGCTCGCATCACACGAATGTGATGCGAACGGCCCAAATAGTTCTGGGCTCGACGAGCGAGCGAACGCCCGGTGCTCGATTCGAACATGGGTTCGAATCGAGCACCGGGCCCATCCCTAATCCCTATTCACAATCAGTTTGCGCAGGACATGGGGAAACAAACAGCTATTTCTTCAGAGCAGGTTTTTTTATCGTAATACAAAGATTGCATTAAAGCGGAGTTCCAACGACATTTTTTTTTTACAAAACTTTGACATATAACAGAACATTGACATATAACACTCACGTATTTTGTAAATTTCTTCCCCCGATGTCCGGTTTAATATAAAAAATTAACTTACGGTATATCATTTCTTCCTGGCCGTTCCCATATTGCTTGTGGGCATGTGAAGCTCACAAGCATAATGTTCCGGGATACGGTGAAGCTGAGTGACCAGCATGCACCGCCCATTCTCGCGCATGCGCAATATGACCGTATCGAAACGTCCTACGTTGCCATCACAACGGGCGGTGTCGTCCGAAGTGCCCGCCCCATCGTGATGGCAACGAAGCCCTCGGCGCTGCCCACTGACCCCTGGGATTGATGACACACATCTCCCAGGAGCACAAGCGAGCAAGGGCGCCAGGGAGAGGAAGAGGCAGATTACAAGGCACCCCTTAGCAACAAGTTAAAATAAAAATCCACGTGAACAAATTACAAATGAATAAAGGTCGGAAACTGCTGCTCAATCTAAAGTGTAAACAATCACTAAGACGCAATAAATAAATGAATGATGAGCGCAACTACCTACATATGGAAGTAATAATTATGACTAACAAGTGTCCAAAGTGTCCGGTAAACTTGCAAAGTGCAAACAGTGCCAAAAAGTGCTAATGAGCAAATATTCAATAGCCAAATGAAGTGTGAATATTGTGTGAATATTCTGGTGTAAAACAGTATCCTAAGAAAATATATGATAACTAGAAAAGCTACAATTTCTGGGGAAATTGTGTGACGTGTTCTTGCCTCCACCAGTAGTCTACAACTGGAGTGGGCGGAGTAACTGGGTGGAGTGGCTTGAGCAACTGTTGTGTGGTTGGAGTGGCTGGAGTAACTGTGAAAAGTATTAAAAAGCTTAATATTTTAAAAAGTAGAAATAGTAGAAAAAAATTTGAAGAAGTCCCATCATTAGTTGAAAGAGGGGAACAATTTTTTCAAAAATGTTTTTTTTTTTTCAAATTGTTTTTTTTTATTGATTTTTTTTTTCAAAAAAGATTTTTCTTTATAATGTTTTTTTTTTTTTTAAATAAAATTTTTGGAAAAAAAAATTTTTGGAAAAAAAAAAAACATAAAAAAAAGTAAGCAAAGTTGAACATTAGAAATGCCTTAGAGAAATAAGAGGCGACGTGCATTGTCTTCCCCCCCCCCCCCCCCCCCAGACACCCCAACTGGGAACATACTGTGTCCTGAGGGAAAGACAACACAACCAACCTCCATGTTACAACAATTTGTGATACAGAAACTCCCCTCAGAGCTGTGTGGGAGGAGCTATAATTCCGCTCAGCGTTGCCAAGGAAACCAATGCTTGTTTATGCAGGCTCTAACCACAGGTCACAGTATTTTCAGCCTCTCCTGAATTTTTGCCATTTTTCAAACGGGCGTATTTTAAAAACTATAAATCCTACAGCGAAGAGCTTTATATTGTGAGAATCACAAGACCCAGGCCTACATTTTGATATATAGTATGTATGTCTCTGAAATATTAAAATTGAAGGCACAGTCGCAGTTTAGAAATTGCCCTTTGAATTTGAAGTGTCTACAGGGGAGTTTCAATGAAAGTCAATGGGTGGCGTGAGTTGCAAACAAATCATCATACTGTGAAAACTGTAGGGACTATGGCTTAGCCGTGGACACGTGTAGTGGCAGCAGGGATAGCTGAACGTTTTGTTATAAAATTTTGTGTAGGTGGGTTTAAAAATGAGGGAGTGGTGGCAGGTTAGAAATCATGTCCTGATTTTTCAGATTTTGTCAGCTCACACTCGAGTTTCGCCATTCATTCCTATGGGACAAATTTCCCCGCAAAAACAACATTATTTCGTGAACGATTTGGCGAAACGTTCCACAAAGTAAAAGCACACCATTCGGGAACAATCCGCACGTTTCGGTATATTACTTGTCTATGTAGTGTAAAAACTGTGGGAGGAGTTAGGGTGGTAAAATTTGGCTATAATAAGAATAATAATATATATGTGAGATAACAATAAGTGCTCTTGCTTTGCAAGAACACTTAATAACAGAAATTCCGATGTGAAACAGATGACTGTGCAAACAAGGAAATATGTGTATTTCTATCCCACAGGGTTCTCCCAGGTCCCAATGCTCTCAGAGCGCTTACCGCAATTCAGATGAAATGACGCCTTAATTAATCTCCACACTGGATTGGTTTGTGGTCCTAGCTGTTCCCCTCTCCTGACAGCTCCACTCGATCTTCTGAATGATCCCGTAGATTGCTATAGATGTCCGTGGGTAAGTGTCTCAGCTTGAGAATATGCATGTAAAAAGATAGCCTCCCATAGTGTGTTAAACTTAAAAACAGGGTTTTATTAAAAGTAATGCTCTTACATGGAAATGGAGGATCATAGGCAAACAGCCTATGTTTACATTCACGTTCCGCTTTCCACGTCACTTCCGTCCTACGGGTATATCCGGCCCTTACATGTTACGTCGCATCACGCGACTTCATCAGAGGTGACCTCTTCGTCAGGAACCCTCCCTCCCTCCAGGCGGGCGTCATATAGGGTGACCACATTTCCAAATTGCCATTCAGGGACACCCTCCCTTCCCAAAAATCAGCTTGTGCTGTAACGAATCACAGCACAGTGATTGGACAAAAGAGGCGGGATTTATGATTTCTCCAATCACAAGCGGGATTGTGCTCCTCCAGGCATTCCTGGCCAGGACAAGTACTGTCAGTGAGTAAGGCGATGATGTGGCAGCCTTTTTTGGGAGCATCAGATTGGCCCGGGGGGTGGCTGTGTCAGTTTCATTCCGGGACACTGTATTGTCCTGGAATTATTGTGCCCGGGACAGACCTGCAAAATGCGGGACTGTCCAGGGCAATACGGGACATGTGGTCATCCTAGCGTCATATGACGTCCTTTTGTCCTGGTCGTCTAGGGGACGCGCGCACGCGCCCACCCGGTGCGCGTGCCCGGCAGCCGCAATGTCCGCCGGGCACCCGCAATTGCCCAAGATCACGGCAGGAGTGTGGATCTGTGAGTGTAAACACACAGATCCACCTCCTGTCAGAGGTGAGGAGACCGATGTGTGTTCCCAGTACAGAGGAACACAGATCAGTCTCCTCCCCTTGTGAGTCCCCTCCCCCTACAGTTAGAATCACTCACTAGGGAACATATTAACCCCTTCAGCGCCCCCTAGTGTTAACCTCTTCCCTGCCAGTCACATTTACACAGTAATCAGTGCAGTTTTATAGCACTAATCGCTGTATAAATGACAATGGTCCCAAAAATGTGTCAAAAGTGTCCGATGTGTCCGCCGCAATGTCACGGTCACAATAAAAATTGCATATCGCCACCATTACTAGTAAAAAAATAAAAATAAATAAAAATACCATAAATCTATCCCCTATTTTGTAGACGCTATAACTTTTGCGCAAACCAATCAATATATGCTTATTGCGAGGAATACATATCGGTCTAAACTGAGGAAAAAATTATTATAATTTTTTTTTAAATTGTGATATTTATTAAATCAAAAAGTGAAAAATATTGTGTTTTTTTCAAAATTGTCGCTCTTCTTTTGTTTATAGCGCAAAAAGTAATAACCGCAGAGATGATCAAATACCACCAAACGAAAGCTCTATTTGTGGGGGAAAAAAAACATAAAGATTTCATTTGGGTACAGTGTTGCATGACCGCACAATTTCATTCAAAAATTGGTCTGGGCAGGAAGGGGGTGAAATGCCCTGTATGAAAGTGGTTAAATAGGATTTGACTCCTTTTTTTTTTCTTTAGAAATTTCATTTTTGCTGCAGCATGTTTTATGCATGTTACAAATGCGCCAATTTACAGATACGTTAAGGGGACGGGACCCCCCCCCCCCCCCCCCCAGGCGCTATATTTAAAGGAATTTTTATTGTTGCACTTTAAGCATCATTAAAATCACTGCTCCTGAAAAAAACAATTGTTTTAAAAAAATATTTTTTTTTATTGATACATGTCCCCCAAGGCAGTACCCAGGCCCCCATACCCCTTTTATGGCCAATTACTTGGATGTAAGCCTTCAAAATGGTCACTTTCGATTTTTCCTGTTCGGCTTCCGTAGACTTCAATGGGGTTATCCGTTCGGGTTAAAACATTTCCCCTCTTCTGCTGCGAACTGAAAAGGGGGGTGTTCGGTCCATCCCTACCCGTGATGAATTCCCAGCGGCAGAACATTAGTGTTACTAAAACCACAACAGTAAAATCAGTCTGTATATGCAGTAAAGCATGCAGGTTAAACTCACTGTAGAACCTAAGGGGGTAATCCTCTAAATTGTGTAAAAAGGCTGTTTGATCCTGCCTTCTCTGATCCTTCCCTTCCTTTACTGTCCCCAATCCATCTGCTAAGAGCTTTGGGGGCACTCTGCACATGCTCAGTTTAGTGTGTATTGCTAGAGAGTTTTTGGGAGGGTACATGTGATCAATACAGGGCCAATCAGCACTGTCCAGACAGAGGGTCAGGGGTCATGCAGCCTCATAGGACAGTCATAGAAGAATGAAAACTCCTCCTATGAGCTTTAACCAGACACTTGTGATAAATAGACAAAATACCAAGTGTAAAAACAATACGAATTATAATACCAAAACACCAGCCTGCCTAGCGTGCTAAATTAAACTGTGTATAACCAAAGTGAAATTTATACAAGATTTCCCAGATCTTGCATAGGTATGTGTAAAGTGAGCTCCTGTAAATCAATACAGAAAAAAATATTTTCATACCTTAATACAAATGTACATTTGTGAAAAAAAAAATATAAATGGTGAGTTCATATATCAAGTGTCAATCAAGTCCTTATAATCAATGAATGGAAGATAAATCAAGTGAAAAAATCTGAAGAGCTGCAAACAGAAAATCCATAGATTGTGACAACTGTCAGAAATCCACCTTCACCGACTGAGAAAGACGAATCACCCAAATGTGCTCAAATAAGGATGGCCGCTTACCAAATGAAGTTGACCCTTTTACTTAAAAAAGAAGTCAAATGTGCTTGCAGCAAAAAACTTTGCTTGGGTTAAATGGAGATGATGTCGGACCAGAACCGCTGCCTCATGGAGGCTCAGGCCTCGTACACACGACCGATTTTCTCGGCAAGAACCAGCAAGAAACTTGCTGGCAGAGAGGTCTTGCCGAGTAAATCGGTCGTGTGTACGCTGCTAGCGTGTTTCTCGTCGAGAAAACCGACAAGAAACCTCGACGAGAAAATAGAGAACCTGCTCTCTATTTTCTCGTCGAGATTCTCCTCGGCGTGTTTCTCGACGAGAAAAGTGAGTGTGTGTACACTTACCTGTCCGCCCGGAAGCCCGCGCATGTTCGAAATGAATTTGACGCATGCGCGGTAGCTTCCTAGGCATACGTAGGGTGTACCAAGATGGCGGCTACGGCATCGAATGTGACGAGCGCATGCTCGACGTAGTCGATGACGTCACCGCGTACACTCCTTTCAAAGAACCGCGGGTTCTTTGAAACGAGCGTGTGTACACTCGGCCGGGACAAGTTTCTTGTCCAAGAATCTCGTCGAAAAAAACGACATGTTTTTCTCAACGAGAATCTCGGCCGTGTGTATGAGGCCTCAGATAAGGATATGAAATGAAAATAATGCAGTAATAGCGTAATTCCGTTTATTAGGCCAAATCAATGTAAAAGTTAAAAAGCCAAATGCCTGCTTACTTGTATAAGTGCCACAAACCCGGCACTGAGGCTGGATAGCATAACAGGGAGATGGAAAGGTTGTCCCGTCTGTGGATATCTGGCGTGCGTTCCACCTACGATAATGGAGGAGCCAGAGGGACCGGAAGTAGCGTCTGTACGTGACCTAGTACCGCCTCTATATCTAGAGGCGGTACTAGGTCACGTACAGACGCTACTTCCGGTCCCTCTGGCTCCTCCATTATCGTAGGTGGAACGCACGCCAGATATCCACAGACGGGACAACCTTTCCATCTCCCTGTTATGCTATCCAGCCTCAGTGCCGGGTTTGTGGCACTTATACAAGTAAGCAGGCATTTGGCTTTTTAACTTTTACATTGATTTGGCCTAATAAACGGAATTACGCTATTACTGCATTATTTTCATTTCATATCCTTATCTGAGCCTCCATGAGGCAGCGGTTCTGGTCCGACATCATCTCCATTTAACCCAAGCAAAGTTTTTTGCTGCAAGCACATTTGACTTATTTTTTAAGTAAAAGGGTCAACTTCATTTGGTAAGCGGCCATCCTTATTTGAGCACATTTGGGTGATTCGTCTTTCTCAGTCGGTGAAGGTGGATTTCTGACAGTTGTCACAATCTATGGATTTTCTGTTTGCAGCTCTTCAGATTTTTTCACTTGATTTATCTTCCATTCATTGATTATAAGGACTTGATTGACACTTGATATATGAACTCACCATTTATATATTTTTTTCACAAATGTAAATTTGTATTAAGGTATGAAAATATTTTTTTCTGTATTGATTTACAGGAGCTCACTTTACACATACCTATGCAAGATCTGGGAAATCTTGTATAAATTTCACTTTGGTTATACACAGTTTAATTTAGCACGCTAGGCAGGCTGGTGTTTTGGTATTATAATTCGTATTGTTTTTACACTTGGTATTTTGTCTATTTATCACGAGTAATTTCACTCAGCGCCTCCACTAGTATATAAAATTTATATATTTATCCCAACCAATATTTTGTTCCATTTTTTTGGAATATTTGGAGAGCAGCTTTAATTTATTTTTGTTGTTATATTAGGCGCGAGATTTTCTTTTTTATTCACATTTTAACCAGACACTGATAGAAGTCACAAGACTGCTATATACTGCTTAAAAGAAAAGATATTTAGCATTTTATATTTACTAAAATAATTGCATTTCCATGTTCTGTGTACTGTGGGAGGCCAGATATAGTGACTGCAGTGTCTTTGGGGGACAAGATATAGTGACTGCAGGGTCCTGGGAAGACCAGATATAGTGACTGCAGGGTCCTGGGGAGACCAGATATAGTGACTGCAGGGTCCTTGGGGGACAAGATATAGTGACTGCAGGGTCCTGGGAAGACCAGATATAGTGACTGCAGGGTCCTGGGGAGACCAGATATAGTGAATGCAGGCTCTTGGGGAGACCAGATATAGTGAATGCAGGGTCCTGGGGAGAGCAGATATAGTGAATGCAGGCTCCTGGGGAGACCAGATATAGTGACTGCAGGCTCCTGGGGAGACCAGATATAGTGAATGCAGGCTCCTGGGGAGACCAGATATAGTGAATACAGGCCCCCTTAGGGTGACCACATTTCCAAACTACCATTCAGGGACACCCCCCCCCTTCCCAAAAATCAACTTGTGCTGTAACGAATCACAGAACAGTGATTGGACACAAGAGGCGGGATTTGTGATTTCTCCAATCACAAGCAGGGGGTGGGATTGTGCTCCTCCAGGTATTCCCAGCCAGGGCAAGTACTGTCAGTGAGTAAAGCAGTGATGTGGCGGCCTTTTTTGGGGGCATCAGATTGGCCCGGGGGGGGGGGGTGGCTGTGTCAGTTTCATTCCGGGACACTGTATTGTCCTGGAATGAAGGTGCCCGGGACAGGCCTGCAAAATGCGGGACTGTCCCGGACAATCCGGGACACATGGTCACCATATCCTGGGGAGACCAGATATAGTGACTGCAGGCTCCTGGGGAGACCAGATATAGTGACTGCAGGCTCCTGGGGAGACCAGATATAGTGAATGCAGGCTCCTGGGGAGACCAGATATAGTGAATGCAGGCTCCTGGGGAGACCAGATATAGTGAATACAGGCCCCCTTAGGGTGACCACATTTCCAAACTACCATTCAGGGACACCCCCCCCCCTTCCCAAAAATCAACTTGTGCTGTAACGAATCACAGAACAGTGATTGGACACAAGAGGCGGGATTTGTGATTTCTCCAATCACAAGCAGGGGGTGGGATTGTGCTCCTCCAGGTATTCCCAGCCAGGGCAAGTACTGTCAGTGAGTAAAGCAGTGATGTGGCGGCCTTTTTTGGGGGCATCAGATTGGCCCGGGGGGGGGTGGCTGTGTCAGTTTCATTCCGGGACACTGTATTGTCCTGGAATGAAGGTGCCCGGGACCGGCCTGCAAAATGCGGGACTGTCCCGGACAATCCGGGACACATGGTCACCATATCCTGGGGAGACCAGATATAGTGACTGCAGGCTCCTGGGGAGACCAGATATAGTGACTGCAGGCTCCTGGGGAGACCAGATATAGTGAATGCAGGCTCCTGGGGAGACCAGATATAGTGAATGCAGGCTCCTGGGCAGACCAGATATAGTGAATGCAGGGTCCTGGGGAGACCAGATATAGTGAATGCAGGGTCCTGGGGAGACCAGATATAGTGAATGCAGGGTCCTGGGGAGACCAGATATAGTGAATGCAGGCTCCTGGGTTTAGTAACACTTTAAGCATCCACACTCATTTGAGCAGGATGATTTTGGCAAAATTAATTTTTCTGCAAGTTTTTCAGTTTCACTGCCTATGAAATATCACCATGAAATGTCAGTTTGTTTGAAAATCAAAAAATTGTTTTATTTTTTATTTTTTTGGTTTTGTTTTTCTTTGTTTTTTTTTCAATTATTTCGAAGGTCCAGAATTTCTGAGGTTAATGAAAAAATTCTAATGTGTAATGAATTCTAAATCATCACCAATTAGATTTTTTTTTTCAAAATGGTAAAATCTGACTAAGAAGACATTTTATTGAAACCTTAAACAAAAGAAAGAGAACATGTTGTAATTTCTATTTAATGGTTAGACATGGTGTCCCCAGGTGTGTGTGTCTATAACAGTTACTATGAAATAAGAAAGCTTTAGACAGAATCACCGAAGAGCAGAGAAAATCAGTTAATCAAAAAGTTTCAAGGGAGCAGAGGCCAGGCTACCGAGACCATAGACCGACCTGGAAACGGTAAATATATTGAAGTGGATAGTAGCTGATTCAAACCATGGCAGAGAATCTTATGTAGCAATCAAAGGAGCCATTCAATTCACACAAAGTGTTATGTACCCCGGAGACCACATTGGTTACAGATACGCTATACACAAAGAGATATATTTATAGCGACAGGCACTGAGCTGTGTTTTTTTTGTAAAATTGTATGCTTACATTTGATATTGTTAGATGGGGGGAAAAAAAGAAAAGAAAAAGAGAAAAGGAAAAGGAAAAAAGAAAAAGAGAAAAGGAAAAGAAAAGAGAAAAGAAAAGAGAAAAGAAAAGAGAAAAGAAAAGAGGGAAAATGGACAGGAAAGGAAAGGGGAAGAAAAGAAAAGAAGGAAAGGAAATAAAAAGAAAAAAAAAAGGAAAAGAAGTAAAGGGACAGGAAAGGAAAGAAAAGGAAAAGGAAAGAAAAGAAAAGAGGTAAAAGGAAAGGAAAAGAAGGGAAAGGAAACGGGAAAGGAAAAGGAAATGGGAAAACAAAGGAAAGGGAAAGGAAAAGAAGAGAAAGGAAATGGGAAAGGAAATGAAAGGAAGAGGAAAAGAAAAGGGAAAGGAAAAAAGGAAGGAAAGGAAAAGAAAAAGGAAAGTGAAAAGAAAGGAAAAGAAAAGGCAATTGAAAGGAAAGGAAAAGGAAAATGAGGCCAGGCTACGAGACCATAGACCAGTGGTTCTCAACCTGGGGGTCGGGACCCCCTCGGGGGTCAAATGATGATTTGCCAGGGGTCACCGAATACTGAACTGTTCCTGAAGCTCGCAGCTCTCTCCCAGACTTTTTGCAACTGCCCAGTAGGGCTGTCCCTGGAGCCTGTGGCCACCCAGCTGGGCTGTTCCTGGAGCCTGCGGCCGCCCACTCAGCCTCTTCGCAGCATTCAGTTCCCGGCATGGCTGGGGGGCAGAGACTAGAGGCCAGCTAACTGGTGAGGAATGTGAAGTGGGAGGGGCTGGAGGAGACCTCAGATTTCGGCATAGGTGTCACTGCTGCGAGACACCTGCGAGACACCACAAAGTCGGAGACACAGTGAGTAACACTACCTGTGATTATAGTTGACATTAAAAGTCCCCACTACACTTCTCAGATCAGCAGATGACTTTGATCAAGAGCACCTAAGTTGGCTGATCAGAACTTCCCCCAGCATTGCCACTCATCCCAACTCCCCGCCAGCACTGCCAATCATCCCATTCCCCCACCAAGGAGTAAGAGAAGGAAAAAAATTGAGAATACATGGAAGGGGGAGGAACAAAGAAAAAGGGAAAGAAAGAATAAGAGAAAGAACAAGAAAGGTGGCTAGAGAGAGGGATGGGGGAAAAAAAACAAGAAATTAGGATAGAGAGAGATAAAAGGGGAAGAAAAGAGAACAGAGAAAGAGCGGTACATCCTAAAATGTACCATAAGGGGTTTTAATACTGTACGAGTGGAAGGGACTCGGGGAGTGCTAAATATCCGTGGGTTAGGGGTGGAAAATCCTTGTCTTGCCTTGGGTGCTGACAATCCACACTACGAAAATAATTTTACTGTTAGGAGTCCCCACAACTTGGGAAATTTTATCAAGGGGTCACGGCACTAGAAGGTTGAGAACCACTGCCATAGACCGACCTGGAAGCGGTAAATATATTGAAGTGGATAGTAGCTGATTCAAACCGTGGCAGAGAAACTTATGTAGCAATAAAAGGACCCATTCAATTCACACAAAGGGGGTTATTTACAAAAGGCAAATTCACTTTGCACTACAAGTAAACTTTCAAGTGCAGTCTCTGAAGAAATGAGGGGGACATGCAAGAAAAATTAAAAACAGCATTTTTGCTTGCACATGATTGGATGATAAAATCAGCAGAGCTTCCCCTCATTCAGATCTACCCCTCAGATCTACAGTGATCTACAGTGACTGCACTTGTAGTGCAAAGTTGATTTTCCTTTCGTAAATAACCCCCAAAGTGTTATGCACCCCGGAGATCTCATTGGTTACAGATACGCTATACACAAAAAGATATATTTATAGTGACGGGCACTGAGCTGTGTTTTTTTGTCAAATTTTAAGCTTAAATGTGATACTGTTAGATGGGGGGGGGGGGGGGGGAGAAAAGAAAAAAATTAAAAGAGAAAGGGAAAGGAAAAGAGGAAAGAAAATGGACAGGAAAGGAAAGGGGAAGAAAAGGAAAGGGGAAGAATGAATGTAAAGGAAAGGAAAAGGAAAGAAAATGAAAGGAAAAGGAAAAGGAAAGGAAATGAAAGGAAAAGGAAAGGGGAAAGAAAAGGAAAAGGGAAAAGGAAAGGAAAGGAATAGGAAAGGGAAAGGGAAGGAAAAGGAAAGGGAAAGGATAAGGAAAGGAAAAGAAAAAGGAGAGTAAAAGGAAAGAAAAGGGAAACTAAATGGAAACAAAATGAAAGGAAAAGGATAAGGAAAGGAAAAAGAAATAGGAAAGGGAAAGGAAAAGAAAAAGGAGAGTAAAAAGAAAGAAAAAGGAAACTAAATGGAAACAAAATGAAAAGGAAAGGAAAGGGAAAGAAAGTGAAAGGAAAAGAAAGGGAAATAAAAGGAAAGGAAAAGGGAAAGGGAAAGAAAAAAGAAAAGGAAAAGGAAAAGGAAAAGGAAAAGGAAATTAAAAGAAAAGGTAAAGGAAAGAGAGGGAAAGGAAAATGAGGCCAGGCTACCGAGACCATAGACTGACATGGAAGCAGTAAATATATTGAAGTGTATAGTAGCTGATTCAAACCATGGCAGAGAATCTTATGTAGCAATTTTAATACTGTTAGATTGGGGGGAAAAAAGAAAAAAAAAAGAAAAGAAAAAGAGAAAAGGAAAGGAAAAGAAAGGAAAAGAGAAAAGAAAATGGACAGGAAAGGAAAGGGGACGAAAAGGAAAGAGGAAGAAGAAAAGAAGGGAAGGCACAGGGAATTTATGTAAAGGAAGGAAAAGGAAAGGAAATGAAAGGAAAGGAAAAGGAAAGGAAATGAAAGGAAAGGAAAAGGAAAGGAACATGAAAGGAAAAGAAGGGAAAGAAAAGGAAAAGGAAATTAAAAGTAAAGGAAAAGAAAAGAAAAGGAAAGGAAAATGAGGTCAGGCTACCGAGACCATAGACCGACCTGGAAACGGTAAATATATTGAAGTGGATAGTAGCTGATTCAAACCATGGCAGAGAATCTTATGTAGCAATCAAAGGACCCATTCAATTCACACAAAGTGTTATGTACCCCGGAGACCACATTGGTTACAGATAGGCTATACACAAAGAGATAGGCACTGAGCTGTGTTTTTTTGTCAAATGGCAGAGCAGGCATTCGGTGGTTAGCCATCGTCGCGGGCAGAGCGGTTTTTTCGGGTTCGGCTGGGCGGCGGGCGGCGTGATTGACGATGGATCTACATCAGGGGACATTGTTTTTTTCATTTTCTTTCTCGTACATCACGGGACACAGAGCGACATAGTCATTACTAATGGGTTATATAGATACCGTCAGGTGCTGGCACTGGCAACTTCCAAAACCGGAAGTACCCTCCCCTATATAAGCCCCTCCCATCCGGGAGCACCTCAGTTTTTTGCCAGTGTCTAAGGTGTTGGCCAAGAAGAAACATGTGTTTTTCACTGGGCTTGCGTACAGGTTCTTTTGGGCCTCAGTAAGCTATTCCGGATCCGACCAAAAAAGCTTCATAGCTAAACGGTCGGTACCCGGGCCTTGCAGAGAAGAGCAAGGTTTTGCCTGTAATGCTTCTCTTAGGAGAGCTGGACCCTGGGATCCAGAGCTCTGGTCATACCCACGACCAAGATGTTTTCTGTGCAGGGTGCTATACAGGTCCAGGGGAGTGGAATCCTTGGGAACCCGGTCCCTGAAGGTTTGATTACAATGCCTGCCGTGATAGGTGAAGTTTGGGCTTTTGTGGACCAAACAAAGTCCTGCGGCGGGGAACAGGTAAGTGGGGGCCCCCAGGAACTTGGTTCTATTGGGGGACCCCCAAGCCTAATTTGTCTTTCTGTCTGTTACCTAATGGTATTCCCGCAAAATTCTGTGCATGCCTGTAACTACTAAAAAAATGTAATAATTTTTAATGGTGGTCAAGAAAAAAATAAATAAAATTTATATATATATTTAATATATTAGACTGCGGTACCTGTGTTTGTCCACTAGAGGCCGCTGTGGAATGTTTTCTTGTCATGTGGACTAGTTTCTTCTCAGCAGAGCAAGTCCAGGCAGATGGTGAGTTCTCTCATGGGAAACTGCTTCCTCTGCCATGTTGCAATGCTCGTCCATCCCCCGGCCTGCGGCAAAGAGGGGCCCTGGCTCTTGTCCCTAGTTTCCATTTTTTCGAAATTAGCGCCAAAGGCGCACGTGGCCGCGCGCGTGCGCGTGCACGCGCCTCTTTATATAGAGGTGAGCCGGAAAAGGGGGCGGAGCCTGGGGGATGACGCTCTGTGCGCACCGCAGCGCTTCTGCGCATGTGCGGGCGTCCCAGCATGATAAAAATCACAATATTGTGTGGTGAGCTGGCTATGAAGTGCAGAGACAGAGCTGGCAACATTTAAAAAAGGGCATACAGCAAGCGGTTGATACAGGCATCCCCTAGAAAGGCACATTAGTAGACACCAACTGTTTCTTATAGCAGCATTTATGCTAGACTATTGTCAGTAACTGGTGTATTTCGGCTGGAATACCTCAGCTTTGTGGCTTAGGAATATGCCGTCTAAAATCTCCGGGACTAGAAATTCCAGGAGGAATAGGGGGTCTCCATCAGGCTCTGAGGATCTTGGGCATGCTTTGGCTGCACCAGTCTCCCCTGAAGAATCAGAGGTTAGTGACCGTAGAGCACCCTCAGGAGTACCTGGTACTGTGGCTGTCCTCAGTTCACCTGCTCCTGTGTATGTAACAGAGGAGGTTTTTTCCTCAGCTCTGGGAGGGCTGGAAGAGAGATTGTCAGCATTGATCGCGGCTTCCCTGTCACAGGAGAAAAGCGCCCGATCTCCGTCTCCTCCCTCAGAGTGCCTGTTAACAGAGCAACAGTCCCATACAGGGATCGACCTACCTGAAGGGGATCAGGATGAGGTCGATTCTGTTGTAGAGGAATCAACAGTGGAAGAGCCATTCTCAGCATCACATGCTGAAAGGTTATGGGTTCAGTCCCTGACTAATATGGTCCGATCAGCATTTAAAATGCCACTTGCGGAGCCATCATCCACTTCTGTCTCCTCGTTGGGGTCGCTAAAAGCTCCCCAGACTGTTTGTTCCTTTCCGATCCATCCTTTACTGGAAGGGCTCATTTACCAGGATTGGGAGCATCCTGACAAAATATTTACTCCCCCTAAGAGATTTCCGGTGGTCTATCCCATGGAGGATAAGTTCATCAGAAAATGGAAGGTCCCTATAGTGGACGCAGCCATCTCTTGTGTGAATAAATCACTGACATGTCCGGTGGATAATGTCCAAATGTTCAAGGACCCAATAGATAAAAAATTGGAGTCCTTATTAAAATCTGCTTTTTCTACAGCAGGATTGGTAACACAACCAGCAGTGGCAGCTATTGGGGTCTGCCAAGCAGTGAAGGATCAGTTGAAACAGGTCTTAAGGGACTTGCCAGATCAGCAGGCTCTTGCCCTAGCTGATCTACCTAGAGCCTTATGCTTTGCGGTGGACGCCATAAAGGATTCAATCCATCAGGCCTCCCGCCTTACGCTGTCTGTAGTACATATGCGCAGGCTTCTATGGCTCAAAAACTGGTCTGCTGAAGCTCCCTGTAAAAAATTGCTGGTCAGCTTCCCATTTCATGGTGAGCGCTTATTCGGGGAAGACCTGGACAAGTATATCCAGAGAATTTCCAGCGGTAAAAGTACACTTTTGCCGGTTAAAAATAGAGTTAGAGGTCCCTCTTTTAAGAGGCCGGCTTCTCCAGTCCCTAGGACATCGGCTGTGAAACAGTTCCGACGGCCTCCTCGGTCAAATCCCGGAGGTAAAAATCAGGGACAGTTGCAGGGTAACAAGAAGCCCTGGAGCAGGAGAGGTACAAAACCTCCCCCAAAGTCAAATGCATGAAGGGTTGCCCCCACTCAATCGGGTGGGGGGAAGACTTCAGTTGTTCACAGAGACCTGGCGGGACACGATCCGAGACAGATGGGTGCTCTCCGCAGTAAATCTGGGATACAAATTGGAGTTAAAAAACTCCCCTCCTTCCCGCTTTATAAGGTCAAACGTGCCAAGGGATCCCCAGAAGAGAGGATCCCTCCTGTTGGCACTGGAACAATTATTGCTCCAAGCAGTAATTATAGAGGTTCCCCTGGAAGAATGGGGGTTCGGGTTTTACTCAAACCTCTTTACAGTTCCGAAGCCAAACGGGGACGTGAGGCCCATATTAAATCTAAAAGGGCTAAACAAATTCCTACATATCAGGACTTTCCGGATGGAGTCGATCCGATCGGTAGCCACTGCCCTACAAGGGGAGGAATGGTTAGCCTCGATCGACATCAAAGATGCTTATTTGCACATTCCCATCTTTCCAGCCCACCAAAAATTTCTACGCTTTGCGGTAGAAGGACGCCATTTTCAGTTCAGAGCCTTACCCTTCGGTCTGGCCACAGCACCAAGAGTGTTCACAAAAATTCTGGCCCCATTATCGGCCAATCTAAGGACACGAGGTGTAACGATAATGGCATATCTAGACGACTTGTTGCTGATAGACCACTCAGTGGAAAAACTAGAAGTGGTTGTTCACGAGACAATCAAGTTTCTGGAATATCACGGTTGGATTATCAACCGAGACAAGTCAGCCCTAAAACCAGTCAAAAGTCTGGAATACTTGGGGCTAAGGCTGGATTCAGACCAGAGAAAAATTTTCTTGCCTCAAGAAAAGGGGTCGTCTTTGAGAGATCTGATCCACTTAGTGGGTTCAAAAAGACAGCCATCCATACGCCTGTGCATGAGGCTGCTGGGAAAAATGGTGGCATCATTCGAAGCAGTACCCTACGGTCAATTCCATTCAAGGAAATTGCAAAGGGCCATACTGTCAGCCTGGAACAAAAAAGTTCAGGCTCTGGACTTACCAATGTCCTTGTCCCCTTCCGTTCGCAAGAGCCTCCGCTGGTGGTTGGTTCCCCAGAATCTGGAAAGAGGGAAATCCTTCAGTCCGATTTCCTGGAAGGTGGTCACTACAGATGCCAGCCTTATAGGCTGGGGAGCAGTACTGGAGCAATGGTCTCTCCAGGGCAAGTGGTCAGAAGCAGAAAAGGCCCTGCCCATCAATCTCTTAGAGATACGAGCAGCCCGGTATGCCCTAGTAGCATGGACATCCAAACTCCAAGGGTCCCCTGTCAGAGTTCAATCAGACAATGCCACAGCAGTGGCATATATCAATCGTCAGGGGGGCACCAGGAGTCGTGCAGCCCAAAGGGAAGTAAATTACATCCTGAGATGGGCAGAAAGATATGTCCCAGCCATATCTGCGGTATTCATTCCAGGAGTGGAGAATTGGAAGGCGGACTTTCTAAGTCGCCAACAATTATGCCCAGGGGAATGGTCCCTTCATCCCGAGGTTTTCCGGACAATATGTCAGCGGTGGGGAACACCGGATGTAGATCTGCTAGCATCCAGATTCAACACAAAAGTGGACAGGTTTGTCTCTTGGACAAGGGATCCCCTAGCGTGCGGCTCGGATGCCCTAGTGTTCCCTTGGGATCAGTTCAAGCTGATATATGCATTCCCACCGCCACAATTGTTACCTCGATTACTCCGCAGAATCAGGGTAGAAAAGAAACCAGTGATTCTGGTGGCTCCAGCGTGGCCCCGAAGCGCATGGTACGCGGAGATTGTAAAAATGTCTGTGGGGAGTCCTTGGACCCTCCCACATCGTCCGGACCTGCTTTCGCAAGGACCGATATACCACCCTTCCTTACCAGCCCTAGGTTTGACGGCCTGGCTATTGAAGCCCACATTCTAAAAAAGAGAGGGCTCTCTAATTCTGTGGTATCTACTAGACTTGTGCACAACGGAAAAATTTGTTCCGTTTCGGTTCGTTTCTTTCCGGTCCTGTTGATTCGTAATCATTCGTAATTTTGCTAGACGGGATTTTTCGTGTTCGGACTCATTCGTATTTTTGCAAGCGACATTTTTCGTTGAATTTTTTGTTGCTTTATAATTCGTACTTTCGGTAGAGTACGTTGTTTTTCGTTGATTCTGGACACAACTCCTACTTTCGTAACTTTTTTTGGGTTCGTACTTTCGGTAGAGTACGTTGTTTTTCGTTGATTCTGGACACAACTCCTACTTTCGTAACTTTTTTTGGGTTCGTTGATTCGTAATTTTCCGTGTCTCTCTCACAACGACGCTGCCTATTATGCCTAATGTGCTTCGAATGGATTTGTACTTTTCTAAATACATTGCGGTTATTTGTAACGATTCGAAATCTCGTATTTTACTTTCGTTTTTAACATGCGGCTATAGGCTCCGCCCCTGTACACCATTTTCAGAGGGTTCAGCACGGTGAGGGAGAAACAGAGAGCAGAGCAGAGTGAGTGTTATTGTGCTTCGAATGGATTCGAAATCTCGTATTTTACTTTCGTTTTTTACATGCGGCTATAACCTCCGCCCCTGTACACCATTTTGAGAGGGAGTTCAGCACGGTGTGGGAGAAGCAGAGAGCAGAGCAGAGTGAGTGTTATTGTGCTTCGTATGGATTCGTACATTCGTAACTTTTTCATAACGAATTATGCCGAAGACATTCGGGCATTCGCTATTTGCGGTATAATTTATTTCGGATTCGGTCTTATTCGTAATTGCTTTGTTCGGAAATTCGAATGCTTCCGAATGTCCGAAAGTTGCTAAATTCGGACGAATTTCAATTCGTTACGAAACGAATTGCACAAGCCTAGTATCTACCATGATCAATGCCAGGAAGCCGGTATCCAGGCAGATCTACTATAGAATCTGTAAGGCGTACATCGCCTGGTGTGAGGCCAAGAAATGGCATCCACGTAAATACGTAATAGGTAGGATTCTGGACTTCCTACAATGGGCTGTAGATAGGAAGCTTGCCTTGAGTACTATCAAGGGTCAGATTTCGGCCTTGTCAATATTTTTTCAAAGGCCCTTGGCTTCGCATTCACTAGTTAAAGCCTTTATACAAGGAGTGATGCGTATTAGTCCTCCGGTTAATATTCCCATATGTCCATGGGATCTAAACTTGGTTCTGTCGGTTCTACAGAAACAACCATTTGAACCATTACAGCATATTTCCTTGGTGCTTCTCACCAGGAAATTGATTTTTCTAGTAGCCATTTGTTCGGCTAAAAGAGTATCGGAATTAGCAGCTATGTCCTGTAAGGAGCCATATCTGGTTATCCATAAGGACAGAGTAGTGTTACGTCCTCATCCAGCCTTTCTTCCTAAGGTGGTATCGAGGTTTCATATGAACCAAGATGTGGTTCTTCCTTCTTTTTTCCCCAAACCTACTTCGGTAGAGGAAAAGTTATTGCATTCTTTGGATGTAGTAAGAGCAGTTAAAGCTTATCTAAAAGCCACTGCTCAGATTCGCAGAACGGATACTTTGTTTATTCTGCCGGAAGGCCCCAGAAAGGGTCAGGCAGCGTCAAAATCTACTTTAGCCAAGTGGATTCGACAGGTCATTATGCAAGCTTATGGCTTGAGAAGGAGACCGCCTCCGTTCAAAGTTAGAGCGCACTCCACGAGAGCAGTTGGAACTTCATGGGCAGTGCATCACCAGGCCTCCCTGGCTCAAATCTGTAAGGCCGCAACATGGTCTTCAGTTCACACGTTTACTAGGTTCTACCAGGTGGACGTTAGAAGTCAGGAGGATGTCGCCTTTGGGCGCAGTGTGTTGCAGGCCGCAAAAGATCCTCATGTCTGATAGCGCTCAGCTTATATATGGTGTATCCCCCCCTCATTTGGCATTGCTTTAGGACATCCCATTAGTAATGACTATGTCGCTCTGTGTCCCGTGATGTACTCCAAGAAAAGGATTTTACAGGTAAGCTGTTATAAAAATCCTATTTTTTTAATAAAGGAATTGTCAAAAACTGCCTTTATTTATTTTTGACACTTTTTTGGTGAATGGGTAGGCCCATACTCATTCACATGAGGGGGTGGGATCTGGGGGCCCCCTTGTTAAATGGGGCTTTCAGATTTTGATAAGACCCCCACTACCACCGCCTGGGGTTTTTGGGAAGAAGCCCTTGTCCCTATCAACATGGTGACAAGGTCCTTTGGGGGAGGGGGGCCCAAAGCACCCTCCCATATTGAGGGCATGTGACCTGGTATGGTTCTGGAGGGGGGCAAACACCCCCCCATTTCCTGTCCTGCCAGGCTGCATGCTCAGATATATGTCTGGTATGGATTTTGGGGTGGAGCCCCACGCTGTTTTTTTTCTCTCACTTTTTTCTATTGCCTGCAATGTTTTTTTTTTTTTTTTCATTTAGCTGTCAGTGGGGAAGCACATTGACAGCTGATGACTCATCTGCTGTTAAGGACGTAGCGGCCGTCTTTCAAGGCCGCTCCTTAACAACCAGCTATTTTACTATGCCCTGATTGAGCAAAGCTTTGCCCAATCAGGGCTTGGAATGCACTGTGCTGCGCGCAGTGCATTGCGGGGCACTCGGCTGCGAATAACCTGCTGAGCGCCCCGCAAATTTGGGTGTTTGCCAAACAGGTGATGTTCGGGCCGCCCCACCCCCGATAGCCTGCCACAGTGCTCTGTCTGTCCCACCCCTGGTAGCACGCCACAGTGCTCTGTGCCCCCCACACCCCAGTAACCTGCCACGGTGCTCTGTCCCCCACACGCCCCGGTAGCCTGCCACAGTGCTCTGTCCCCCACACTCCCCGGTAGCCTGCCACAGTGCTCTGTCCCCCACATTCCCTGGTAGCCTGCCAAGGTGCTCTGTCCCCCACACTCCCCGGTAGCCTGCCACAGTGTTCTGTCCCCCACATTCCCCGGTAGCCTGCCAAAGTGCTCTGTCTGCCCCACCCCTGGTAGCATGCACGGTGCTCTGTGACCCCCACCCCCAGTAACCTGCCGCAGTGCTCTGTCCCCCACACTCCCCGGTAGCCTGCCACAGTGCTCTGTCCCGCACACTCCCCGGTAGCCTGCCACAGTGCTCTGTCCCCCACACTCCCCAGTAGCCTGCCACAGTGCTCTGCCCCCCACCCCCAGTAGCCTGTCACAGTGCTCTGTCCCCCACCCCCGGTATCTTACCACAGTGCTCTTTCCTCTCCACCCCCTGGTAGCCTGCCACAGTGCTCAGTACCTTCCACCCATGTAGCCTTCCACAGTGCTCTGCCCCCAGCACCCACAAGCCTACAGTGCTCTGTCCCACCATCCCCGGTAGCTTACCACAGTGCTCTGTCCCCCCACCCCCGTTAGCTTACCACAGTGATCTGTCCTCTCCACCCCCTGGTAGCCTGCCACAGTGCTCTGTCCCCCACCCTGCACGAGCCTACCACAGTGCTCTCTCCCCCACCCTGCACGAGCCTGCCACAGTGCTCTGTCCCCCACCCTGCACGAGCCTGCCACAGTGCTCTGTCCTGTCGTTGCAGAGTGACAGCAGGACAGGCAGTAGGGCACTAAGCAGGCTAGCGGATTGGCACGGCTCTCGCCTCCTAGCCTGCCACAGTGCTACTTTATGGTGTCACCCCTCTGGCAGGTGTCACCTGGGTGTGGCCCAAACACCTCCCTGCACCCCCATAGTGACGCCACTAAATACAGTACATGAAAAAATACATTTTTTAAGAAATGGTATACATTGGGACATGATGCCAAACATACTAAAAATGCATTTTGGGGTTATATTGTGCTTTGAACCCTTGCTATGTTTACAGAGCCTTTTTTATAGCATTATTTGGGTTTCAGCGTCAGTTGGCAGATGCAAATAAAAAGTCACCGCTATTTCTAGCTGCCTTAAAAAAAAAAATTAAAAAAGAAAATTAATTAAAAGTACATTTTGGAGTACAGTAATATTCCTTCTGAAAGCTGACATCTGTCTTTAAATGAAGCGTGAAGAATTTGTGGCAAATAGTCCAATTTTACCGGGATTATCGACTGACTAGACTTCCGGGTATTATATACAGTAATTCAAGTATTCCGCTTCAGCTGTAAAAGCAATTAAGATGACTTTCAAAGATTGGCGTATCCACCTCTTTTTACCACATTTCACACCGATTTCAGCAAAAAAAAGAAAAAAAAAGAAGCAAAAGCCTTTTAACAGGTTCATTGAACAGCAATCAACAGCGGCAAGGCCAACCAAAGGGACAGTCGCCTGTCTTAGATTCCAATTTGATTGGCTGCGGCATCCCAGGGAAGACATGGGTGCAGCCGGAGTGCGGCGGTAATTCCATTTTTCAAGAGGATACTTCTTCTTCAGAAATGTATTTTCAAATATTAAAAGATTATTCTGCCTCTTCATAAATTTACAGAAAGACATGTCGAGCTATCAATATATAATGTACGCATATGAAGAGGATGTTTAGGCTTTAGCCAATATCCCTGACAGAGCTTCTAAATTTTTTGAGGGGGGAAAAAACAAACAAACACATCGTTATAGGGAAAACGATCTAAATTTATTGCATTAAATGGTCAATCAAAACGGGTTATGAAAAATAGACATGTGCAATTTGTTTCATTACGAATTCTTTTTTTATTAAATTGACAACAAATTTGTTAATTCTGAAATACCCGAATTACCTTAAATTTGTTTAACAAATTTTTCTGAATATTTGTAAATTCGAATATTCGAACATTTGAAAATCCTGAATTAAATTTTTTTTTAAAAAATCGTAAATTCAAAAATTCGTAAATTCTAAGTTCCCGAAAACCCAAAATTTGGAAAATCTGAATTAATGACTGACTAATAATAATTTAACTATTACTACTATTAAATTATAGGTATTGGGATCTCCTTTCAAATTTTTTGAGGGGAAAAAAACACATTGTTATAGGGAAAACGATCAAAACTTATTGCATTTAAAGGGTCAATCAAAACAGATTATGAAAAATAGACATGTGCAATTCGTTTCATTACGAATTCGTTTTTTCTATTAAATTACAACAAATTTGTTAATTCCGAAATACCCGAATTAACTTAAATTTGTTTAACAAATTTTTCTGAATATTTGAAAACTCGAATATTCGGACATTTGAAAATACAGAAATTTAAAAATGTAAAAAATCGTAAATTCAAAAATTTGCAAATTCTAAGTTCGAAAGTTCCTGAAAACCCCAAATTTGGAAAGTCTGAATTAATGACTAACTAATAATAATTTAACTATTACTAACTATTAAATTATAGGTATTGGGATTTCCTTTCAAAATTTTCGAGGGGAAAAAAACCCCATATCGTTATAGGGAAAACGATCAAAACTTATTGCGTTACAGGGTCAAACAAAACAGGTTTTGAAAAATAGACATGTGCAATTAGTTTCATTAAGAATTCATTTTTTTATTAAATTACAACAAATTCGTTAATTCTGAAATACCCGAATTAACTTAAATTAGTTTAACAAATTTTTCAGGATATTTGTAAATTTGAATATTTGAACATTTAAAAATTCTGAAATTCAAAAATTCAAAAAGTCGTAAATTCTAAAATTCTACAAATTTGGAAATTCAAAATTGGAAAATTCCCGAAAACCCAACATTTTGAAAATCTAAAATAATAACTAACTAATAATAATGTAACTATTACTAACTAAAAAATTATAGTTATTTGGATTTCCTTTCAAATTTGGCTGTTAGTGAACGTAACGAATACAAATTTATCCGAAGTTACGAACGATCCGAAATGACGAATGCAGCATCTAAACAAATGGAACGTAATGAATTAATAATAATAAATGACAACAATAATAATATAAACTTTTATTTTTTTGTTGTTGTTAGAGATGCACCAAAATTTTGGCACGGCTGAAACGCATTGCCCAAAAATGGTGTTTTCGGCATTTTCCTGATAGAGAAAAAGCTGGAGATAATGGTTCAAGAAACACGCGTGATTTTGCTGCAATTTTGCCGTGATTTTACCACTATTTTACTATGCTTATGGTGTGCTTTTCATAGGTCATGTGACTCAAAAAAACACTTTAAAAACGTAACACGGGTGAGTTATTGATGTGTTCTTGCTGCATTTTCAATGAATGTCAATGGGGAGGTGCGTTGTTAGTGCGTTTTTTTTTTAACTGACCAAAAATGCAGTAAGAAAGATTTTTAACACCACAACAGAAGCATTTTTCTTGAGCTTTTCTTGCGCTAAAGGTGCCGATCATGGCCAACAATCATTTCATATTCATTTAAATTTATGATAGTAATGAAAAAGTTGAATATAATACAATTGTATATAAAAATAACTCATTTTCAGTTTCGGCCAAGTGCATCTTTAATTTTTGACACGGAAACAAGTCTATGGTGGTTAATACCATTTAAAGCCACCAAAAATAACCTCAATTTCTCCCACCAAATTAACTCCAATGCATTTCACCAAAATGGAAAAAGTAAAAAAACAAACAATCTTAACCCCTTCAGCCCCGGACCATTTTGGCTGGTTAAAGACCAGGCCCCTTTTTGCGATTCGGCACTGCGTCGCTTTAACTGACAATTTCGCGGTCGTGCGACGTGGCTTACAAACAAAATTGACGTCCTTTTTTTCCCACAAATAGTTTTCTTTTGGTGGTATTTGATCACCTCTGCGGTTTAAATTTTTTGCGCTATAAACAAAAATAGAGCAACAATTTTGAAAAAAATGCAATATTTTTTACTTTTTGCTATAATAAATATCCCCAAAAATATATAAAAAAAATATTTTTCCAGTTTAGTCCGATACGTATTCTTCTACATATTTTTTGGGGAAAAAAATCGCAATAGCCGTTTATTGATTGGTTTGTGCAAAAGTTATAGCTTCTACAAAATAGGGGATATTTTGATGGCATTTTTAAAAATATTTTTTTTTTACTAGCAATGGCGGCAATCAGCGATTATCGTAACTATGGCGGACACATTGGACACTTTTGACACCATTTTGGGGCCATTGTCATTTTTACAGCGTTCAGTGCTATAAAAATGCACTGATTACTGTGAAAATGACACTGGCAGTGAATGGGTTAACCACTAGGTGGCGCTGTAGGGGTTAAGTGTTCCCTAGAAAGTGATTCTTACTGTAGGGGGAGTGTGGCTACACGTTACACGTCACTGATCGTCTGTTCTGATGACAGGGAACAGACGATCACTGACATGCCACGGAGAAGAACGGGGAAAGGTTTGTTTACACTTACCTCTCCCCATTCTTCAGCTCTGTGACCCGATCGCGGGACACCGGAGGTGATCGGGTCCGCGGGTTCCACGGGCGCGGTCACGGAGCTCAGGACCACGCGGTTACGGAGCTCAGGACGCGCGACCCACGGCTGGGCTCTTAAAGGGCAACGTACCTGTACGTTGATGTGCCCAGCCATGCCATTCTGCCGACGTATATCGGCGTGAGGCGGTCCTTAAGTGGTTAAATTTAGATTCAGAATACTTTATTAATCAGAAGTGAGATTATTAGGATTTCTCCTTCCAAATTGACTCCAATATACTTCAACTAAATGGAAAAAAAAAGACTAACTCCGATTCAGAGTTAGATTAGAGTTACATTCAACGTAGACACCAAATTTGCTTGCAGAAAAAAAGTCTACAATTTTTTTTTTTTTTACTTTTATTTAATACAATTTATCATTTAAATAAAAAATATATATATTAAAATATGCATTTATAAATAATTATTTAATAAATGTATTATTTTATTTTTATTTTTTTCTGTTCGTTTGTTTTTTTTTTACAAAATTTGTGTTTTTTTTTTTTTTTTGTGTTCTTTGTAATATTGTCTTTCCTTTTCTGTGTGCTATTTGTGTACTGTCATTTTTTATTTTTTTTATACTGTCTGTTCTTTCCTGTGGAAATAAAATGTAAAATGATGAGTCTAATGAGGGGGCATTTTTTTGGGCACAGGAACAGGAACAGGTCTGCGATGGTTAAGACTGTAATGGTGGGAAACCACAAAAGGGTTAATATGGATTCTACTACTGTTCCGAATGGTAACGTTTAGATAGCATTGCATGCACGCTGAAAGTAAGACTCCGACACGTCCTTGCAGATACGTTATTTCCTCATCTAATGCTTTATTACAGGCAGTACTAAACTTTTTACACATAGCATGATACGTCACTATTATGTTAATGTAAAACTGGAAAGCACATCTGATTGGCTGAAATACAAGAAGAGTACAAAAATGTGATGTTCAAGCTTGGTTGTCCCTCTGATCTGTCTTCACTTCCACATTCCTAAAGATGTGTGGGAGAAGGGGGTATCCGCCATTTATGTCTTCTCCAGTTTTCTCGGTGGGAGGGGGTGTTATTAGAGGCTGATTTGAGTAAGGAAGGATTACAGCAGTGGTGTACAAGAAAAGGCAATATAGACTTTATAGTATAGTAAAGATGCATAGAGAATAGAAATTTTCTATTTTATTATTATGCTCATTACATTCCTTCACAAGACCATTTAAAGCCCATTGAACTCTTAGAAACCACCAAAAACAACCTCTTTTCTCCTTCCAAATTTACTCCAATGCATTTCACCAAAATGGAACAAGTTAAAAAAAATAACTCCGATTCAGAATACTTTATGAATCCCAGGTGAGATTATTAGGATTTCTCCTTCCAAATTGACTCCAATCTACTTTTAGTATGTAAAAAAAAAAAAAAAAAAAAAAAAAATTCTGCTACTGCACATTCAGATTACTTTATAAATCCTAAGGGAAATTATTAAGATACAGATATATATATAATGAAGACACAAAATTTGCTTGTGAAAAGAAGTCTATTATTTGTTTACTTTTTTAATATTGTTTTTCTTTAATTTTAATACTATTAAATAATAATATTATGCAATTATTATTGTAACTAACAATGTAATTATTTATTATTAAATGTTTTATATTTTTTCTGTTTGTTTTTTTAACAATATTTTTTGTTTATTTTATTTAGTGTTTTTGTTTTGTAATAATGTATTTTTCCTTTTCTGTGTGTTATTGACTGTTATTTGTGTACTGTCATTTTTAATTTTTTTTTGTTATTTTTTTTATACTGTCTGTTCTTTCTTTCTGTGAAAACAAAATGTAAAATAATGAGTCTAATGAGGGGCCATTTTTTGGCACAGGAACAGGTCCATGATGGTTAAAGCCCATTGAACTCTCAAGCCCTCACGGGCGGGAATCCCGTTGGAAAAAAAAAAACTTTGGTTTTCCCTACAGGATTCCCGGCAAGCTTGCCTTGCACGCTGAGTGTACACACGCCCATTCAAAAGAACCGCCGTTCTTTTGAATGGCAAGAACGCAGTGACATCATTGACTACGACGAGCTGGCGCTCGTCACATTTGATGCCATCGCTGCCATTTTGCTGCACCCCACACTAACCTTGTATGCTACCGTGCATGCGTCAAAGTCTTTTCGAGCATGCGCGGGTTTACCATGGACAGGTAAGCATACAGACGACCGGTTTTCTCTGCAGGAAACACTCTGCCGAGAATACCGACGAGAAAATAGAGAGCAGGTTCTCTATTTTTCTTGCCGCGATTCCAGTCAGTTTTCCTGTCGGGAAAGCATACACACATACGTTTTTCACGGCAAAAAGCTCTCCCAGCTGCTTTCTTGCCAAGAAAACCGGCCGTGTATACGAGGCCTGAGAGGCCACCAAAAACCAACCTCCATTTCTCCTTCCAAATTGACTTCAATGCACTTCACCAAAATAGCGGAAAAAAAACAGGGGAAATTATTAAAATACAGTACAAATACAAATTCAACAAAGACACAAAATGTGCTTGCAAAAATATTTTTTTACTGTATTTATTATTATTTATTATTTAATTATAATACTATTAAATATTAATATTATGCATCTATTTTCATAAATAATTATCTATTTAATATTTTATTTTTTTTACATTTTATTTAAATTTTTTATATATTTTTTATTTACTTTTTATACTGTCTGTCCTTTCTTTCTGTGAAAACAAAATGTAAAAATAACGAGTCTAACGAGGAACCATTTTTTTGACACAGGAACAGGTCCATGATGCTTAAAATCATTTAAAGCCCATTGAACTCATAGAAACCACCAAAAACAACCTCAATGTCCACTTCCAAATTGACTCCTATGCATTTCACCAAAATAGAAAAAAAAAAAACTCAGATTCAGAATACTTAATTAAGCCCAAGGGAAATTATTAAGATACAGTTACATTTTAACGAAGACACAAAATGTGTTTGCAAAAAGAAATCTACATTTTTTTTCACTTTATTAACAGAAAAAAAAAAAATCTAACTCAGATTCAGAATACTTTATTTATTCCAAAGGAAATTATTAAGATGCAGTTATATTCAACAAAGACATAAAATTTGTTTGCAAAAAAGAAGTCTACAATTTTTTTTTTACTTTATTAACCACTTCCCGCCTATAGCAGAATGACGGCCTGGCGGTGGGTCAGTTATCCTGACTGGGCGTCATATGACGTCCAGCAGGATAACAGCCACCGCACGCCTGTGGGGGTGCTCATTGCAGCGATCGGTGGTGCGGTGTGTCAGTCTGATCTCAGTAAAGAGTCTCTGACGAGGGCTCTTTACCATGTGATCAGCTGTGTCCAATCACGGCGGATCACGATGTAAACAGGAAGAGCCGTTGATCGTCTTTTCCTCACTCCCGTCTAACAGACGCGAGTAGAGGAGAGCCGATCGGCTGCTCTCCTGACAGGGGGGGTCTGTGCTGATTGTTTATCAGCGCAGCCCCCCCTTGGATGCCCGCCCAGGACCACAAGGATGCCGCCAGGATCACCAGGGATGGCCACCACACTGGACCACCAGGTATGCCACCCTAGACCACCAGGGAAATGCCAATCAGTGCCCATCCCCCATGCCTGCCAGTGCCATCAGTGATGCCTATCAGTGCCCAGCAGTGCCACCTATCAGTGCCCAGCAGTGCCGCCTATCAGTGCCACCATTAAGTACCCATCAGTGCAGCCTTTCAGTGCCCATCAGTGTCGCATATCAGTGCCCACCAGCGCCACCCATGAGTGCCCATCAGTGCAGCCTATCAATGCCCATCAGTGCCACCCATCAGTGCCACCTGCCAGTGCCCCTCAGTGCCCATCGTAAGTGCCCATCAGTGCCACCTCATCGGTGCAGCCTTATCAGTGCCCGTCAGTGCCGCCTTATCAGTACCCATCAGTGCCGCCTTATCAGTGCCCGTCAGTGAAGCAGAAAACTTTTATAACAGAAACAAAAAAGAAAAACTTTATTTTATTTCAAAATTTTCTGTATTTTTTTATTTATTTAGAAAAAAATAAAAAACGCAGAGGTGATCAAATACCACCAAAAGTAAGATCTATTTGTGGGAACAAAATGATAAAAATTCTGTTTGGGTACAGTGTAGCACGACTGCGCAATTGTCATTTAAACAGCGACAGTGGTGAAAGCTGAAAATTGGCCTGGGCAGGAAGAGGGTTAAAAAAAAAAAAAAAAATCAGATTTAGAATACTTTATTAATCCCAAAATAAATTATTAAGATGCAGTTATATATTCAACAAAGACACACAATTTGTTTGCAAAAAGAAGTCTACATGTTTTTTTTTTTTTTACTTTATTAAAAAATAAAAAATAATCAGATTCAGAATACTTTATTAATCCCAGGAGAAATTATTAAGATACAGTTATATTCAACGAAGACAAAAAAACTAAATAACAAACTGGATACAAGGCACAATAACAAAAAAATAAATAAAAAATTAAATGACAAAACAATAAAATTAAAATGATTTTTGCTGAAAATTCAGGGGAAATTCGAATTTCCACTTTTGCTCATCCCTGATTAAGACAATCCATAGGCTTCAAATATTTCTTAAGGACTTTATTGATCCAAGCTTCAGTCCCTGGCTCTGTCTCTATCCACATTCAATTGTAACCCCCCCAGCAAGAACGGATATTTTCAATTCCTGTGTTGTATTCCATCTATTTTATTATACATTAGAAATTCAGTAGGAAGAGCGGGGAACTTCTTATAACTACAAAGACATGTCTCTTTTGTGCCGGCCTCTCGTGGTCTTACCTTGGAAGCGTGCTTATCACAAGGGATTGTGGACGTGCTCTCTTTGATGTAACTCTTGAGTTTAAAAAAAACTATCGTTGAGAAAATGAAGGAAGTTTAAACAGGACCGATAGCAACCCAGTAAAGTCTTCATAAGAGAGCAGCAGAAAAGCAAAAGGATGAGGGTGGTCATGTCACTGACTAACCCGTAATTACTTTACTTCTTGGTCCGCCAGTCCTTGGGAAACCACCATTTACCATCCGCCCCCTTTTTTCTCTCCTCCTGTCTACTCTTCCTTGTCCTCGCTCTTCCCTCTCCTATGGTTGGAACCATAGTACCTGTAGTCATTGGCGTTCACGTTCACCCAACCATCTCTTGATAATATTCTTGCTACTTTCATGCCATTTTTTTTTTTTGTCTCTGCCTTTTTGTGGACATACCTACTTGTCCCAACACTTATGCCGCGTACACAGAATCGGAATTTCCGCCAACAAATGCTCGATGGGAACTTTTCGTCGGAAATTCCAACCGTGTGTAGGCTCCATCGGATATATGCTGTCGGAATTTCCGCCAACAAATGATTGAGAGCAGGTTCTCTATTTTTCCGACGGCAAAAGTTCTCGTCGGAAATTCCGACCGTGTGTAGCCATTTCCGACGCACAAAAATGCTCGGAATCATTGTACTTCATTTTTCTCGGCTCGTCGTAGGGTTGTACGTCTCCGCGTTCTTGACCATCGGAATTTCCGATCATAATTTGTGCGACCGTGTGTGTGCAAGACAAGTTTGAGCCAACATCCGATGGAAAAACCAACCACGTTTTTGTTGTCGGAAACTCAGATCGTGTGTACGCGGCATTAGGGCTCATAAACTTGCTTTGAAATGTGCCATTGGACACGCTTTTTTGAAGCACTCTGAATGCCAATCAAAGCCCCTGTCACTAAATAAATTGGTCACTTTACAGTCCTGGTCACACGTTGTGTTTGCTTTGCTTCAAAAAATGACCCCACATGTCACTTTCTTGGTGCTTCAAAGTGTCTCCTAGCCTCCATAGAAGTCGAAGACAATGCTCGCTAGCAGCACCTGCAGCTTTTGAGAGGCTTTTATTCAGCATTAGCTTTGTTTTGGAGGTATTGCCTGTATGAGATATCCCAGGATGCACTAGAAAACCAACAAGACGTCATCAGCAGTCACTTCCGGTTCATGTGTATATATTCTGGGGGTGACTGGTGCAGAAGTCACATCAGTTGTGCAGCGTGAGTAATAAAGCGGGAGGTGAGCAGTGACCAAAGAGAGAGGAGTATCAGCAAACCCAAGGATCAGCAGAGCTGGGGGTTACTACTGACTGGGGGATTGGAGGAGCTGGGGGTTATTACTGAGTGGGGGATTGGTAAATCTGGGGGTACTACTGAGAAGGGGATCTTCTGAACAGGGGTACTGACAAGTTGGGGATCTGCTAAACAGGGGTACTAATGATTTGAGGATCTGCTGAGTGGGCGTAGTACTGAGTGGGGGATCAGCAGAGCTGGAGGTAACTACTGAGTGGGGAATCGGCAGAGTAGGGGGTTACTACTGACTGGGGATCAATAGAGCTGGGGTTACTACTAAGTGGGGCATCAGCAGAGCTGAGAGTACTACTGAGCAGGAGATCTGCTAAATGAGGGTACGTATAAGCTGAGGATCTGCTGAACAAGGGTACTAATGAGTTGGGGATCTGCTGAGTGGGGGTACTACTGAGTGGGGGATCAGTAGAGCTGTGGGTTACTACTGCGTGGGGGGTCAGCAGATCTGGGGGTTACTACTGAGTGGGGAATCAGCAGACCTGGGGGTTACTACTGAGTGGGGAATCGGCAGAGCTGTGGGTTACCACTAAGTGGGGAATTGGCAGAGCTGTGGGTTACCACTGAGTGGGGAATTGGCAGAGCTGTGGGTTACCACTGAGTGGGGAATTGGCAGAGCTGTGGGTTACCACTGAGTGGGGAATTGGCAGAGCAGGGAGACCACTATTATCGGAAACCGGACCGCCGGCTGAAGAAGAGGATGCCTGGGTTATTGGTAGCTAGCTGCTGCTATAACAAAGCCGACGTATTTTGGCGTTTGGCAGGCCGGAAGTGGTTAACCACTTCAGCCCCAGAAGGCTTTACCCCCTTAATGACCAGGCCATTTTTTGCTATACGGCACTGCATCGCTTTAACTAACAATTGCGCGGTTGTGCGACGTTGTGCCCAAACAAAATTGACGTCATTTTTTTCCCACAAATCGAGCTTTATTTTGGTGGTATTTGATCACCTCTGCGATTTTTATTTTTTGCACTATAAACAAAAAAGAGCGACAATTTTGAAAAAGAAACTATATTTTTTACTTATCCAAAAAATAAATATAAAAAACAAACGTATTCATCAGTTTAGGCCAATATATATTCTGCTACATATTTCTGGTAAAAAAAAAAAAAAAAAATGCAATAAGCGTACATTGATTGGTTTGCGCAAAAGTTATAGCCTCTACAAAATAGGGGATAGATTTATGGACTTTTATTTTATTTTTTATCGTTTTTACTGGTAATGGCGGCAATCTGTGATTTTTAGCAGGACGGCGACGTTGCGGCAGACAAATCTGACCCCAAGTGCCACTTTTTGGGGACCAGTGACATTATTACAGTGATCAGTGCTAAAAAAAAATGCACTGATCAATGTATAAATGACACTGGCAGGGAAGAAGGTTAAAGGGGTTGTAAAGGTTCGTTTTTTATTTTCTAAATAGGTTCCTTTAAGCTTGTGCATTGTTGGTTCACTTACCTTTTCCTTCGATTTCCCTTCTAAATATTTTTTTTCTTTGTTTTCTTTGTCTGAATTTCTCACTTCCTGTTCCTCCTCAATAAGCTGTTCAGTAGGCTGTTCTGGATGACTCCACACCACTCGGATGATGGTGTGAAGTTTAGTGAGGAGAAACAGGAAGTGAGAAATTCAGACAAAGAAAAAAAACATTTAGAAGGGAAATCAAAGGAAAAGGTAAGTGAACCAACAATGCACTAGCTTAAAGGAACCTATTTAGAAAAAAACAAACCTTTACAACAACCCCTTTAACACCCCCATTTTTTTTTTTTTTTTATAAAATATTATTTTTTTACTTTTATTTTGTAAGGGGCCCAGAGGCCTGGAGGTCCCCAGGGCCCCGGATGTCAACCCCCCCTTTTTTTTGCACCCAAAGCCCCCCGCTTCTCAATTTGCGGCGGCAGCACCCCCCCCCCCCCCCCCCGGTCTCCTCTGCTCCAGGGGGCCCATGCCTAAAGCTGTGTAAGGGGCCCCAAAATTCCTGATGGCGGCCCTGGATGGCAGGTTGGGATCAAGAAGAAGTGTAGTCGAGAAACAAGCCAAAGATCGGTAACAAGAGGTTGCAGGTTGGGATCAAGCGAAAGTGCAGTCAAGAAACGAGTCAAAGTTCAGTAACAATGGGTATGGAAGTAGCAGGAGCATAAGGAGCAATATATTGGCTGGGGAAGAGCACAATGACCTGTAATTCAGGTGCCCAGCGTCCGAAAAGGGGCCGGATGCCTGAACAGGGGTTGGCGTCTGCAGCCATGGAAAGATTCATGCAATGCATGAATCTTTCCATTAGTCATAGAGGAGGGTGGCTGGAGAGAGGGGGCCCCCCTCCTGCCGCTCTTCCGTGCCCTCCACCGCTTACTGGAGCCGCCGGCAGGGGCGATTGGTTCCTTCTGCTAGCTGGGTATGAAGACGAGTGAGGGGAAGATGGCCCCCACCCGTCTCCATACTATAGCAGGGCGGAAGCGACATCAAAACGTCAGCTCCGCCCATAGCTCTTCTTCTTTTTTTTTTAAATGACAAAATACATTTTTTTTTTTTATTTCTATCGCATTTTAGTGTAAATATGAGATGTGAGGTCTTTTTGACCCCACATCTCATATTTAAGAGGTCCTGTCATGTTTTTTTTTTCTATTACAACGGATGTTTACATCAGTGTAAAAAAAAAGGTAAAATAAATAAGAAAAAAAAAAAATGTATCGCGCCCCGTCCCGCCGAGCTTGCGTGCAGAAGCAAACGCATACGTGAGTAGCGCTTGCATATGAAAACTGTGTTCAAACCCCACATGTGAGGTATCGCCGCGATCGTTAGAGCGAGAGCAATAATTCTAGCCCCGTGAACCTCCGCTTGCTCAGCGGGGATCACTCCGCTGATCCCCGCTGAGCAGGCGGATGACAGGGCGGTCCCCACATACTGTGCAGGGACCGCCCTGTCAGATCTCCACTCTCCCCTATGGGGGGATCAGATGAACACGGACCGTCTGTCCGTGTTCATCCGATCCGCTCTGCAGACGGATGGGAAAAATAGGATTTTCCTCCATCTGCAGAATCAGAGGATTGCGGACACGGATGAGATCGGGTGTCAGCGGATGTTCATCCGCTGACACCCACTATCTCATAGGGACTAATGTATGTCCCTTTTTCATCCGTAAACGGATGGATGAAAAAGCGGACATACGGTCCGCTGGTGTGAAAGGGGCCTAACTCAAAACATGCAACCTGTAGAATTTTTTAAGCGTCGCCTTTGGAGATTTTTAAGGGTAAAAGTTTGTCGCCATTCCACGAGCGGGCGCAACTTTGACATGTTGGGTATCAATTTACTCGGCATAACATTATCTTTCACAACATCAAAAAAAAATTGGGCTAACTTTACTGTTGTCTTATTTTTAAATTAAAAAAATTTAATTTTTTCTCAAAAAAAGTGCGCAAATACGGTGTGACAAAAAAGTATTGCAACCACCTCCATTTTATTCTCTAGGGTGTTAAAAAATATATATATATAATGTTTGGGGGTTCTAAGTAATTTTCTGGCAAAAAAAAATGTTTTTAACTTGTAAACACCAAATCTCAGAAAGAGGCTCGGTCCTTAACCTCTTAACCACTTGCTTACTGGGCACATAAACCCCCTTCCTGCCCAGGCGAAATTTCAGCTTTCGGCACTGTGTCGCTTTGAATGACAATTGCGCGGTCGTGCGACGTGGCTCCCAAACAAAATTGACGTCCTTTTTTTCTCACAAATAGCGCTTTTTTTTGGTGGTATTTGATCACCTCTGCGGTTTTTATTTTTTGCGCTATAAACAAAAAAAGAGCGACGATTTTGAAAAAAAACACAATATTTATTACTTTTGCTATAATAAATATCCCAATTTTTAAAAAAAGTATTTTTTTTCTCAGTTTAGTCTGATACGTATTCTTCTACATATTTTTGGTCCAAAAAATCACAATAAGCGTTTATTGATTGGTTTGCGCAAAAGTTATAGCGTCTACAAAATAGGGGATAGTTTTATAGCATTTTTATTAATATTTTTTTTTTACTAGTAATGGCGGCGATCAGCGATTTTTATTGTGACTGCGACACTATGGCGGACACATCAAACACTTTTGACACCATTTTGGGACCATTGTCATTGATACAGCGATCAGTGCTAAAAAAATGCACTGGTTACTGTAAAAATGACACTGGCAGGGAAGGGGTTAACACTAGGGGGCGAGGAAGGGGTTAAATGTGTGCCCTATGAGTGATTACTACTGTGGGGGGAGGGGAGTGACTGGGGGAGGAGACCGATCTGTGTCCCTATGTACAAGGGACACACATCGGTCTCCTCTCTCCCTGACAGGACATGGGCGTGCGCGCCGGGCGTGCGCGCGCCGCCGGTGGCGCTCGCGCGTCCCCCAGTGGCCGGAGGAGCCGAGGACGTCTATTGACGTCCTCCCGGATTTTGAGAGCCACCTTGAGGCCGTCATTTGACAATGGCCGGGGCTCCAAGTAGTTAACGACCGGCCACGGCAGATATACGTTGGCAGAATGGCTCGTACAGGCACAATCACGTACCTGTACGTCCCCTTTAACTGCCTGCCGCGTGGTCTCGCGCGCGCAGCTGCCGGCGCACTCGCGACCCTGCCACCATCCCTGTGAGTACCTGCAAATATCCTCCACAAACACAGAAGTCTGAAAACGTCTTGAACTTCACTTTTTGAATTTTGTACATTGCCCATTGTGGGCCATATCTATTACCTAAACAGCTTAAGGGACCAAAGGAGCCACCCTGATTTCCTGAGACTGCTACACAGTGGCATATACTGTGACTGCATCACACCCCTCGAGGGTATGAAGGATCTGGTGAGTGTAACATCTTAAACAATCACGGATAATCACATTCACGGCACAGGCTACTAAGACAAGCACTGCAGCAAAGTCACCAATTTATCTTGTCACCATTTTTGGACTTTTCACCATTGGACTTTATTTGATTTTATTATCAGTTTTATTATTTTTAATATTTCTATTATTAGTTTCAATTTATGTTGAATATTTTATGTGCATTATTTGAGTGTATCACGGATCACTCAAACACTCTAACTGCTCAACCACTAAGCATAATCCCAGCTGGGTTTAGTAAACACCCGGCCGAGACAACACTTTAATACATTGTTTTTTATTGCAACTTACCTACTCACACTGCATTTCTTGCAGCACTACATTGGTAGCATCTATCTGCTTCACAGCACCTCCATAAGCTGGTTCACAGTCAGCAAACACCCGGCTGAGCCGGACTCGGAAAATACATACCACTTCTTTATTTCAACCAATTTTTTTCACCCACTTGTACACCTATTAACACTACCACTTTTGGACGACCATCACTAAGGATCAAGCAAACACCTGACAGAGACACTCTACTTTATTTTATTTTACTCTATTTACCAATTTTACATTTTACTTGTAATTCCACTAGAGGTCTCACTCAACTCAGGTTCCGAATATACCTTCATACCCACCACCTGAAGGGCAAACAGCAAACACCAGGCAGAGCCGGTTTTTTGCTCATTTTTTTCTTGCTCATTTTTTTGCTAATTTTTTACCATTGTCCCAGTAGAACAGCGCCATTACCACACCCCTCATTTTATTTCATATCTTTGCTCCACCTAACCAGGAGGTAGCAATAAGTAGAGGCAGCAGTTCTAACTACTGTGTTGTGATTGAAGCCCTTTGCGCAGAGTCACCTTATTTTTCTTCATCCCCGTGAGTCGGACCGCGGGTCCCGCGGAATACGTATCGGCCTGAACTGAGGAAAAAAAATGATTTTTTTAATATATTTTTTGGGGATATTTATTATAACAAAAAGTAAAAAATATTGCATTTTTTTCAAAATTGTCGCTCTATTTTTGTTTATAGCGCAAAAAATAAAAACCGCAGAGGTGATCAAATACCACCAAAAGAAAGCTCTATTTGTGGGAAAAAAAGGACGTCAATTTTGTTTGGGAGCCACGTCGCACGACCGCGCAATTGTCAGTTAAAGCGACGCAGTGCCAAATCGCAAAAAGAGGCCTGGTCTTTAACCAGCCAAAATGGTCCGGGGCTGAAGTGGTTAAGTGGTTAAAAGGCAGATAGAGACAGGTATACAATATTTCCAAGTAATTTGTTGCACAGATTAATACAAAAAATAAATAAGTAGAAACAAATTTAAAAGAAAACAGCTTCAGGGTAACGCTTTTGATAGGAATCTCCCCGGTCACGAAGGCACAAAATACCGCCAGTTAGGAAAGTATTTCAACGATCTCAAGCAGATGAGCTGGGACATATTTAATGCAACAAGAACTGGTTTGGAAATCTCCATCTTCAGGCCTGTTTAGAGCTGCTGAAATATGCACGGCTCTTCCTAAGGAACTCGGGCTATTGTATTTTTTATTATCATTATTATTTGACATGTTTTCCTATTGTAAATCAGAACAATCATCCAGACGAAATCAATATTTCATAGCGGTTCATGAAACAAGGAGGAAGCTTGTAAACTTGAGTTCCTACAATGTAACAAGTTGTTATAAGAAATAAATAAATAAACACAAACAATAAAAGTGGAAAGAAATAAAGAAATTTTCTCGCAATTCGCCAAAACCCGAACATACAGGGTGTCTCCTGCGGCCCCCAAACACATAAATGCGGACGACATTTTGCTGTTTGTAACCTCCCCCATCACCTCCCTTCCGAACTTATGCAAAACTTGGTACTTGGGGATCAACTTGACATCTAAGACTGAATTCCTCTACATGAATAACTAACACCCTCTGTATCGTAAGCTAGAATCAGACCTACTCACTTGGTCCAAAAATAATCTGTCATGGCTGGGAAGGGTAAACTCCATAAAAATGACGTTGCTCCCCTGGTTATTATACCTTTTTTGCTCTCTTCCCATACCCATACGGAAGGACCACGTTAAATCATTCCAAAGTAAAATACTGAGATTCATCTGGGGAAAGGCGGGGTTTAGGATACCCCAAAAAACTCTACACCTTCATAGAAGGAAGGGAGGTCTCGGCTTGCCAAACCTCCACAAATATTACCAGGAAGCCAGGTTGGCTTAGTTGTCTGTAGTCTATTCACGATTTGAAAAACCTGATTGGGTGCATATAGAAAGACAGGCCGTTCCTCAATTCACGCTAGACTTCCTACTCTGGAGCCCCCTGAAAGACAGACCCCCGATTTTAGCCCCAACCCTTTCCCACTCTTTTTCCCTATGGGATAGGATACGTTCGTCAACTCCTTTAGTATCCTCATACAGACCCTTGACCTCTTCAACAACCCGAACTTTCCTCCCGGGAAAAACGTCTTAGCATTCAAATGGTGGCTGGGCAAGGGACTTTACCGAATTGGGCAATTCTTTACAGCAGCAGGCCCCTTCACCCTAAACCACTGTATCAAAAAACTGGATCTGCCCGACTCGGAACGATTAAGGTTTGGCCAAATATCACACTTTCTACACTCCCTTTGGAAAGAAAAACCCATCCCGTCAAAGTTTACCGACTACGAGTTGTGGTGTGGTCAAGCCAGGGACCAGAAGGGGGAATCTCGGTGATCTACTCGTCGCGTATCTCTGCGACCTCTAAGGAGGCCTTTATGACTGCCTGGGAGTCTGACTTCCAATTCCAGTGGGACCTGGAGGGCTGGCAGACTGCATGCTTCAGGTCATTTAACGTTATCCTCAACACTACACTGACGGAGGCTAGCCTTAAAGTGATTTCTCGGTGGTACTATACCCCTTCCAGACTGGCCTCGATCTACCCCATAGCGGATCCTCTATGTTTTAGAGGTTGCCGACATATAGGCACAATGGCCCACATATGGTGGGAATGCCCTAGAATACGTCCCTTCTGGAAGAACATTTTTAACTTAATTAACAGGCTGGTTGGAAGTCAGATCCCCAGGACCCCGACGATTGCCCTCCTAAATGCTCAAATCCGAGGGATTCCCAAACCTTCCCGAAGGTTAACTCATTTTATTTTGTTGGGCGCAAAAGCTTACGGTGGCTAAGGCCTGGAAACATCCAAAGGTCTCTTTTCCTGCGGCTAAAAAGAAAATATCCTGGATAATGTCGCAAGAAAAGCTTTCCAGTATATTACTAAACACAACTGACAAGTTCGAAACGGTATGGGAACCATGGGCCCAACAGATGGGAGTCCTCATCGGTTCTCTCTCCAAGCCGGTTTAGTGCATTCTCAGCGTTTCAGGTGATGTTCCTTCTCTTCACTCTTCTTTCTTTTTCCTTTCGGCTCGCTCTGAGCCTCTGTGTTTATCTTTCCACTTTTTTCCTTTTTTATCTCCGCCAGTGTTTTTTTTAGGATTAGAGGTCTGGTTTGCAAGATCTCAGGTAGGGCATGAGTAGTCAACAATTTAATTGTGTTCTGAAGTTTACAATCCGGTATAAGCCTCCCCCCGGTTGACGGGGATCGGAATATTGGAAGGTTCTGGGATCCCCCTTCCAACACAGTTAGATCCCACTCGGGGTGTTGGGGGGAGCGGAACTCGCTTCCAGCTTTAATTCGTTTCTCTACCGATATGCCGACAGTTACTACTCTCCATAGATTCGGGACTGACAAGAGGCCTCTGCTCTTGTTTCTATCTGTTAAAGCTATAGACAGTTTCAATTCCTCTGAACGTATACTATTGTTTGCATATGTATGACTTATGCTTTATGTATAACCTATGCATTTTGAAATAAAAATATTGATTGTAAAAAAAAGGAAATAAAGATATTTTCTGTCTTTTTTTCTGGGGATTCAGGAAGGGTTTATTTAGAAGAAATTTGAACGCACATTAACGAACCCACATTGCGTAAAGCCCTGTACACACGATCGGATTTCCTATGGATTTTAAACCGATGGATTTTTCCATCGGTAATCCGATGAAGCTGACTTCCATCAGTCTTGCCTACACACCATCAGTCCAAAATCTGACTGTCCCAAACGCTGTAACGTAAAACACTCCGACGAGCCGAGAAAAATGAAGTTCAATGCTTCTGAGCATGCGTCGACTTGATTCTCAGCATGTGTGGGTTTTTTGCCCGATGGAGTTCCACACAGACAATCGGAATTTGCTATCGTTTTTTTTCCATCAGATAAATTTAAAACATGTTCTATTTTTTCTCACCGATGGAAAAAAGCCCGATGGGGCCCATACACGATCGTCCATCGGACTGTTTTCATCGGTAAAACCGACCACAAAAAAAAAAAAAAAAAGCACATGCGTTTTTGGCACGCTTCTGGTGCATTGTCTATTACCCATTATGCACCTGTGAAACGTACAGCCATGGCCAAAAGTTTTGAGAATGACACAAATATAAATTTTTACACCTGTGCAATTCGTTTCATTCCCAATTCGTTTTTTTAACTAATTTTGACAAATTCGTTAATTCGGAAATCTCAGAATTAACGAAAACCCGTTTAATTAATTTTTATGAATATTCGTGAATTTGAAAATTTGGAATATCAAAAATCTGAAATAATAACTAACTAATAATAACTTAACTATTACAGTGGAACCTCGGATTGCGAGTAACGCGGTTAACAAGCGTTTCGCAATACGAAATACGTTTCGCAATAAAAAATCCTAACTCGGTTTGCGAGTGTTGTCTCGCAAAACGAGCAGGATTCAAGCCAAAGCGGTGTGCAGTACCGCGTTTGGCCTGAGGTGGGGGGGCGCCGGAGCCGAGCGGAGCCGTTCGGAAATGCTCGGAAAGACTCAGAAATACTCAGTTCCCGAGCCTTTCCGAGGTTTGCCGAGGTCAGCCGAGCTGTCCCCGGGCCTTTGCGTGTGTTTCCGAGGCTCTCCGGTGACCCCCCCCACCTCTGGCCACATGCGGTATTGCATGACATTGAAATCAATGCAGGACTAGAGTTGAGCGGACACCTGGATGTTCGGGTTCGACGGGTTCGGCCGAACTTCGGAAAAAAGTTCGGGTTCGGGACCGAACTTTAACCCGAACCCGGACCCGAACCCGAACCCCATTGAAGTCAATGTGGACCCGGACTTCTAAGGACTAAAAAGGCTCTAAAAAAGTAATGGAAAGGGCTAGAGGGCTGCAAATGGCAGCAAAATGTTGTTAAGAGCATGGCAAGTGCTCTGCAAACAAATGTGGATAGGGAAATAACTTAAAATAACATTAAAAAAATAAAAAAATAAAAAAATATGCTGGAGGCCCCCTTTTCAGCAGAAGAGGTACGGGAAGTCATTAAGAACCTCAGAAACTCAACGGCACGATGCCACACATATGGTGGGAATGCCCCAGAATACGCCCTTTCTGGAATAAATTATTCAATTTAATGGATAAGCTAGTGGGAAAATAAAATACTTTGAAATAAAAATGTAGCGGGGTGCTAAATTTAAGGGAAGTGTTTGAGTGGTAAATAGGCTCAAATACCCTAATTCTGTAGGATTCATGGACCATTTTGTCCTCGGGGGACAGTATTGGTGTGCAGTTCCCTGCGGCCTACAGGTGGCGCTGCCATGGTAGGCTAGGGTTGAACCGCCGATACAGTGCTGTGCCTTTTGTGTCCCCTCTTGGCAGTAGTACAGCGGGGCGGGGAACCTGCTGTGCATGCCGGGAGAGCATATAAAAGGGGCAGACCTTTGGCCTGGGGGCTGATGTCCAGTGGGGTCCACGCCCAGGTGCCTTCGGCCTGGGTGCATGTGTTCCTGTTCCATCTCGGGTACCTTTAGCCCGGGGTGAGGTACTATCCTGGAGTTCCTGCTGCCCTGGGTATGGAGGCCTAGGTGCGGGAGTAAAGCCTGGAGTCCAGAGCCTTCGTCTGGAGTCCGCTAAGGGTCGAGGAGTCTTAGGGTGCCGCCTCGTGTAGGGGACCATGTTCCAGGGAAGGGAGGATCATTCTGATGGACCGATGCGGGAGTCACGGTGAAGGAAGGGTCTGTTGACTCCCTGGAGAGATGTCTTCCCCTTGATATGGGCTAGGTTCGTAGAAGGAGAAGCTCAAGGTCATCTTGACTGTATCAGAGGCCTTATTCACCCGGCCCGTGGCAGGGGCCTTATACACCCTGGTCTGTGGCAGAGACCAAAGTTCTCCAGGTCCCTGGCAGGGGCCTTGTACACCCGGTCTGTGGCAGAGACCAACCTCAAGGTCTGTGGCAGAGACCGTGCACCTAAAACTGTTTGAGAAACCTAAGCAGTGAAGTGACTGTGCTACGTTTGTGCCTGGACCTCCTCCACACTTTAAGCTGTCCTGTTTCTTTGCTCTAACCTTTTCTATCCGAGTAGAGTTTATTTTGCCATGAGAGAATAAGAGTTGTAATTTCAGCTGGTGTGGACATTGACTTTACTGGAAATTAAAGGACTTGCCTCTACCTACAGTAGAGGTGAGAATTATCCTCTGGAGGAGTTTTGACTCCGGCTGTGGACACGGCCCATCAAGTACACTGCTCAACCTCTTTATATAGGATGATACGGGCTGGTACTGCGGTGTGCCTTTCTCCCTTCGGCGAGGAGCCAACAACATAAAAGCAGGTAAGGGGGAAAGGATCTGTGCGCTACAAAAAAATAAAATAAAAATTATAATCTTGACCTAGGAGGGCGAGATCCATATGGAGTAGGAGGTTGAGGTGGCGGTGGATGTGGCTGTGTAGGTGGAAGCGGCGGTGGAGGAGGACGAGGTAGCCAACACTGGTTCAAAAATACAACAATGGCTGGGTAAGGCCGGTGATGTGTCGAATTCTGTCCCCCGTCAAATAGTGTCCACCCTGTACTGCGCTTGCTCAGTATGTAGGACAAGGGGATTTCGAAAATCTCCCAAGATGAACGGCGCCTGCGTGGTGAGTTCAGGTGAAGGCCACACCATCCGTGGTTCAAGCCGAGCCAAGTGAGGCCTTGCCCGAAGCGTGGCGATCGAACCGAGCCCGTGAGGGGCCCTGTTACTATGTGCTACCGTATGTCCACTTGGATGGTGGGGCTTGAACCTGCACTCACGGCGCAGGCGCCGTTCATCTTCGGAGATTTTGTGAATCTCCTTGTCCTCTGTACTGCGCAAGCGCTGCGCCTTCGCAGTATGGGCCGGACACAATCCGATGGCCGGACAGTTTTTGTCACAACACCGGTATACATGTCTATTCTGCACAAGGTACGGACAAGTCCTGTGGGATCCATGCCTGGTTCATTTTAATGAACGTGAGCTTGTCCACATTGGCTCTGGACAGGCGGCTGCGCTTGTCTGTGATAACGCCCCCTGCCGTGCTAAATACACGTTCAGATAATACACTGGCTGCAGGGCAGGCCAGCACCTCCAAGGCATAAAGGGCAAGCTCAGGCCATGTGCCCAATTTGGAGACCCAGAAGTTAAAGGGGGCAGACCCGTCATCCAGTACGTGTAGGCCTGTGGACACATACTGCTCAACCATGTTGGTGAAATGCTGCCTCCTGCTAAGACGTTCCATCTCAGCTGGTGGTGCTGGTTGTTGTGGCGTGCTGACAAAGCTTTTCCACATTTCAGCCATGCTAACCCTGCCTTCTGAGGTGCTGCCGGTGCCCCGGCTGCGTTGGCGACCTCTTCCTCCTCCTCTGCCTTCGCCTTGTGCTTCCACCGTACGCCCGCTGTCAGGTGGGAATGCCACTAGCAGCGCGTCTACCAGCGTGCGCTTGTACTCGCGCATCTTACGATCCCGCTCCAGTGAGGGAATTAAGGACGGTACGTTGTCCTTGTAACGGGGATCCAGCAGGGTGGCCACCCAGTAATCAGCACCAGTTAAAATGTGGGCAACTCGGCGGTCATTGCGGAAACACTGCAGCATGTAATCGCTCATGTGTGCCAGGCTGCCCAGAGGCAAAGAAAAGCTGTCCTCTGTGGGAGGTGTATCGTCTGTGTCCTCTGTATCCCCCCAGCCACGCACCAGTGATGGCCACGAGCTGGTCTGGGTGCCACCCTGCTGTGAAAATGGCTCCTCCTCCTCCATCTCCTCCTCCACCTCGTCATCCTCCAGAACTGTGCCCTTTCTGCCGGACAATTGTGTACCTGGCGTTTGTTGGTGCAGGAACCAACCCTCGTAGCCACTTGTGAAAGACTGCCCTGAAAGCCTTTGAAATGATCCCGCTTCCTCCTCCTCCTCCTCATCCTCCTGTGCCACATCCTCTTTCATCATCGCCCGAAGCGTTTTTTCAAGGAGGCATAGAACTGGGATAGTAACGCTAAGAACGGCGTCATTGGCACTGGACATGTTGGTGGAGTACTCGAAACAGCGCAACAAGGCACACAGGTCTCGCATGGAGGCCCAGTTATTGGTGGTACTGCTGCTTGCACAGTCTGGCCAGCATGTGCAAGGTGGAGTTCCACCTTGTGGGCACGTCACATATGAGGCGGTGAGCGGGAAGGCCGAAGTTACGCTGCAGCGCTGACAGGCGAGCAGCAGCAAGGTGAGAACGCCGAAAGTGCGCACACACAGCCCGCACTTTCTGCAGCAGCTCTGGCATATTGGGGTAATTTTTAAGGAACCTCTGGACCACCAAGTTCAGCACATGCGCCAGGCAAGGGATGTGCGTCAAACCGGCTAGGCTCAGAGCTGCTACGAGATTTCGCCCATTATCGCACACCACCAGGCCGGGCTTGAGGCTCACTGACAGCAACCACTCATTGGTCTGTTGTTCCATGTCCCTCCACAACTCCTGCGCGGTGTGGGGTTTTTCCCCCAAACAGGAAAGTTTTAAAACTGCCTGCTGTCGTTTACCCCTGGCTGTGCTGAAGTTGGTGGTGAAGGTGTTACGCTGACCGGATGAGGAGGCGGTAGAGGATGAGGAAGCGGAGTAGGAGGAGTTAGCAACAGGAGGCAAACTGAAGCGCCCTGCAATCCTCGGTGGTGGAAGGACATGCGCCAAACTGCTATCTGCCTCAGGCCCAGCCGCCACTGCATTTACCCAGTGTGCTGTTAGGGAGATATAACGTCCCTGACCATGCTTACTGGTCCACGCATCCGTAGTTAGGTGGACCTTGCCACAGATGGCGTTGCGCAGTGCACACCTGATTTTGTCCCCCACTTGGTTGTGCAGGGAAGGGATGGCTCGCCTGGAAAAATAGTGGCGGCTGGGCACGACGTACTGTGGGACAGCCAATGCCATCAGGCTTTTAAAACTCTGCGTCTCCACCATACGGAATGACAGCATTTCAAAGGCCAGGAGTTTTGAAATGCTGGCATTCAGGGCCAGGGATCGCGGGTGGCTAGGGGGGTACTTCCTCTTCCGCTCCAATGTTTGGGAGATATAGAGCTGAACGCTTCCATGGGACATTGTGGAGATGGTCGGTGACCCAGGTGGTAGTGTTGCTGGCAGATCCTCTGTTTGCGTGGTGACAGGTGCCACTGTCACTACAGAGGTGGATGAAGAGGCCGAGACTGCAGCAGAAGAGGAAGCAGGAGGAGCCAGAGACCTTTCTTGGTTTTTGAGGTGTCTACTCCACTGCAGCTCGTGCTTTGCACTTAGATGCCTGGTCATGCAGCTTGTGCTCAGGTTGAGAACGTTTATGCCTCGCTTCAGCCTCTGATTGCACAGCCTGCAAACCACTCGTGTCTTGTCATCAGCACATTGTGTGAAGAACTGCCACGCTAGGGAACTCCTTGGACCTGGCTTTGGTGTGCTCGGTCCCTTGCTGCGTTGGGCAGTAGCAGACATAATGTCTAGCTGACGGACGCTCCGCTTTTGCACCCTGCTCCCTCTTCTGCTGTGCTGGTGGCTCTGTGCGACCACCGCCTCTTCCTCCAAACTACACTGGTCACCTGCATAACGTTGATTCCATGTGGGGTCGAGGACCTCATCGTCCTCCACATCATCTTCCACCCAGTCTTCACCCCTGCCCTCCTTGTCTGTCTGCACAATTGCCAAAGCAGCAGCAGTTGGCACCTGTGTTTCGTCATCATCCGAGACGTACTGCGATGGTCCTCCCATGTACTCATCATGAAACATAAGTGGTTGGGCATCGGTGCACTCAATCTCTTCCACTTCTGGGGCAGGGCTAGGTGGATGGCCCTGGGAAACCCTGCTAACAGAGTCATCGAAAAGCAGAAGAGACTGCTGCATGATTTGGGGCTCAGACTGCTTGGCTGATTTGCAAGGGGGTGAGGTGAAAGACTGATGGACATGGGTTTCAGGTGCCAACTCTGATCTTTCATCAGAAGAGTGGGTGGGAGACAATGTGAAGGAACCCGAAGCACTGTCAGCAACCCAATCTACTATCGCCTGTACTTGTCCTGGCCTAAACATTCGTACAACCTCATTAGGCTCGTCAAAATACCGCCGCAGGCTCGGTCGCCTACTCGCACCTGAGGAAGGTGTTTCACTTGTGCGTGTAGCTGGCACTGATCCACCACGTCCTCTCCCTGCAACAGGAGCTCCACCAGCAGCACCACGACCGGGGCCACCACGTCCCTTTGACCTTCTCCTCATATTTTCCAAATTTAGGATGTTGCCCTAAATGGATGTTTTTGGAAGAGCAGAACACACCCACAGTACGTAACCGCTGAATCGCACAGCTACAGAACTGCAGAAAATGCTATTCAAAAAAAATGTTGTTTTTTTAGTATAGCACAGTAGGAGAAAACTATATAGAAATTGTTTATTTCACACACCTCCAAATATGTATAACACACTGCAAACTATTTTTTGTGCCCCTAAACTGCGTTTTTTGGAAGAGCAGAACACACCCACAGTACGTAACCGCTGAATCGCACAGCTACAGAACTGCAGAAAATGCTATTCAAAAAAAATGTTGTTTTTTTAGTATAGCACAGTAGGAGAAAACTATATCGAAATTGTTTATTTCACACACCTCCACATATGTATAACACACTGCAAACTATTTTTTGTGGCCCTGAATGGCTCTTTTTGCAAGCGTACATTAAAGTGCAATTTTTTTTTTTTTTTTTGCCCTAAACGGGTCTTTTTTTGCACGAGCAAAATAAAATGCAAATTTTTTTTTTTTTGCCCTATGGGTCTTTTGGAAAAGAGCACAATAAAGTGCCTTTTTTTTCCCCCTAAAAGTTAGATTTTCTCTGACACTGGGCTCATGGCAGTGTAAAAAGACTGCACTGCAACACAAATAGGTAAACCTATGCAGATCGCTGATTTTAATCTCTGAATCTGGACTCATATATAATATTCTCTCTCCCTGAAAGCACCAACAGGAACCTGGCCCTACACTACACTATCTCTCTATCTTTTCCCTCAGATTGTAGAATCAGGACTACCTCATCTATCTTTCTATCTCTCCCTAAAAGCAGCAGCAGCAGACTAGATCCTCTCCCTATCTATTCTGAAGCAGAGTGACGTGTGTGCTGTGTGCCTCTAGCTTATATAGAAGCTGGGTCACATGTTGCACTGACCAATCACAGCCATGCCATTAGTAGGCATGGCTATGATGGCCTCTAAGGGCACACCAGCTCATCAAAAGGTGATTGGCTGGCCCCTGAAGCATTTCTAAATGCGTAATTAGATTGCTGAACCCGAACCCGAACCCGGACTTTTGCGCAAAGTCCAGGTTCGGGTTCGGGAAAAAGCTAAAGTTCGGTACGGACCCGAACTTTACAGTTCGGGTTCGCTCAACACTATGCAGGACTAATTATTTTGGTTTCCATTGACTTCAATGGGGAAACTCGCTTTGATATGCGAGTACTTTGGATTATGAGCATTTTCCTGGAATGGATTATGCTCTTAATCCGTGGTTCCACTGTACTAACTATTAAATTATAGGTATTTTAATTTCCTTTCAAATTTGGCTGTTAGTGAATGTAACAAATACGAATTCATCCGAAGTTACAAATTATCCAAAATAACGAATGTCGTATCTAAACAAATGGAATGTAACAAATTAATAATAATAAATAACAATAAACATAATAATAAAAACGTTTTATTATTATTATTATTTATTATGAATTTGTTCCGTTCCATTTGTTTAGAACGGAACAAATTACGTTCACTAACAGCCAAATTTGAAAGGAAATTCCAATACCTTTAATTTAATAGATAGTTATTGTTAGTTAGTTATTCTTTTGAATTGTCAGATTTTTTTTTTTTCTTATTTTACAGATTTTCGAATTTTCGAATTTACAAATTTTTTCATTTATGAATTTATGAATTGCGATCATAGCGAATGACCCGAAAAACAAAAACAAAAAGACAATGAAACGAAAACAAACAAATTTTTCGGCAGTGAAAATGTCTATTAATTTTCACAAAGTCTCCTGCTTCAGTTTTTATGATGGCTATATGCAAATACTCCAGAACTCCAGAATGTTATGAAGAGTGATCAGATGAATTGCAATTAATTTCAAAGTCTCTCTTTGACATGAAAATGAAGTTAACCACTTAAGGACCCCTCACTGTATATATACACGTCGGCAGAATGGCTCATACAGGCACAATCACATACCTGTACGTGGCCCTTTAACTGCCGACGTCGGTGTTGCACGCGCGCCGCAGGTGTCGCGCTCACGACTCCCCTGCCTTCCCCGTGAGTTGGACCGCTGGTACCGCGGACTCGATTGCCGCGGGTATCCCCGCAATCGTCTCACGGAGGCATGGAGCGGGGAGATATTAGTGTAAACACAACATCTCCCCGCTCGCCTACTGACAATGTCAGCGATCTCCGCTCTGTGTAATCAGAGCGGAGATCGGTGACGTGTCACTCGTAGCCACGCCCCCTAAAGGTAAAAACACGCCCCTAGGCACACTTAACCCCTCCAGCGCCCCTAGTGGTTAACCCCTTCACTGCCAGTGTAATTTTTACAGTAACCAGTGCATTTTTATTGCACTGATCGCTGTAAAAATTACAATGGTCCCAAAAATGTGTCAAAAGTGTCCGATGTGTCCGCCATAATCTCGCAGTCATGAAAAAAATCGCTGATCGCACCACCATTACTAGTAAAAAAAAAAATTATAAAAATGCCTTAAAACTATCCCCTATTTTGTAAACGCTATAATTTTTGCGCAAACTAATCAATAAACGGCAATTGCGATTTTTTTTTTTACCAAAAATATGTAGAAGAAAACGTAAACTAAACTGAGGAAAAAAAATTTTTATATATATTTTTGGGGGATATTTATTATAGCAAACATTTTTTTTATTTTTGTTTATAGCGCAAAAAATAAAAACCGCAAAGGTGATCAAATGCCACCAAAAGAAAGCTCTATTTGTGTGAAAAAAAGGACGCCAATTTTGTTTGGGAGCCACGTAGCACGACCGCGCAATTGTCAGTTAAAGCGACGCAGTGCCGAATCGCAAAAAGGGGCCTGGTCCTTATGCTGCGTATTGGTCCGGGGCTTAAGTGGTTAATCCCATAAAAAAAAACATTTCCATTGCATTTGTGAAGAAGGCTTCAGGGTGCCCAAGAAAGTCCAGAAAGCGCCAGGACCGTGACCTACAATTGATTCAGCTGCGGGATCGGGGCACCACCAGTGCAGAGCTCAGGAATGGCAGCAGGAAGGTGTGAGGACATCGGCACACGCAGTGTGGAGAAGACTTTTGGAGGATGGACTGGTGTCAAGAAGAGCAGCAAAGAAGCAACTTCTCTCCAGGAAAAACATCCGGGACAGACTGATATTCTGCAAAAGGTCCAGGGATTGGACTGCTGAGGACCGGGGGAAAGTCTTTTTCTCTGATGAATCCTCTTTCCGATTGTTTGGGGCATCCGGAAAAAACCTTGTCCGGAGAAGAAAAGGTGACGCTACCATCAGTCCTGTGTCATGCCAACAGTAAAGCCTCCTGAGACCATTCATGTGTGGGGGGCTTCTCAGCCAAGGGAGTGGGGGGCTCACTCACAATTTCCCTAAGAACACCGCCACGAATAAAGAACGGTACAAAAACATCCTCCGAGAGCAACTTCTCCCCACCATCCAAGAACAGTTTGGTGAGGAACAATGTCTTTTCCAGCATGATGGAGCTCCTCGCCATAAGGCAAAAGTGATAACTAAGTGGCTTGGGGAACAAAACGTGGACATTTTGGGTCCATGGCCAAGAGACTTCCCAGACCTTAATCCCATTGAGAACTTGTGATCAATCCTCAAGAGGCGGGTGGACAAAAACCCCCCCCACAAATTCTGACAAACTCCAAGCATTGATTATGGAAGAACGGGCGGCCATCAGTCAGGATGTGGCCGAGAAGTTGAGTGACAGCATGTCGGGGGGAATTGCAGAGGTCTTGAAAAAGAAAGGTCAGCACTGCAAATATTGACTCTTCGCATAAACTTCATGTCATTGTCAATAAAAGCCTTTGACATTTATGAAATGCTTGTAATTATACTTCAGTATCCTATAGTAACATCTGACAAAAAGATCTAAAAACACTGAAGCAGCAGATTTTGTGAAATTTAATATCTGTTTCGTTCTCAAAACTTTTGGCCACGGCTGTAGACATGCGACTTAAAGTGGTAGTAAAGTTTCCATAAAAAATGGTCCCTTGCAGATTTAAGCCATAATGTACTAGTATGCACTGCATACTAGTACATTATGGCCGACTTACCTGCAAACAGAGCCCTCCAGCGCTGCGCTGTCACAGCTCCCCCAGCACTTCCACCTTTGTCTGGTTTACCTTTTCGGGTTTTGTAAGCGCGGTCACCTGAATGGCCTGACCGCGGTGACGTCACTCCTGCGCATGCGCGCGGGAGTCACACCGCAGTGGCACACGGAGCAGGCTGTAAATGTGCATGCACAAGCTCAGATCCCATTATCACTGACAGGAAAGAGGGAGATCCAGTGCCTAGGACAAGGTCATCTAGAGCCCAGGGTGAACATGCAAAACTGCACCCCCCCCAAGATGTATGACCATTATGGGTCACAACCCCCTCCCCCCCAAAAAAAGCATTAATCTGTATGATTACCCCATAAGCATAAATTCCACCTCCTACCAGTTCAAATCCACCCCCCTGCTGAAACCCCTCCTCATAGCACACATCTTTGTGACCCCCCATAAAAAAATCCCCCCTCCTAGCACAAATCCTTTACCCCTCAAATTTCCCCTCTGAGTACACATCTTGTCTCCCCTCCTAATCCCACCACCCAGCACAAATTTCCCCCTATCCCTCCTCCTAGCATGAATACCCCCCAATCATCCCTACTAGCACAATCCCCTCCCCCAAAAGAAATGTCACCCTCCTAGCTTAATTCCCCCAACCCTCTCTATCATATCACCTCTTCTAGCACATGCCCCCCCCCAAAATCACCCCTCCTAGCACTAATCCTCTTACTCCATTCCCCTCCCAACACAAATCCCCCTAAATCACCACTCCTCCTAGCGCACACACACAAATTTCCCTTCCTAGAACAATTCTTATTCCCTGCTGCCCCCCAAAACCACTCCCCCAATCTTGAGGCGCCCCCCTCCACCTCACATGATACCACAATTCCCAGGGCAGCTTCCCCTCCTGCCCACCCCTTGTCACGGGCCCTGGGAAGATCTATGACAGAAGAGACCTTTAGGGTCTCCTCTGTTATATAAATCTTGCCTGTTAGCGGATTTAAAAATTTTGACTTTGTTTCCACTTCAAAAAGCGCACTGGACACGCAACGCAGGTGTGCTTTTGATGCATATTTGCTGTGTTTTGGACATATTTTCTGTTTATTGCAATGAATACACATGACTTCCTAAATACATTGAAACAAAAAGAAATGAGCCCATGGGACTTTGAGTGAGTTGATCATAGAGGCCAAAACAAGCGGGTCGAATACATGCATTGAAATTTATTGCAATTCCAAGAACATGGCCCCTTTTTGAACATAAAAACACTATGAAGCATGTAAAACATAAACATGTCAGATACAGTCCTTAGAAATACATAATGTACAAAGACATCTTGTGTGTTCGACGCGTTTCGCGAGCTCCGCCCGCTTCCTCAGGAGTTGATGTCTGTACAGATTATCTAGAAAATAGTAAATATCAGTAAAATGTAATATGCACAGGTATTGAGAAATAAACATGTGACCTCTGTGGGGCACTGCATACTTACAATGTGGTTGGTAAACCCAAGGGACTGATCCCAAATGGCGACAGCGGAAAGTTCTCCAAACCGGGAGCTGAAGAGACGTGGCTCGCAGCAACCAGTCAGGGGCCGATGGGAGACGACCAATGGCAAAACAAGGTGATAGAGTGTGTGTTCTCTGTATAGCCCCATTGACCATATATGTCATGACAACTGTAAGAAAGGTATATGTATATCTACATTAATAGGTACTGGAGGTCAAAAATTGGCCTGCAAGTGTAGGTAGAGTATTACTATTGTGTGGTGAAGTCAATGAGAGTATGGATATGGAAGACAACAGAGGGGATAGGATGAAGAGGATGGGTAAAGAAGGTAAAGGAGTACAGAAAAGAATAGAAATGGGGAAAGAAGAAAGGCAGAAAGATATATCCCTCGGTGTGCCTGGTTAACCATATATAGCATAATGGCCTAAATACATTGCAGCACCCTGCCTCTGTACTCCTCTCAAGAGCCTTCAGCCCTGATGCACGCAGTGGGAGGAGTTATACAAATGTTTACCAGTTCCCGCCTGGCCTATAGCAAAATGACGGACAGGCAGGATTTTTGTCAATCCGGGTGAACGTCATATGACGTCCTCTTTAATTGCACCATGCTGCAGTGCGATCTGTCACTGGCTGTGTCCATCGGACACAGCCAATGACTGATCAGTGTACCGGCCCGATGACTGATCAGTGTACCAGCCCACTGCCCGCTAACCAATCACAGCAGATCACATGACAATTGTAAACAATGGATACCTTCCTTTCCTTACACCTATCCATTGTGTAAAATTGTTTTGCTAGCTGTGATTGGACACAGTGATCACATGGTACAGACAGGGCCAATCAAAGCCCATATGTGCCATGTGATTAGCGTTGGCGAATAACAGCTAATTCAGTAAAATATTTGCTTATAGCAATGGAATTCATTGTTATAATCATTCATAATATGTAAAAAAAAAAAACTGATCACTTCCCCAGAGTAGTGCAATGTTACTATGGTAAAATTGTATTCCTCTGGTCTCAGTGGTTTAAAAATGTGTAAAAGAAAGGAAATAAATGTAATAAAAAAAAAAAAAAAAAAAAAATATATAATATCGGGTTAAGGTCAATGACTAATTGATCATTCTTCCAGAAGAGCATTTGTGAGGCCAGGCACTGATGTTGGACAAAAAGGCCTGGCTTGCAGTCTCTGCTCTAATTTATCCCAAAGGTGTGCTATCGGGTTGTGGTCAGGACTCTGTGCAGGACAGCCAAGTTTTTCCACCCCAAACTCGCTCATCCATGTCTTTACGGACCTTGCTTTGTGCACTGGTGCGCAGTCATGTTGGAACAGGAAGGGGCCATCCCCAAACTGTTCCCACAAAGTTGGGAGCATGAAATTGTCCAAAATTACTTGGTATGCTGACATCTTAAGAGTTCCATTCACTGGAACTAAGGGGCCAAGCCCAACCCCTGAAAAACAACCTCACACCATAGCCCCCCTCTCCACCAAATGATTTGGACCAGTGCACAAATCAAAGTCCATAAAGACATGGATGAGTGAGTTTGGGGTGGAGGAACTTGACTGGCCTGCACAGAGTCCTGACTTCACCCCGATAGAACTCCTTTGGGATGAATTAGAGTGGAGACTGTGAGCCAGGACTTCCCGTCCAACATCAGTGCCTGACCTCACAAATGCGCTTCTGGAAGAATGGTCAAACATTCCCATAGACACCCTCCTAAACCTTGTGGACGGCCTTCCCAGAAGAGTTGAAGCTGTTATAGCTGCAAAGGGTGGGCCAACTCAATATTAAACCCCACAGACGAAGACTGGGATGCCATTAAAGTTCATGTGCGTGTAAAGGCAGGTGTCCCAATACTTTTGGTAATATAGCGTTTTAAGGTTATAGGGAAATTTGGTGGAATTTTAAGCACATGTGCACTATCAAGGATTTAAACCATTGAGGTTTGTTGCGCTGCACTTTTTGTATATTAGTAAAATCATAGTGTGCCTTCATTTTTTTACAAAGGAGCCGAATTCCGGGAGTTCAGCTTTAATACCACTTAAAGCTCTTGCCAAGCCAGCAGGCATTACGCCCGCCACAGGCCCTCAAGTTACGCCATAGGGAGGTTACACAAAATGTAGATGTAGCAAACATGCATTCAATGGGGTATTTAAACAATGTATCCTATTTTTTCATTTTGAGAGAATTTAAAAGAATAGAAAGTAATATGCAGAGACCCGTTGTCTTCCCTAAAAGAAAAAAAAAAAAGCAATTATTGACACTTAACATTGAAAGAAAATGTAATGTATTCACATCCTTTGTCACCTTGGCCTGCATCTAAAATGGCGTAACGCGTCCTGCCATCTACAGCTCAGCGGGAAACATAATTTGTCACATAGTTAAAAGCGATGGGGTTCAAAGAACGCCTTATTATCCACTGTAACAGATTTCGCGTGATGGCGACAGACATTTCTCATAACGTCGCACGCAGGGCGATCCAAAACGAAAAACAGCCGTGTCCTGAAAAGTACTTTGTTTTCACTCACAAACATTTACTCTTTGGCTTTCACCTTCGCCGCTTTACAGTAAAAACACAAAACCGGGCCTTCTAAATCGGTTGCATGGATTTTCCCAGGTGGCATTTCAAATTCTGACTTCTGAGATTACCTTCAAAAGGTATTCTCTAAACTGATATTTGTCAAAACGATGCCCACCTGTGGGACTCTTCCGTAAAGCGGAATTAAACCGTGATGGGGCGGCCAGTATTTGCCATAATTTGCAAGTGTAGCCCTCTTTTGGTGGAGGTTATGAAAAATCCCTAAACAGGATATTGTCACGTACCTGGTGGAGATCGAGCTGTAGAGGGGGCTTCTCTTGCACCTCCTGTCCAACGCCCCTGGTAGAGATGACAGGGGGTGAAGGACACAGAGTGGCACGAGGGCCGATGTAGTAGATGGCACCGGCTGGGCCTTGGCAGGGACCTGATGGCTGGAGATCTCCGGGCAGGTACTGAAGACAGGAACTCTGTGTCGCTGGAACAGCAGGCGGAGGCGTAGCCGGAATGGAAACCAGGGGGGTCATCAAAAGCCGAGCAGAGCGTGTACCGAGATGTGAGGCAGAGACTAAGACAGGATACAGGCCGGGTTTGGTACACAGTCGGGCAGCGGGGTACAGGAACATAAGGCAGGAGCAGAGTCAACACAAGCCGAGGTCACAGGTAGGCACTCGGAGATCCAAAGACAGGTGCAGGTGAAGCCGGGTCAGACACAAGGAACTGGAGCAGATCTGGTAGCAGATCTGGTAGCTGAAAGCCCACTCAGCAAAGTGTGCATGTCATTGCCTTGTTTAAATAGGCGGACTGGCGCCAATGCGCGCACGTGTGCGAACGCATGCGCCAGTACATGCCCTTTCTTGTACATGCCTTGTACATGCCCTTTCCAATGCGCGCTTGTTACCTGGGTTTCTCTTACAATATTGTGGCAAACCTGTAGGTAAATACGAGAACCAGAACCTTTGCTAAGTGGAAGAGTGGGTTTTATAATTAAGTTGGCAGTGCCTCCCCCTAGGACCCACAAGTTTGTGTGGAAGACAGCACTGAACTGGTGCAGTTGGAGTGTGAAGAGGGAATGGCTTCCAATAGGTTGTTTCCCAATTGTAGGTGGTAGGTGATAGACTCCGCTGGGGTCTAGGTGCCACCATCAATGGGTCAGGCTCGAAAATCACTTGCTATAGCAGTTGCGCGACTACCACTGACCAGCAGGATAGGTACAAAGGCAGTCACCCTGGCGGATGACGCAGGCTCACCCAAGGTGTGGAGTCTAAGTACTAACCAGTGTTCACCAGAGCTCCTGATGGTGAAGATGGATTTTGCTGCGTGTTAGTACCAGGTCTCAGTCCTCAGGATCGCCCCACCAGAGCACTCAGCCACAAGGAGAACCCTCTCAGCATTGCGGCTTCAGGAACAGGTACCTGACATTATGGAAAGGTGGATACATGTAGATGAGCTCTATCAGAGGTTCTAACCCTTACCAAGTGTATTTAAAGTCTATTAACCACTTTAGCCCCGGACCATTTGTCAGCCTAAGGACCAGAGGTCTTTTTTATAATTTTGCACTGCATCGCCTTAACTGGTAATTGCACGGTCATGCAATGTTGTACCCAAACAAAATTTGCGTCCTTTTTTTTTCACAAATAGAGCTTTCTTTTGGTGGTATTCGATCACTTCTGCGGTTTTTATTTTTTGCGCTATAAACAAAAATAGAGCGACAATTTTGAAAAAAAACAACAATATTTTTTACTTTTTGCTATAATAAATGTCCCCAAAAAATATATAGAAAAAACATTTTTTTTCCACAGTTTAGGCCGATATGTATTCTTCTACATATTTTTGGTAAAAAAAAAAAATCGCAATAAATGTTTATTGATTGGTTTGTGCAAAAGTTATAGCTTCTACAAAATAGGGGACTGTTTTATGGCATTTTTCTTAATAATTTTATTTTAATAGTTACGGCGGCGATCAGCGATTTTTATCATGACTGCGACATTATGGCGGACACATCAGACACTTTTGACACATTTTTGGGACCATTGTCATTTTTACAGCGATCAGTGCTATAAAAATGCACAGATTACTGTGAAAATTACACTGGCAATGAAGGGGTTAACCAGCAGGTGGCGCTGTAGGGGTTAAGTGTGCCCTGATGAGTGTTTCTAACTGTAGGGGGGATGGGCTGTGTGTGACATGACACTGATCTCCGCTCCGACTACACGGAGCCGAGATCAGTGTCATTGTCAGTAGGCAGGACGGGGAGATGCTTGTTTACATAAGCATTTTCCCGCTGTATCTCTCTGTGAGACGATCGCGGGTGTCCCCGTGGCGATCGACTCCGCGGGACCCACGGTCGGGCTCACGGAGAAGGCGGCAGGGTCGCGAGCGCGCGTGCGCGCGTGCGCAACCACACGGCGGCATCTTAAAGGGGACGTACAGGTACGTAGTTATGCCGACGTATATGTACAGGCGACGGTCCTTAAGCGGTTAAAAAATAAAATTAGCTATTGTTGAGATTTCAGGTGAACTAAAGAGGGAAATCTTGAACTGAGGTGACCATACCTCCATTCCCATATCATCTGGTAATGTACATGTGCATTATTTCCAATCAGACTGACACATCTGCTTATGGCATGGAGGCTAGGGTGACCACGTGTCCCGGATTGCCCGGGACAGTCCCGCATTTTGCAGGTCTGTCCCGGGCACATTCATTCCAGGACAATACAGTGTCCCGGAATGAAACTGACACAGCCACCCCCCCCCCCCCCCCCGGGCCAATCTGATGCCCCCAAAAAAGGCCGCCACATCACCGCTTTACTCACTGACAGTACTTGTCCTGCCCGGGAATTCCGCCCCCTGCTTGTGATTGGAGAAATCATAAATCCCACCTCTTGTGTCCAATCACTGTGCTATGATTCGTTACAGCACAAGCTGATTTTTGGGAAGGGAGGGTGTCCCTGAATGGTAGTTTGGAAATGTGATCACCCTAATGGGGGTGTAGCGCACCCACCTCTCCCCAACCAGCATTAAATTAGGCTCCTTGCAGGCAGAGAGAGGCACACCGCACCACAAGCCCGTACCCTCCTGAGTAAAGAGGTTGAGCGGTGTTAGTTTTGGGCCTTGTCTGCGGCCAGAGTCAAAGTCCTCCCAAGAATGATCTCACCTCTACCTTAGATAGATGCAAGTCCTCGTTTTCCCCAGGAATGTGAATGTCCACATTAGCTGAAAGTCCAACTCTACATTTATTTCACACAGGATAATAAACATCCTCTTTGAGAGCAGACAGGTTGGAGCGAAGATACAGGACAGCTTAGATGTGGAGGAGGTCCAGGCACAAATGTAGCTTAACTCTTTAGACTGTTTAGGTTTCTCAAACAGCTTTGACGCACGATCTCTGCCACAGACCGTGAGGTTGGTCTCTGCCACAGACCGGGTGAATAAAGTCACTGCCACTGACTTGGAGTGTAGGGTCACTGCCACTGACCTGGTGAATAGGGCCTTGCCCTATGAAGTCACTGCCACTGACTTGAAGAGTAGGGTCACTGCCACTGACCTGAAGAACTTCCTTCTTAAAGTATTGGCCTATGTCAAGGAGAAAACATCCCTCCGGAGAGTCACCAGAGGCCCTCACCGTCACCACGACTCTGCGCTGGGTCTTCGGAAAGGGTTACCTCCCTGGCCTCCTCATCCCAGATACGGGTCCCCTCGCAAGGCGGCACCCCGGGAGTCCTCGATCCCTAGCGGACCCCAGCCGAAGGTTGCTGGGCCCCAGGCCTTCAAAATAGTACCTTACCCCAGACTGAAGGTGTCTGGGATGGAACAGGAACTCCACCTCCGGGCCTAAGGCACCCGGAGACGACCCTCCTCACGCCCAGGCCGAAGGTGCCTGGGCGCGGACAAACCACACACACACCCAGGCTGAAGGTGCCTGTGCATGGACCTCGAACGGAAGATGTCCGCCCTTTTATACCCTACTGCCGAGGGGGGACACAAAAGGTGCAGCCCTGCATTGGTGGTTTAACCCTGGCCCATGGTGACAGCGCCACCTGTAGGCCACAGGGAACTGTACACCAACTCTATCTCCCATCAACAGAAATGGTCCATTAACCCTAACAATCAGTGTGTCTGAGCCTAATTACCACTCAGACACTCCCCTTAAATGGAACACCCCGCTACAGTGGCTACATGTAAATGGGCTTCATCAGAGTTTCTAACCCTTAACAAGTCTATTGAAATTCTTTATAAAAATAAAATTAGCTAGAGTTGAGATTTTTGGTGGACTAAATAGGGCAAATCTTTCACTGAGGAGAGAATACCTCTGGTCCCATCTCATTTGGTAAACATGTGCATTATTTCCAATCAGTGTGTCACAGCCGGAGCCACAGTACAGAAAAGACTGAACAAAGCCTACTCTCCCTTTGATATCTGCACTTTCAGAAAGGTACGCGTGTCACTAATCTGGAAGACATTCTATTACAGGAATTAATAGCTTTAAAACTCATTTTCTGTTAGATCTATCGTAATCATTGAAGAGGGAAGCAATATAATTTGGTTGAAGATTCAAGGATAACCGCGGTTCAGAAACTTTCATTTCACCTTGTCTCCGAAAGTGAGCGTTTTAAGTCATTTCACATGCGTGTGGAAAAAATAAAAGGTTTAAAATTACTGAGTCTGGAAATGATATCATTACGAAGTCATATGATTAAAAAAAAAAATCTTTTTATGAGCTCTTCTAAATTGACTTTTTTGCCTTATTCAATAAAGAGTTCTTACTCTTAAGTGCTAATTTTTTACTTAAAGCGGAGGTCCGCCTAAAAAAAATAAAAAAATATTAAAAGCCAGCAGTAGGGATGAGCCGAACATCCCACCGCTTCGGTTCGCATGCGAACAGGTAAAAAATTAGTTCGAACACGCGAACACCGTTAAAGTCTATGGGACACGAACATGAAAAATCAAAAGTGCTAATTTTAAAGGTTAATATGCAAGTTATTGCCCTAAAAAGTGTTTGGGGACCCGGGTCCTGCCCCAGGGGACATGTATCAATGCAAAAAAAAGTTTTAAAAACTGCAGTTTTTTCGGAAGCAGTGATTTTAATAATGCTTAAAGTGAAACAATAAAAGTGAAATATTCCTTTAAATTTCGTACCTGGGGGGTGTCTATAGTATGCCTGTAAATTAGTGCATGTTTCCAGTGGTTAGAAAAGTCCCTGCACAAAAAAAATAATGAATTGTCGGATCCCGGCAATACAGAGAAAAGTCATTGAAAAAAAAAATGCGTGGGGGTCCCCCAAAATTCCATTAACAGGCCCTTCAGGTCTGGTATGGATATTAAGGGGAACCCCGCGCCAAAATTGAAAAAAAAATGGCGTGGGGTTCCCCCCAAAAATCCATACCAGACCCTTCAGGTCACCAAAATGTAAAAGAAAAAAATGGCGTGGGATCCCCCCAAAAATCCATACCAGACCCTTTTCCAAGCACGCAACCTGGCAGGCTGCAGGAAAATAGGGGGGGTGAGAGAGCGCCCCCAGCCCTCCTGAACCGTACCAGGCCACATGCCCTCAACATGGGGAATTTGTCCCCATGTTGATGGGGACAAGGGCCTCATCCCCGTAACCCTTGCCCGGTGGTTGTGGGAGTCTCCGGGCGGGGGCCTTATCGGAATCTGGAAGCCCCCTTTAACAAAGGGAACCTCCAGATTCCGGCTCCCCCTAAGTGAATTGGTAAGCTTTAACAGAGCGTGTCCGAAGCCATGTTTTGAAGCAAATGTAAACGAGCCCTTAGGGGAAATATTTTAGTGACAATTAAAGCCACATTCTGGGCTAAAACTATTTTTCCCCACCCATCTCCCATTTACCTCCAACCCATCCTATTGGGCATTTTCTTCCCCCTTTGCCTTGTGAAGCCAGATACCCACCTAAGTCCCCCATCCAGGTCCCCCACCACTGCCAGTTCTTTGTACGGGGGACCGCAAATTCAGCAGTGTGAATGGAGCCTTGAGATTGCTGGTCCAATACCACTCCCCCTGTGATGATGTCATCTTCCTGGTCATTCAGGATGCTGCTCCTGGACATTCAGTGTCCGCATCATGCAGGCATTGACATGGATACCTGAAGAAGGATCCAAGCAGGAGGCATTCAGAAGACTAGGCTGCAGCATCACATGACCATGGCTTATGGTAGGTTAAAAAAAAAAAAAAGCATTTAGATAGGGTTTTTGAACCAGTGTTTACATAGAAGGGGGTGGGGGACAATGGTGGGAGAGGTAGGAAATTTTCCAGAAGTGGGCCTTTAAAAATGAAATTCACCAAAATCAGTAATTTTGGAGCAAACTCAATCTTGCCGCAATAGCTTTGCTCATCCTAGGAGTCAACTTAAACTCTAGTCCAAGAGTTGACTTTAATGACTTCACTGCAGCGCACTGCCCTGAACACACACACTGCCCCCCCCCCCCCCTTTGAGGAAAGTGCTATTTTGTGCAATATGGTGGCTCTATAGATTGGAGGAGGAAAAGTTTATCTTTGCAATTGGCGCCCCTCCCCCCCCCGTTTCTCTCTCTTTTTATGCGTTGTACCGATTTGATTTTAAGTGAGTATTTTTATGGATCCCTTTCTAAGCCCTTAAAATAGTTTTTCTGACTAAGTAACTGTATTAAATAATATTTGAATGAGCAGCCCTTTTATGGCTGCATTTTGATGTTACAAGGTCGGATATATCTATTTATATATATATATATATATATATATATATATATATATATATATATATATATATATATATATATATATGTGTGTGTATCTATACAGGTCTTCCATTTAGTAACTCACTTTGATTGAAATTTTGGTATTTCTTTCCTCTTTTTTGGCTAGGTCTTATGAGCGGTCACTGTGGGGGCTTGGTTGCTCGGAGTTTGTTCCGCCTACTGCGATGGGGGTGGTGAATTCCGCCCTTACCTTTGTGGGGTCTCCTCTCCACTCTCCTTTCTTTACACCTAGGGCCCCTGGTGGTAAGTTGCCCGTTTCATATCACTTGTGGACCTGTCTACAGGTGGATCTCCAACTTTGAAATCAATGTCCATAACGGTTTATTATTCTGTAAGTGGCAATTTCCCCCTTTTTTGCTTCCTTACACTTATTAGCTGTCATCTGTATAGACTTCTGAGACAGGGGAGAATAGCCTTAGGCCTGGGGGGCAAGTCCAGTCAAGTGGCCCACTGAACCGCCGAATCAGCTCACCATCCATGGCCCACCTGGTTTTTCAATGCAGCCTCACCAGTGCTTATCAGTGCAGCCAACTCCAGTGCCCATCAATGAAGCCTAATCACTGGGGCAGGTTACATGGGGTGTATGGGGGGGAGATGGGGGGTCAGCTAGGGGTGTCAGGGTCTCTCACCTCAGCAATCTCAGCTCAGCAGGTCCTTGCACACCACGGTTTCCTGAGGGGGTAATGCTCCTGATCCTGGGGTCAAGTTGCAGCCAGCGCCCAGCCCTGCGTTCCGACTCCTGGCACGCCCTGCCTCTGTCTGCTTCCAAGAATCCGGTCCCAGGGAGTTGTAGTTTCCTCTGCGCTGCTGTGTTTTCCACCCACCAGAAGCTTGAGCGCGGACTACAACTCCCGGAATGCAACAGCTAGTGGTCGGCCGCCATGGCCGTACCCCCAGCCCTACTTCCTAGACCAGAATAAAAAAGAAAATGGTAGCAGGCAGCGGCTGCCGGCCATTTTGAACATAAGTTAGGGTGGCCTGGGAGGCAATTGCCCCCCTGCCCTCTGGCCCAGCCCTTCCCTGGTCTGAGACATACTTCCCCTGAAGAAGCCCCAATGGGCGAAACATGTAGGGACCACGTATGATCTTCTCAGCTGAATACTGATGCAACCACCATTCTGGAATTTACCCTATTGTGAATTTATTCAGTGACACTGCTCATATTTTTATCAATTTTGTATAAATTTGGAGACAACACTCGCAAACCGAGTTAGGATTTTAGGAAATACAGTGCTCGTATTGCGAAACGCTCGTTAACTGCGTTACTCGCAATCCGAGGTTCCACTGTATATAGTTCCAAGGGTATCCACGGCACTCTATATGCTAAGTAAATGCCCAGGTGCTCACCCACAAAGAAATCCATATAAATCCAAAGCTGGTTTAGAGGCACTCACGGGTCTTGCAGAGGAGGAAGATCAAAAACAGCAGTTGAGGACCTTGTCAAGATCTACATTCTGCTGCCCCCTGTGTCCACTCGGGGTTCATCGACCTACTTGAATATTGTCAACAACAATAAACGGTTGTAACTGTTGAGTGTATACAAATTGTCTGTAATATTGTCCTTCTCCCAATTTTAATCATGTCTTCAACTAAATAAATTGTTATATTTTATTATATTTTCGCCTAATCCTTGGGTACAAAGATAGTCCAATCCTGTCTTATTTTTACCAGAGGCATGTTTTGGGGCAACCCCAGGTATTTCTCTTTATTCTCAACTCTTATGGATGATGGTACCTGCCCCTATTTTCAGAATATTTAGGTTGAGGCATACCCTTAAAGTGATTGTAAACCCAACCACACAACTTGCACCTACAGGTAAGCCTAGATTAAGGCTTACCTGGGTAGGTGCAAGAAATATCTCCTTAACCTACACGGTTAAGGAGATATTTGCAGAAAACCCTGCACCGATGTCTACGGCGCATGCTCGCCGTAGACAACGGCGCAGGCGCACTGAGCGTTGCCGGTTTTTCAATGGAGACTGACAGTTTTCTCAATGGAGAATGACGGCCCCGCGCGCATGTGTGTGACGTCATCCCCGCTCCGGCCAATCACAGCGATAACAGGAAGATGGTCGGATCAGACATGGCAGCGGCGGAGTGGGACGAGGAGCGCTTCGGAGGCTTCGATCTGAGGTAAGTGCCACATAATGAGCTAGTATGCATAGCATACTAGCTCATTATGTCTTTTTCTTGCAGGCGTTATTTTTTTATTTTATTTTTAAAGTGGGTTTACACCCACTTTAATCCATAACGTTTCGATGAAGCTCAGGCCATCTTTTCAAGACATCTCAAGTCTAGAGAAAGATGGACAGAGCTTCATCGAAATGTTGACGATAAAATCACTGCTGTTTTTGATCTTCCTCCTCTGCAAGATGCGCAAGTGCCTCTAAACCACCTTTGGATTTCTACAGTACCGTATATACTCGAGTATAAGCCGAGTTTTTAAGCACAATTTTTTGTGCTGAAAATGCCCCCCTCGGCTTATACTCGAGTCACCTTTTAGCGTCTGATCTCCCGGATTTGGGGAGCCGGTACAGGCCGGCTGTAAGTCCCCTGGACCCTAATCTTGGCACACATATAGCCCCACTCTTCCTCTACAAGTGTGCAAAGTTTCTTGTCCGGGGGACTACAGCCGGGGAGCACCGATTTTTCAAACCCGGGCACCCCTTCCATTAACTCCCATGTTAAACAGTAATTTCTCTGGTGACTTTGGGGACCCGGTCACGGCCGGTCATAGGTCCTCTGGACCCCAAACTTGGTACACATGTAGCCCCACTCTTCCTCTACAAGTTTTCAAAGTTTCTTGTCCGGGGGACCTACGGCCGGGTAGCACCGATTTTTCAAAGCCGGGTACCCCTTCCATAGACTCCCATGTTAAACGTCAGTCTAGTCATGGACACAGTGAGGCATGGGCACAGTGATGCAAGGTGAGGCACAGTGAGGCATGCACATGGACACAGTGAGGCACAGTGAGGCATGCAGATGGACACCCTAGGCTTATACTCGAGTCAATACTTTTTCCCAGTTTTTGTGGGAAAATTAGGTGCCTCGGCTTATATTCGGGTCGGCCTATACTCGAGTATATACGGTATGTACAGCGGGAAGACATGTGCGATTCGTTTCGTACAAATCGGAAATTCGTACGCATTTCAGAAAATTCGTACATTGGGAAGCATCCGAAATACAAATTTCTATTCTTACGAATTTTACACGAAATACGAAATTTCGTTGATGAATTTAATTTTGGGAGTGGGAGAGACGGCTCAGACTGGTAGTCGGTGGGAGATTCAGAATTGGACAAAATAAGAATGTTCGTTAATATCGTTTTATTATTGTCATAATAATTATGATTATTCGTTATGATGAAGTTAAAAACCCAGGAAGTCATCACAGCACAGGGATGGTGGGAGCCCCTCATAATGAGCACAGCACAGGGATGGTGGGAGCCCCTCATAATGAGCACAGCACAGGGATGGTGGGAGCCCCTCATAATGAGCACAGCACAGGGATGGTGGGAGCCCCTCATAATGAGCACAGCACAGGGATGGTGGGAGCCCCTCATAATGAGCACAGCACAGGGATGGTGGGAGCCCCTCATAATGAGCACAGCACAGGGATGGTGGGAGCCCCTCATAATGAGCACAGCACAGGGATGGTGGGAGCCCCTCATAATGAGCACAGCAGGGGTACAGCCCCAGGAGGAAATCAGCACAGCACAGGGATGGTGGGAGCTCCTCGTAACGAATGTTCGTTATTGTCACGAAAAGTTAACGAACCTAACGAACTTTCATACGAATCCAAATTGAATTTCAGACACGAATTACGAAATACGAATTAACGGGCTACTACAAACCCAGGAAGTCAGCACAGCACAGGGATGGTGGGAGCCCCTCATGATGAGCACAGCACAGGGATGGTGGGAGCCCCTCATGATGAGCACAGCACAGGGATGGTGGGAGCCCCTCATAATGAGCATAATGAGTTGACGACTGCCATATTGAGAAAGGTATTTTTTTCTTTTTAATTTCATCATAACGAATGTTCATAATTGTTACGAAAAGTTAACGAATCTAACGAAAATTCGTATTTCGTACGAAAGGAATCCAAATTGAATTTTGGACACGAATTACGAAATATGAATTTTCGTCTAATACGAAACAAAACAAATTTATTGACGGCGCACATGTCTAACAGTGGGGGAAAATAATGATTTGATCCCCTGCAGATTTTGTAAGTTTGCCCACTTAGAAAGAAATGAAGGGTCTATAATTTTTATCATAGGTGTATTTTAAAGGATAGAGACAGAATATCAACCAAAAATCCAGAAAAAAAGACATGATACAAATGTTATAAATTGAGTTGCAGTTCAGTGAGTAAAATAAGTATTTGATCCCCAAGCAAAACATGACTTAGTATTTGGTGGAGAAACTCTTGTTGGGAAGCACAGAGGTCAGACGTTTCTTGTAGTTGGTGATCAGGTTCGCACACATCTCAGGAGGGATTTTGCTCCTCTCTTCTTTACAGATCTTCTCTAAACCCTTCAGGTTTCTTGGCTGTCTCTTTGCAACTTGAAGTTTTAGCTCCCTCTATAAACTTTCTATAGGATTAAGATCTGCGCTACAATGAGAACACCTGATCACAGTCACCTGGAGGAGTGTTCTCAGACTTTTGGCCATAGAACGTGTTATAACCTCTACTTCTCTGCTTATATTGTATTTCTTAAAATGTGAAAGTTGGCACAAGTGCAATTCAGATTCAGGGAAGAAACGTACAAAGTCACCATTGATGAGCATTTTAAATGTAATTTCATAATGGAGGATGATAAGAATTGATTGGATTCCCTAAAGTGACTATGAGTGTGATAGACTTCTCTGCTCCTCTCCCTAAGTTCTGGGCAAAGAAAGATTTAATACATGTAATCAACTTTCCAAAAAATATCTTAATTAGCTTTGATGGTTTTTCTTGTTGCATAGTTTAATTTCAGGATCGTTTTGTCATAACATATTGGCTGCTACTAAATGAGGGTTCAGAATGTTGTTCAGCCAATAAGCTGAACACCGATATTTGATTTTTCAGGTGCGGAGAATAAAGAGCTTGATATTTTTATTAACTAATCTATTGCTGACATTTATAGCATTGCATTCACCTCAATCACTGGGCACCAAGGAACTGACACTCCAATTACCTTGTCACATATACCACTCACCGGACACTTTATTAGGTACACCTTGCTAGTCCCGGGTTGGACCCCATTTTGCCTTCATTCTTCGTGGCATAGATACAACCAGGGGAGGGCTGGCGGCCTTAGGTCTGGGGGGCAAGTCCAGTCAAGTGGCCCATTGAACCACCGAATCAGCTCACCATCCATGGCCCACCTGGTTTTTCAATGCAGCCTCACCAGTGCCCATCAGTGCAGCCAACTCTAGTGCCCATCAATGCAGCCTGATCACTGGAGCAGGTTACATGGGGTGTATGGGGGGGAGATGGGGGGTCAGCTAGGGGTGTCAGTGTCTCTCACCTCAGCGATCTCAGCTCAGCAAGTCCTTGCACGCCACGGTCTCCTGGGGGGGTAACGCTCCTGATCCTGGGGTCAATTTACAGCCAGCGCCCAGCCCTGCGTCCCGACTCCCTGGCACACCCTGCCTCTGCCTGCTTCCAAGAATCCGGTCCCAGGGAGTTGTAGTTTCCTCTGCGCTGCTGTGTTTTCCACCCACCAGACGCTTGAGTGCGGACTACAACTCCCAGAATGCAATAGCTAGTGGTCGGTCACCATGGCCATGCCCCCGGCCCGACTTCATAGACCAGAATAAAAAAGAAAATGGTAGTGGGCAGCGGCTGCCGGCCATTTTGAACATAAGTTAGGGCGGCCTGGGAGGCAATTGCCACCCTGCCCCCTGGCCCAGCCCTCCCCTGCTTTGCACACTACTTAGTTCAATGTTATCTCACTGGAGCACGTGCACGAGAAACCTCCAGAAACCCGCAAAGGGGTGCCCCCAAGTTTTCCAATGCCTAGGGGCCTCCACAAAGTTTAACCACTTCACGCCCAAGGTACGTCCCTGGACGTCCTTGACTTTGAGCCGGGATATCTGAATGATGGGTGCAGCTACAGGCATCATTCAGGTATCGTTTTTTTAGAGCCGGCGATTCTGTGCACCGTAAGAATGATCATAGCGGCTGTTCCGCCGCTTGATCGTTCTTACAGGCAGCGAGAGGGGACGCCCCCCTTTCCCGCCGCCCTCCGGAGCTTCTACCGACTCACCTGTGCGATCGGTGAGTCGGTGACTGGATCCGCCGGCCCCGGCTGCCTACTATAGAGATTTCTGGCGGACCAGATGGTCGCCGGAGTCTATATGATCATTCGAAGGACGGGCGCGATGTTATGACGTCACGTCCGGTCTCTGCATTCAAAAAAACTGCGCCGCCTCGGCTAGGAAGCAGTGATCGTTTTTTTTTTTTTTATTTATTTCAGGCTTCCCAGGTAAGAGGTGAGATGTGGGGTCTTATTGACCCCACATCTCACTGTAAAGAGGACCTGTCATGCTTATTCCTATTACAAGGGATGTTTACATTCCTTGTAATAGGAATAAAAGTGATCAAATTCTTCTTATTTTTTTTAAAAGTGTCAAAGTAAAAATTTTAAAGTAAAATTAACAATAAAATTTTTAATTTTTTTTAAAGTGCCCCTGTCCCCGGTAGCTCATACCCAGAAGCGAACGCATACGTAAGTCCCGCCCACATATGAAAACGGTGTTCAGAACACACATGTGAGGTATCGCAGCGAACGTTAGAGCGAAAGCAATAATTCTAGCCCTAGACCTCCCCTGTAACTCAAAACATGTAACCAGTAAAAAAAATGAAAGCGGCACTCATGAGGATTTTTAAGTACCGAAGTTTGGTGCCATTCCACGAGCGTGTGCAAATTTGAAGGGTGACATGTTAGGTATCTATTTACTCGGCGTAACTCCATCTTTCACATTATGCCAAAAAATTGGGCTAACGTTACTGTTTTAATATTTTTTAATTCATGAAACCGTTTTTTTTTTGGGCAAAAAATGCGTTTGAAATTTTTTTGCGCAAATACCGTGCGAGATAAAAAGTTGCAATGACCGCCATTGTATTCTTTAGGGTCTTTGCTAAAAAAAAAACATATATAGTGTTTGGGGGTTCTGTGTAATTTTCTAGCAAAAAAAATTGGATTTTTACATGTAGGAGCGAAGTGTCAGAATTGGCCCGGATGGGAAGTGGTTAATCTGCCTTTGGCCAAATCCCATTTGGAATAAAACCATTAACTAACCGCAAATCCTCCCGCCATCTTTGTACAGTCCTTTGGCTTCGATCCAAATCCCCTTCTTCATCGCTCATGTTTATTATTGCTGTTTTGCATGTACATATCCCCCGGACACCCTCCCTTGTAAAGCCCCGCGCTCTTCCAGAATTCACCTTGTTTGTATTTCATACCAATTCGCTGCTCCTTCGTAAGTAAATAGAAGTCTTTGACCTGTTCCGCCAGACGCGCGGCGTTCATACATTACTGCAAGTTTATAAAATTAAAAGATGGTGCTGTAAGTGGCCACGCGGGGATCCCGCAGTGTATTAAGCTCAACCTTTACATCTGCAAAGTACAAACAAAACTGCCGGGGAAGCTGTGTGCTGGGGCTTGCAAATAATTCCGAGCTGCTGTGAGAGACAATAAAAAAGACAATATCAGGAAGTAGCAAACTATTCACCTGGGACAATCTCCGAGCGTCAGCAAGAAGCTACAAAGAAATAATCCAGGTGAGGAGGTACGCGTGAGACGACAGCGCGTGCCAAGAATCGCTAATGCCGCCGCCGCGGCTTAATGGAGTATGTGTGCGGAAGGAAATGCCAAAAATCCGACAAACGCTGTTCGGCTTTTTGTTTATTTATTTGAAAATAAAGAATCATTTCCCCCCCCAAAAAAATTAAAAAATAAAAATAAAAGTAAGAATAGGAAATAATAATACTTACTATACATGTTATAGACATTGTACCATTTATGTCAGTCTGTGCTCAAAGAGCTTACGTTCTAATGTCACCACCACCACTTTATTATTATTGTTATTATTCATTTATTATTGTTATTATTATTATACATTTATATCAGTCTGACATATTCCACAGTGATGTACAAAGCAGATTGTGCCAGCCAAGTCTGCAGCAGAAAAGCGTACATTCTAATGTCACCGCCACAGCCACACACTATAATTATTATCATACATTTATATCACTCTGACATATTCCATAATGATGAAGGGTTTAGCACTGTAGAAAAACTTTTTGATAGATAAATAGTGCCTTTTATATACAACTATATACAGTGGGTACGGAAAGTATTCTCATTAAAGTTCATTTTTTCCTCATTAATTGCTACACACAGCACCCCATAGTGACAGAAAAACACAGAATTGTTGACATTTTTGCAGATTTATTAAAAAAGAAACCTGAAATATCACATGCTCCTAAGTATTCAGACCCTTTGCTCAGTATTTAGTATTTGCACCCTTTTGATGAGTAATTTTGGTAAAGATGCAACAAGTTTTTCACACCTGGATTTGGGGATCCTCTGTCATTCCTCCTTGCAGATCCTCTCCAGTTCTGTCAGGTTGGATGGTAAACGTTGGTGGACGGCCATTTTTAGGTCTCTCCAGAGATGCTCAATTGGGTGTAAGTCAGGGCTCTGGCTGGGCCATTCAAGAACAGTCACGGAGTTGTTGTGAAGCGGCTCCTTTGGTATTTTAGTGTGCTTAGGGTCATTGTCTTGTTGGAAGGTAAACCTTCGGCCCAGTCTAAGGTCCTGAGCACTCTGGAGAAGGTTTTCCTCCAGGATATCCCCGTACCTGGCCGCATTCATATTTCCCTCGATTGCAACCAGTCGTCCTGTCCCTGCAGCTGATAAACACCCCCACAGCATGATGCTGCCACCACCATGCTTCACTGTTGGGACTGTATTGGACAGGTGATGAGCAGTGCCTGGTTTTCTCCACACATACCGCTTAGAATTAAGGCCAAAAAGTTCTATCTTGGTCTCATCAGACCAGGGAATCTTATTTCTCACCATCTTGGAGTCCTTCAGGTGTTTTTTTTTTAGCAAACTCCATGCGGCTTTCATGTGTCTTGCACTGAGGAGAGGCTTCCGTCGGGCCACTCTGCCATAAAGCCCTGACTGGTGGAGGGCTGCAGTGATGGTTGACTTTCTACAACTTTCTCCCATCTCCCAACTGCATCTCTGGAGCTCAGCCACAGTGATCTTTGGGTTCTTCTTTACCTCTCTCACCAAGGCTCTTCTCCCCCGATAGCTCAGTTTGGCCAGATAGCCAGCTCTAGGAAGGGTTCTGGTCGTTCCAAACGTCTTCCATTTAAGGATTATGGAGGCCACTGTGCTCTTAGGAACCTTAAGTGCAGCAGAATTTTTTTGTAACCTTGGCCAGATCTGTGCCTTGCCACAATTCTGTCTCTGAGCTCTTCAGGCAGTTCCTTTGACCTCATGATTCTCATTTGCTCTGACATGCACTGTGAGCTGTAAGGTCTTATATAGACAGGTGTGTGGCTTTCCTAATCAAGTCCAATCAGTATAATCAAACACAGCTGGACTCCAATGAAGGTGTAGAACCATCTCAAGGATGATCAGAAGAAATGGACAGCACCTGAGTTATATATATGAGTGTCACAGCAAAGGGTCTGAATACTTAGGACCATGTGATATTTCAGTTTTTCTTTTTTAATAAATCTGCAAAAATTTCAACAATTCTGTGTTTTTCTGTCAATATGGAGTGCTGTGTGTACATTAATGAGGGGAAAAAATGAACTTAGATGATTTTAGCAAATGACTGCAATATAAGAAAGAGTGAAAAATTTAAGGGGGTCTGAATACTTTCCGTACCCACTGTAGATCAGACAAATGAGGAGGAAAGAGGGACAGAGGGACTTTGTTCCAAATGAGGGACAGTCCCTCTAAATCAGGGACAGTTGGGAGCTACGATATTATTATTTTTATTATTATTATTAATATTATACATATAGCACCCTTTAGTCTGCTACTAGTGTTGGTGTAGGCAAATTTATGTTATGACTCATGGTTAGTTTGTGAGTCTGAAATTGGGTCAGGATTTACTGCAGGTCAGGCTGGATGGCTAACAGAAAAAGGTAAAAATGGCGCAAAATAGTTCTGGTATAATAGGAGTTAGAATGTCACTGGAAAATACACTATAAATTATTCCAATGTCCATCAGATGATGTATGCACCAGCGGCAGCTACCATAGGCAGAAGCAGGCTCTGGAAGATAAATGAGGAAAGGAAGGTGCGCCAAACTAAGTGCAGTATTAACGTTTTAATAACCATTAATAAAAACAGCCAAATGGCTACTCACAAATAGGAAGAAGTAATCAGGCATGTAGAGTGTAAATAGCATACAGGGTCCGGTGTCATCAACAGTCCGAGGGAAAGATGTAGGTCCCAGATGGAGAATAAGGCTGAAGGCTGAAGGCAGATGTAGTGTCAGCAATGGAAGTCCTGGGCGTAGAGATGCTGTATGTATGTTGTTATTCTTCCTGTAGTGGAGGAAGAGCCAGGACGATGCGCATCAGCGTGCGCTTCAGCGTGGAGCGCAGCGTGCCGTCGGACCGGAAGTGACCGGAAGTGACGTGGTAAGAAGAACGGACCAATAGGATGACGCGTTTCTCAGCTTCCGCTGTTTCATCAGATCCATGGATATCATGGGGGTGGGCGGAGAATATATGGCAGAAAGGAGTGTTGTGATAGGTCGATTAGCACATATGCATTTGTGGGAAAAGCGCAAAGGGATATTGAAAACATGTATTGCAGGGATACAAGACGGCATGTTTACGAAAAGGAAATTGAATGAAAAATAGTGTGATTTGATAATGGAAGGGAAAAAGGCTTTAATGCTTGAAATAATATATATAAAAAAAGGAGGGAGGGGAGGTATTATAAGACGAATTTCAAGAGGAGGGAAGGGGAGGGGGGAAAAAAGGGGAGGGGGACGGTGGTGCTGTTAATATTTAAGCAAGTACAGGGAGAATGATATGGCAAGTATGAGAGATCAGGGCTGGATGGAAGACCATGTAATACTAAGCAGGGATAGTAGGAGAGGATTCATAATCGTAATAATAATGATGATAATGAACTATATAAAATTAACCCATAAATAAAAGTTGGATACAATCTCAGAAAAAATAAATAAAAGGAAGAGAAAAGGAAGAAGGGGATGGAGTATTGATAACATGATATGTAATGTATAAAGAGGTACACATATATGAATATACACATATGTATACAAAAATAAAAATAAAATAAAAAATAAAGATAAAAATAAAGGTAAAAATAAAATAAAATAAAGATGGAAATAAAAATAAAAAGGAAATTTATAATAATAATAATAATAAAAAAAAAAAAAAAAAAAAAAAAACAAGGAAAGATAGAAAAAAAAAAAAAAAAAAAAAAAAATGGTGTGGGTGACTGATATGTATAGACACACACACAAATGCCAACATAGGTACATGTATGCATCCGTATGTATGGCAAAAGTTAGGCGAATGAAAGTGAGGGGACATCTGTATTAATGTGTAAAGAACATGGAGATTATGGGGAAATGGGGGGTATATGTAATAAACATGCATAAAAACACAATAACACATATACATATATACTAAAATCCTACATATATAAAAATATTATATAAATTATACATAGGTGATAGAAAACACATGTATAAAACATATAAATATATATATAAAAAATATATAAAATACATACACATAAAAAATATATATATATAAAAAATATATATAAAAAATATATATATAAAAAATAATGTGAAAAGGGGGAGGGGGGTGGGGTGTAGGGGGAGAAAAGGTGAGGGGGGAGGGTAAAATATAATAATAAAAGCATAATGAAACACATGCAGCGAATTGCATGAGACAAGAATACGCAGGGAAGTAGCAACGCAAGAATATTTAGATGATGTTGTTAGTTTCTATTTCTTCATTAAGGCCATGAGGCGACATAGTGTTCAAAGAATATATCCAGTAAGTCTCTTGTCTGCAGAGACGTTGGAATCTCTCAACTGCAGTGGGAGTATCTGGTATGGATTCAATGATCCACACTTGGAGGGCACTAGTGTCTTTGTGATGGTGGGCTGAAAAATGGCGTGCCACACTGTATTTAGGGTTGCCTCCTTGAACTGCACGACGGTGTTCTCCAAATCTGGCCCGTAAGGCTCTGATGGTTCTGCCTACGTAGAGGAGGCCACATGGGCAAGAAATGCAATAAATTACGTAGGTAGTAGAGCAATTGTAAAAAGAACTTAGGTTAAAAGTTTTATTATTGGCCTTGAAAGATTTTTTACCGTGGGTAACATTAGAACAAGTTAGACATAGGGCCTTTTTACATTGAAACATCCCTACAAGGGGGATTAAAGTAAGCTGTTTTAGCATATAGTTCTTATGATTGTTCGGTGCTTTCATTTTGCTTGGAGCAATCTTGCTCTTAATATTTGGGGCCCTACGATAGGCGAACTTGGGAGTGGCTGGTATGGACTTCGATAAGTGAGGATCTTGAGTGAGAATAGTCCAATGCTTCATGAAGCATGAAATCTTTCAAGGCCAATAATAAAACTTTTAACCTAAGTTCTTTTTACAATTGCTCTACTACCTACGTAATTTATTGCATTTCTTGCCCATGTGGCCTCCTCTACGTAGGCAGAACCATCAGAGCCTTACGGGCCAGATTTGGAGAACACCGTCGTGCAGTTCAAGGAGGCAACCCTAAATACAGTGTGGCACGCCATTTTTCAGCCCACCATCACAAAGACACTAGTGCCCTCCAAGTGTGGATCATTGAATCCATACCAGATACTCCCACTGCAGTTGAGAGATTCCAACGTCTCTGCAGACAAGAGACTTACTGGATATATTCTTTGAACACTATGTCGCCTCATGGCCTTAATGAAGAAATAGAAACTAACAACATCATCTAAATATTCTTGCGTTGCTACTTCCCTGCGTATTCTTGTCTCATGCAATTCGCTGCATGTGTTTCATTATGCTTTTATTATTATATTTTACCCTCCCCCCTCACCTTTTCTCCCCCTACACCCCACCCCCCCTCCCCCTTTTCACATTATTTTTTATATATATATTTTTTATATATATATTTTTATATATATATATTTTTTATGTGTATGTATTTTATATATTTTTTATATATATATTTATATGTTTTATACATGTGTTTTCCATCACCTATGTATAATTTATATAATATTTTTATATATGTAGGATTTTAGTATATATGTATATGTGTTATTGTGTTTTTATGCATGTTTATTACATATACCCCCCATTTCCCCATAATCTCCATGTTCTTTACACATTAATACAGATGTCCCCTCACTTTCATTCGCCTAACTTTTGCCATACATACGGATGCATACATGTACCTATGTTGGCATTTGTGTGTGTGTCTATACATATCAGTCACCCACACCATTTTTTTTTTTTTTCTATCTTTCCTTGTTTTTTTTTTTGTTTTTTTTTTTATTATTATTATTATTATAAATTTCCTTTTTATTTTTATTTCCATCTTTATTTTATTTTATTTTTACCTTTATTTTTATCTTTATTTTTTATTTTATTTTTATTTTTGTATACATATGTGTATATTCATATATGTGTACCTCTTTATACATTACATATCATGTTATCAATACTCCATCCCCTTCTTCCTTTTCTCTTCCTTTTATTTATTTTTTCTGAGATTGTATCCAACTTTTATTTATGGGTTAATTTTATATAGTTCATTATCATCATTATTATTACGATTATGAATCCTCTCCTACTATCCCTGCTTAGTATTACATGGTCTTCCATCCAGCCCTGATCTCTCATACTTGCCATATCATTCTCCCTGTACTTGCTTAAATATTAACAGCACCACCGTCCCCCTCCCCTTTTTCCCCCCTCCCCTTCCCTCCTCTTGAAATTCGTCTTATAATACCTCCCCTCCCTCCTTTTTTTATATATATTATTTCAAGCATTAAAGCCTTTTTCCCTTCCATTATCAAATCACACTATTTTTCATTCAATTTCCTTTTCGTAAACATGCCGTCTTGTATCCCTGCAATACATGTTTTCAATATCCCTTTGCGCTTTTCCCACAAATGCATATGTGCTAATCGACCTATCACAGCACTCCTTTCTGCCATATATTCTCCGCCCACCCCCATGATATCCATGGATCTGATGAAACAGCGGAAGCTGAGAAACGCGTCATCCTATTGGTCCGTTCTTCTTACCACGTCACTTCCGGTCACTTCCGGTCCGACGGCACGCTGCGCTCCACGCTGAAGCGCACGCTGATGCGCATCGTCCTGGCTCTTCCTCCACTACAGGAAGAATAACAACATACATACAGCATCTCTACGCCCAGGACTTCCATTGCTGACACTACATCTGCCTTCAGCCTTCAGCCTTATTCTCCATCTGGGACCTACATCTTTCCCTCGGACTGTTGATGACACCGGACCCTGTATGCTATTTACACTCTACATGCCTGATTACTTCTTCCTATTTGTGAGTAGCCATTTGGCTGTTTTTATTAATGGTTATTAAAACGTTAATACTGCACTTAGTTTGGCGCACCTTCCTTTCCTCATGGATGGCTAACAGAGGCAGGTCTCTGGTACCTTCCCCTGGATCTGGAAGTTTGGAGAAACTTCTAGAAGTTAGTGTGCGGAGGCCATGAGGACTGATCTTCATACTTGAGGGAACTTGGCCAATCCCCAGGCAGAATGTCATGGCAGGGTGGTCAAGTCAGATTAACCACTTGCTGACCGAATGACAGAATGGCACTCCTGGGCAGAAGGACATATATATACGTCCCATTTAAGGAAGCGGCATTGTGGACGCGCGCATCGCGAGCTCCATGAGCCCGGCCGCGGGTCCCGCGGACTCGATCGCCGCGGTTATATACCCGCGATCATCTCACAGTGAGGAAGAATGGGGAGATGCTGATGTAAACAAGCATCTTACCGCTCTGCCTAGTGACAATGACACTGATCACCGCTTCCTGTAATCGGAAGCTGTGATCACTGCCTTGTCACACACAGCCCATCCCCCCCCTACAGTAAGAATCACTCCCTAGGGCACACTTAACCCCTACAGCGCCACCTACTGGTTAACCCCTTCACTGCCAGTGTAATTTTCACAGTAATCAGTGCATTTTTATAGCACTGATCGCTGTAAAAATGACAATTGTCCCAAAAATGTGTCAAAAGTGTCCGATGTGTCCGCCATAATGTCGCAGTCATGATAAAAATCGCTGATCGCCGCCATTACTAGTAAAAAAAAAATTTTTTTAATAAAAATGCCATAAAACTATCCCCTATTTTGTAGACGCTATAACTTTTGCGCAAACCGATCAATAAATGCTTATTGCAATTTTTTTTTACTAAAAATATGTAGAAGAATACGTATCGGCCTAAACTGAGGGAAATTTTTTTATATATTTTTTGTGATATTTATTATAGCAAAAAGTAAAAAATATAGATTTTTCAAAATTGTCGCTCTATTTTTGTTTATAGCGCAAAAAATAAAAACCGCAGAGGTGATCAAATACCACCAAAAGAAAGCTCCATTTGTGAGAAAAAAAGGACGTCAATTTTGTTTGGGAGCCACGTCGCACGACCGTGAAATTGTCAGTTAAAGTGAGGCAGTGCCGAATCGCAAAAAGTGGCCTGGTCTTTGACCAGCAAAATGGTCCGGGGCTTAAGTCGTTAAAGTGATACTAAAGTCGCATTTTTTTTCTTTAAAAATAAACATGTTATACTTACCTGCTCTGTGGAGTGGTTTTGCACAGAGCAGCCCAGATCCTCCTCTTCTTGGGTCCCTCGCTGGTGCTCCTGGCCCCTCCCTCCTGCCGAGTGCCCCTACAGCAAGCAGCTTGCTATGGGGTCACCCGAGCCGACCTGCAGCTCTGTGTGTCCATTCAGACATAGAGGCGCGGTTCAGTCCCACCCCTCTATCTCCTCATTGGCTAACTGACTTTGATTGACAGATGCCAATGGCGCCGCTGTGTCTCAGCCAATCAGGAGGGGGAGTCCCGAACGGCCGAGGCACTTGTGGACATGGTGAATCGAGATGGGGCTGAGGTAAGTATTAGGGGAGGGGGGCAGAAGGTTATTTATCTTAATGCCTTTAGAACCACTTTGAATATGTGAGAGCCATGCCAGCAGGGGAGTCAGGTGGAAGATAGAGTGCTAAGGAGTCTGTTGGTGGCCTTGGTGGTTCTGCCTCTAGGCTGGGCTTGGGCTGGCTTGGGAAGATCCTGACAGCGTTACGGTTTGGAAAGGAATCTGGCCTAAAGAGCAGCAGGGAGCAGCCAGGAGGGCTGGTAGTTCCTGCAGGCAGTAGAGCTGGGAGAAATTCTACAGAGGAGAGGAGATACTCCTGAATGCAGCTCGCAACATTATTGTGCTATTTTCTAAAGGGGCTGAGAGCTCCTAGTCCTCAAGAGACTTTTGCTTTTGATCACTGAGGACTGTTGGAGGCCAGGAGGGAAAACAGTCCAGGATTTATGTACATAGGGAGGATGTTGTTCCCATTTATCATTTTTAGTCAAGTTGGGCATCCCTTAACCCCTCTACCCCATCCAAGCTGTTGGATGACCATCACATCAGAGGTCCTCCATTGTATCAGAGGTCTCCCTTCATGTCAGAGTCATCCCTTCATATTAGAAGCCCCCCCATACATCAGAGGGTTCCTCCTATGCATGAGAGCCACCCATCAGATTTGAGCCAATACATCAGAGGTCCCCCATCACATCAGAGGCCCCCTCATCACCACAGAGTCCCCCCACCACATAAGAGTCCCTCCATCAACACAGAGTCCCTCCCCCAATTCTAGAGCTCCCCCCCAATCACAAAGTCTCCTCTTCACATCAAAGTCTTACTCCATCAGTAGGGATGAGCTTCGAGTTCGGGTCGAACTCATGTTCGACTCGAACATTGCCTGTTCGCCCGTTCGCCGTACAGCGAACAAATTGGGGTGTTCGCGGCAAATTCGAAAAATCTATGGGAGAAATCTAAAGTGTTAATTATAAAGGCTTATATGCAAGTTATTGTCCTAAAAAGTGTTTGGGGACCCGGGTCCTGCCCCAGGGGACATGTATCAATGCAAAAAGAAGTTTTAAAAACGGCCGTTTTTTTGGGAGCAGTCATTTTAATAATGCTTAAAGTAAAACAATAAAAGTGAAATATTCCTTTAAATTTCGTACCTGGGGGGTGTGTATGATATGCATGTGAAGTGGCGCATGTTTCCCGTGCTTAGAACTGTCCCTGCAAAAAATGTCATTTTTGAAAGAAAAAAAGTCATTTAAAACTGACTCGCGGCTATTAATGAATTGTCGGCTCCCGGCAATACATTCAAAAGTCATTGATAAAAAAAAAAAAAAGCGTGGGGGTTCCCCAGAATTCAACTACCAGGCCCTTCAGGTCTGGAATGGATATTAAGGGGAACCCCGCCGCAAATTTAAAAAAAATTGACGTGGGGTTCCCCCAAATATCCATTCCAGGCCCTTCAGATCTGGCATGGATTTTAAGGGGAACTCCACCCCAAATGTAAAAAAAAATGGCGTGGAGTCCCCCTAAAAATCCATACCAGACCCCTTATCCGAGCACGCAACCTGGCCGGCCGCAGGGGAAAAGGGGGGGACGAGAGAGCGGCCCCCCTCCCTCCTGAACCGTACCAAGCCACATGCCCTCAACATGGGGAGGATGTCCCCATGTTGATGGGGACAAGGGCCTCATCCCCACAACCCTTGCCCGGTGGTTGTGGGGGTCTGCGGGCGGGGGGCTTATCGGAATCTGGAAGACCCCTTTAACAAAGGGGACCCCCAGATCCCGCCCCCCCTATGTGAATTGGTAAGGGGTACATTGTACCCCTACCATTTCACGAAGAAAGCGTAAAAAAATATTTAAAAAAACACACAAACACCTTGAAAAAGTCCTTTATTAAAAAAAAAAAAAAAAAAAACATTCCAGCGGTGAAATCCAGTGTCCCGCGGCGATCCCGATGTCCAGCGCTGTCCTTCATTGGTTGTGCCTAAGCGGACCTGATGGGGAACTCCCTCTCAGTGTTTTAAATGTATAGACCCGCCCCTTCTAAAGTTCCCCATCAGGTCTGCTCAGCAGGCCAGATGCGGAACATGAGAAGGGGCGGGTCTATACATGTATTACCAAAGTGAGAGCAGTTCCCCATCAGGTCCGCCTCCTCGGTATGTCGGACCCGCCTACGTCATTGGCTTGAGCGGGGAACTTCCTTCACTGTGTAAATTTAAATTTACATAGTGAAGGAAGTTCCCCGCTCAAGCCAATGACGTAGGCGGGTCCGACATACCGAGGGGGAGGACCTGATGGGGAACTGCTCTCACTTTGGTAATACATGTATAGACCCGCCCCTTCTCATGTTCCGCATCTGGTCCGCTGAGCGGACCTGATGGGGAACTTTAGAAGGGGCGGGTCTATACATTTAAAACACTGAGAGGGAGTTCCCCATCAGGTCCGCTCAGGCACAACCAATGAAGGACAGCGCTGGATATCGGGATCGCCGCGGGACACTGGATTTCACCGCTGGAATGTTTTTTTTTTAATAAAGGACTTTTTCAAGGTGTTTGTGTGTTTTTATAAAAAAAAAATTACGCTTTCTTCGTGAAATGGTAGGGGTACAATGTACCCCTTACCAATTCACATGGGGGGGGCCGGGATCTGGGGGTCCCCTTTGTTAAAGGGGTCTTCCAGATTCCGATAAGCCCCCCGCCTGCAGACCCCCACAACCACCGGGCAAGGGTTGTGGGGATGAGGCCCTTGTCCCCATCAAAATGGGGACATCCTCCCCATGTTGAGGGCATGTGGCCTGGTACGGTTCAGGAGGGAGGGGGGCCGCTCTCTCGTCCCCCCCTTTTCCCCATGTTGAGGGCATGTGGCCTGGTACGGTTCAGGAGGGAGGGGGGGCCGCTCTCTCGTCCCCTGCGGCCGGCCAGGTTGTGTGCTCGGATAAGGGGTCTGGTATGGATTTTTAGGGGGACTCCACGCCATTTTTTTTAAAATTTGGGGTGGAGTTCCCCTTAATATCCATTCCAGACCTGAAGGGCCTGGTAATTGAATTCTGGGGAACCCCCACGCTTTTTTTTTTTTTTTTATTAATGACTTTTGTATGTATTGCCGGTAGCCGACAATTCATTAATAGCCGCGAGTGAGTTTTAAATGACTTATTTTCTTTCAAAAATGACATTTTTTGCAGGGACAGTTCTAAGCACGGGAAACATGCGCCACTTCACATGCATATCATACACACCCCCCCAGGTATGAAATTTAAAGGAATATTTTACTTTTATTTTTTCACTTTAAGCATTATTAAAATCACTGCTCCCGAAAAAACGGCCGTTTTTAAAACTTTTTTTTGCATTGATACATGTCCCCTGGGGCAGGACCCGGGTCCCCAAACACTTTTTAGGACAATAACTTGCATATAAGCCTTTATAATTAACACTTTAGATTTCAAACGTTCGAGTCCATTGTATTTAATAGGGTTCTAAAGTTTACACAAACATTTTGTCTGTTCGCAGGTTCTGGTGCGAACCGAACAGGGGGGTGTTCGGCTCATCCCTGCTCTATCAGCATGGAAGAGGCTGGGAAGTGAAGGAGGTCTGGAGGAGGCAGACTTCCATCTTCACCTAAATGCTGGGGGCAGCTCTGCATGCCTCCTGCTCTATATCAGAGACAGAACCATGCATCACGATGGTGTGGACATGCCAGCGGCCATCACCATACCAAGGAAATTTGCCTGGTGTCCTGGCCTGCAGCGTCATTTGTTGTTATGGTCCTGGTGACCAGGGCAGGACTTAGGGTGGTGGGGGCCCCCTGGGCTTGAGTCACTTTCGGGCCCTACCTTCTATACATTACTTTAAATAGAACAATTCAATAAAAAATTAAAGAGGAAGTAAACCCCGGCCGATTTTTGCAGTTTTTCAATTATTAAGTTATAACAGCTCATCACAATGCAATACATATATACAGTATATATCCCCCAAAAACAAGGCCTGCAAATACCTTTTTTAGGATGGTTTCGTTCTCTGTATTTCCGGGTATCTCAAGCGCCATTCATACTGCTGTTATGTGATTCAAATTATGACGTCGCTTCCGCCCTTACTGTGTCCCTGTCGGTAATTTCGCGCATGCGCCGTAACCATTCGTTGCTGTGTCTGTGGCTGCTGTTTTCTTTCACTCCCCTTTTGTGACGTCTTCTTTAGTCACACGGGGGAGTATCAGGAAGAGTGGAAGGAGCTAAACACTGCAAGACTTCTCCTCTGTGCTGGACAGAGGGGAAGTTCTCACAGACTGCATTCCTGCAAGCTTTAAATGCCGGTTTAGAGGGGCTAATGTGCGCTGGTGACGCCATGGTAACTCATGATGAGGACTGGGCAAGGGTGGTCAAGAGGGGCAGCCACCCATGCTGTAGCGGTAGAGAGGGGGGTGCCCCCTCACAGCATGTTCCAGACCTGCTGTCGCACTGTGACAGCGGACACAAAAAAACACACCTTGCATGTGCAACTACCGTTCTAACTGCTAGAAATCAAATGATTGACCATGTATGTGCCATGCACACTCTATGCCAACCATGGTGGGCAGCCGGAACAATGGGCACAGGGCAGTTAGCATTAGTAGTGTTGTTGGGGGGGACACAGTTACGCAACCTTGCCCTGGATGAACCTAATCTGGTACCATAGGTGTGTGCAGCCTATTGCATTAGGGTGTGCACCCCAAAGCCCAAACACACACTACCAGATGATACACCGTGGCACCCTGGTTAATGAACACTGTATTAATAAATGAAGCTGAATTTTTTTTGTATCTTTTATATCTGCCTGGAAATTCATTGAAATATTGTTATTGGATGATTATTCGAAATTCTCCTTTCTTCCACACTCACAGCCACCTCAAGTATGACATCGGTAGATCACTCACAATGTTCATTCAGAAAGGAAAGGGGCTGGTAAATTACATATTTACCGGCCCCTTCCCCACTCCTAAAACATCCCAGCAGCAACAGCCGATAGGAGAGGAGGGAAGCTGGCAGCCCTGCAGGGGGAAAGATGGGAGACAGGGCAGTAGGGGGAGTCTGTGCTGCACAGAGAGATTAGGGTGTGCCTTGGCACACCTGGCACACCCTGTGCGCACGCCTATGTCTGGTACTGCTCATGATGCTCCTCCAGGGCAAACTAGGTCGGGGCACCCCGGGAGAACCCAGATAATACACCGTGGCACCCTGATTAAGGAACACTGTATTAATGAATGAAGCTGAATTTGTTTGTATCTTTTATATCTGCCCGGAAATTCATTGAAATATTGTTATTGGATGATTATTGAAAATTCTCCTTTCTTCCACACTTACAGCCACCTCAAGTATGACATTTATGATGACAGCAATTCAATATCATTTTCTAGTCCGCAATACGCATTATTTGTAATCCTGTGTCATCTTGACGTTGCAGATTTACACACCGTGGAATAATTTATTGCCAGCGGTACGTGGCAGGTGAAATATCTGCTTCGCAGGCGGTTGCTTCTTTTGAAATTTTATATCTAGAGTTTGCGATGGCAAGGTCATATTGCTCTTTCTTTATTTCTAAAGGTCAGCTTGACAAAGGAGAAGATCAGCGGAGAATCGATGAATCTTTCCAGTCTCCCGAGCCCTATAAATCCCCGCGACATCGGTGATCATGGCTCTAAATTCTCCCGCACCGAGGCTTCATTCTCTCTCGGTCAAAGTAAACTTTGCACAGCGGCCAGAAAACTGAAACTTTCATAAGATAACAGATACAGCGCCTTGAAAATACATTCATACCTCTTGAAATTTTCCACATTTTGTCATGTTAAAACCAAAAACGTAAATGTATTTTATTGGGATTTTATGTGATAGACCAACACAAAGTGACACATAATTGTGAAGTGGAAGGAAAATGATAAATGGTTTTCCAATTATTTTTTTTATAAATATGTGAAAAGTGTGGGGGGCATTTGTATTCAGCCCCCTTTACTCTGATACCCCCAACTAAAATCTAGTGGAACCAATTGCTTTCAGAAGTCACCTAATTAGTAAACCTGTCCACCTGTGTGTACTTTATTCTTAGTATAAATACAGCTGTTTTGTGAAGCCCTCAGAGGTTTGTTAGAGAACCTTAGTGAACAAACAGCATCATGAAGGCCAAGGAACACACCAGACAGGTCAGGGGTAAAGTTGTGGGGAAGTATAAAGCAGGGTTAGGTTATAAAAAAAATCTCCCAAGCTTTGAACATCTCACGGAGCTCTGTTCAATCCATCATCCAAAAATGGAAAGAGTATGGCACAACTGCAAACCTACCAAGACATGGCCGTCCACCTAAACTGACCGGCCGGGCAAGGAGAGCATTCATCAGAGAAGCAGCCAAGAGGTCCCATGGTAACTCTGGAGGAGCTGCAGAGATCCACAGCTCAGGTGGGAGAATCTGTCCACAGGACAACTATTAGTCGTGCTTCTCCACAAATCTGCCCTTTATGGAAGAGTGACAAGAAGAAAGACACTGTTGGAAGAAAGCCATAAGAAGTCCTGTTTGCAGTTTGTGAGAAGCCATGTGGGGGACACAGCAAACATGTGGGGGACACAGCAAACATGTGGGGGACACAACAAACATGTGGAAGAAGGTGCTCTGGTCAGATGAGACCAAAATTGAACTTTTTGGCATAAAAGCAAAATGCTATGTGTGGCGGAAAACTAACACTGCACATCACCCTGAACACACCATCCCCACCGTGAAACATGGTGGTGGCAGCATCATGTGGTGGGGATGCTTTTCTTCAGCAGGGACAGGGAAGCTGGTCAGAGTTGATGGGAAGATGGATGGAGCCAAATACAGGACAATCTTAGAAGAAAACCTGTTAGAGTCTGCAAAAGACTTGAGCCCGGGGCGGAGGTTCACCTTCCAGCAGGACAACGACCCGAAACATACAGCCAGAGCTACAATGGAATGGTTTAGATCAAAGTATATTCATGTGTTAGAATCGTCCAGTCACAGTCCAGACATAAATCACATTGAGAATCTGTGGCAAGACTTGAAAATTGCTGTTCGCAGACGCTCTCCATCCAATCTGACAGAGCTTGAGATATTTTACAAAGAAGAATGAGCAGAAATGTCCCTCTCTAGATGTGCAAAGCTGGTAGAGACCTCCCCAAGAGACTTGCAGCTGTAATTGCAGTGAAAGGAGGATTTACAAAGTATTGACTCCGGGGGGCGCCATACAAATGCCCCCCACACTTTTCAGATATTTATTTGTAAAAAAAAAATTAAAACCATTCATCATTTTCCTTCCACTTCACAATTATGTACCACTTTGTGTTGGTCCATCACATAAAATCCTAATAAAATACATTTAAGTTTTTGGTTGTAACATGACAAAATGTGGAAAATTTCAAGGGGTATGAATACTTTTTCAAGACACTGTACTGTTTTAAATGGACCCCGAGATGGGAGACAACAGTCCTTCTAAAATGGGACAACCTTACAACTCAGATCCTGCTGGCCAATTAAAGTGTATGTAAACCCTAATGCCGCGTACACGCAATCGGAATTTCCGTCAACAAATGTTCGATGTGAGCTTTTGGTCGGATATTCCGACCGTGTGTAGGCTCCATCGGACATTTGCTGTCGGAATTTCCGACAACAAATGATTGAGAGCTGGTTCTCAATTTTTCCGACAACAAAAGTTCTTGTCGGAAATTCCGACCGTGTGTATCCAATTCCGACGCACAAAAATCCTACGCATGCTCGGAATCATTGAACTTCATTTTTCTCGGCTTGTCGTAGTGTTGTAAGTCTCCGCGTTCTTGACAATCGGAATTTCCCAGCAACGTTTGCGCGACCGTGTGTATGCAAGACAAGTTTGAGCGAACATCCGTCGAAAAAAAACCCCCACGATTTTGTTGTCGGAAATTCCGATCGTTTGTACGCGGCATAACAACGAATTTCTCTTCTCTGGTCCCTTTTGGCCTGTTAAAAGCTGAACTCCGGGGACACAACACTTTCATTTATATAGAATTCCGGAATTCCGGAATAGCCACAAAGGATATAAATTCATGTTGTGGCACCAAATGCCTTTGCAAACCCAGATATGACCTTGTGAAAGCAGCGGTGACATCATTATTATGTTATACCTAGCCCGGGCAAAGAGCAGCCCGGGCCCTGCTTTTCATGTTTGAAACCAAACCAAAGAAAATTTCCAGCTCAACTTATCAACAAGCCTGCAACCAACCAAATCGTCCTAACAGTTTGCAATAAAAACAAGGGGTTTAGTTTGCACACATTTGCAATTACCGTATATACTCGAGTATAAGCCGAGTTTTTCAGCACATTTTTTTGTGCTGAAAATGCCCCCCTCAGCTTATATCCGAGTCACCTTTTTGCGCCTGATCTCCCAAAATTTGGGGACCCGGTACTTGGCACACATGTAGCCCCACTCTTCCTCTACAAGGGGGACCTACGGCCGGGGAGCACCTATTTTTCAAAGCCTGGCACCCCTTCTATAGACTCCCATGTTAAACGGTCATTTCTTTGGTGATTTTGGGGACCCGGTACCGGCCGGTCCTATGTCCCCTGGACCCGGTACTTGGCACACATGTAGCCCCACTCTTCCTCTACAAGTGTGCAAAGTTTTTTGTCAGGGGGACCTACGGCCGGGGAGCACCGATTTTTCAAACCCGGGAACCCCTTCCATAGACTCTCATGTTAAACAGTAATTTCTCTGGTAAATTTGGGGACCCGGTACAGGCCGGTCATAGGTCCCCTGGACCCACAGCTTGGCACACATATAGCCCCACTCTTTCTCTACAAGTGTGCAAAGTTTGTTGTCTGGGGGACCTACGGCCGGGGAACACTGACTTTTCAAATCCGGAAACCCCTTCCCTAGACTCCCATGTTAAACGTCAGTCTAGTCATGGGCACAGTGAGGCATGGGCACAGTGAGACATGGGTACAGTGAGGCATGGACACAGTGAGACATGGACACAGTGAGGCATGGGCACAGTGAGGCATGGACACAGTGAGGCATGGACACAGTGAGACATGGACACAGTGAGGCATGGGCACAGTGAGGCATGGGCACAGTGAGGCATGGACACAGTGAGGCATGGACACAGTGTGGCATGGGCACAGTGAGGCATTGACACAGTGAGGCATTGACACAGTGAGGCATTGACACAGTGAGGCATTGACACAGTGAGGCATGGACACAGTGAGGCATGGACACAGTGAGGCATGGACACAGTGAGGCATTGACACAGTGAGGCATGCAGATGGACACCCTAGGCTTATACTTGAGTCAATAAGTTTTCCCAGTGGTAAAATTAGGTGTCTCGGCTTATATTCGGGTCGGCTTATACTCGAGTATATACGGTACATGCATAAGCTGCAGAGCCACTTCACGGCACCCCAATATCATCAGCAGTCCTAACTCTAAATTTTGAGACCCTCCACAATGGAAGCACATGCATTATAATGAATAGGCAAAGGGCAGGTGAGCCCGGAGGAAGCCCACCCCTCCTTAACCACTTCAATACCGAGCATTTTCACCCCCTTCCTGCCTAGGCCAGTTTTCAGCTTTCAGCGCTGTAACATTTTAAATGACAATTGCGCGGTCGTGCAACACTGTACCCATATTAAATTTATAATTTTTTTTCCCACAAATAGAGCTTTCTTTTGGTGGTATTTGATCACCTCTGCAGGTTTTTATTTTTTGCACTATAAACAAAAGAAGACCGACAATTTAGAAAAAAACACAATATTTTTTACTTTTTGCTATAATAAATATCCCAATTTTTTTTTTTTTTTATTTCCTCAGTTTAGGTCGATACGTATTCTTCTACATATTTTTGCTAAAAAAAAAACGCAATAAGAAGATATTGATTGGTTTGCGCAAAGGTTATAGCGTCTACAAAATAGGTTATTGATTTATGACATTTTTATTATTTTTCTTTTTTTACTAGTAATGATCTGTGATTTTTATCGTGACTGCGACATTGCGGCGGACACATCGGACACTTTTGACACCATTTTGGACCATTGACATTTTATACAGCGGTCAGCGCTATAAAAATGCACCGATTACTGTATAAATGTCACTGGCAGGGAAGGAGATAACACTAGGGGGGGGGGGGGGGCGATCAGGGGGTTAAATGTGTTACTTAGGGAGTGATTCTAACTGTGGGGGGAGGGAAGTGACTGGGGGAGGAGCCCGATCGGTGTTCCTATACACTAGGAACACATGATCTGTCTCCTCTCCCCTGACAGGACGTGGATCTGTTTGTTTACACACACACAGATCCACGTTCCTGCTCTGTCACGAGCGATCGCAGGTGTCCAGCGGACATCGCGGCCACCGGGCATGCGCATCGGCTCCTCAGGGATGTGGCGGACGGGCGGGTGGGCGTGCGCCCCTATACCGCCGGGAAGCCAGAGGACGTGATAAGACGCCCGTCCAGGATAGGAGATCCCATCTGCGGACGTCATATGACAATGGGCGGGTATGAAGGGGTTAAAGGCACAGGGGTGCACTGGACACCCAACACACGGCACTCTGTGCATCCCCTCACCGGTATTCCACCAGTGCAAACAAATAGTCACTGCTTCCACCTATAGCTGGCCTTTGCAGCAAGGAGCACATGGAAGGGCTGGTGGAATACTGGTGAGAGGACACACTGGACACCTTTGCTGCCATAGTGATGTGTGTTGGGCGTCCAGTGCGCCCCTGTGCCTTTAAGGAGGAGGTGGGCTCCCTCCAGGCTCGCCCACCCTCCGCCTATCCATTATAATACATGTGATGCTACTAGACATGTGTAGAATGAAAAAAAAAAATTGTTTCACTTGGTTATTTGCACCAATTCATTTAGTTAAATTAGTTTAATCCGTTGAATTTGTTTTCGAAATTAGTTTCATTTATTCGAATCAAATTATTCGAATCGATTCAAATTTTTGGAATTCAAATTCGAATCGATTTGAATCGTTTTCAAATTCGAATGCTTTTCGAATTCAAACAGTTTTCCAATTTCCAAAGTGAATAAAATAGAATAGAAAATAACGGAATAGAATAGAAAAAAAAGAATAGAATAGAAAAGAATATAACAGAAAATTAAAGAATAGAATAGAATAGAGTAAAACCGAACAAAATAGAATAGAAAATGAATAGAATGGAATAGAATAGAAGAGAAATTAATAGAATAGAATAATAAAAAAAAAAAGAATGGAATAAAATAGAAAGAATATAACCTTCTTCTGAAATTCGAATACAAAAGGATAGAATAGAAAATAATAAAATTAAAAAAAAAATTGAATAGAAAAGAATATAACCATGTCCCAAAATTCAAATAGAATCAATTTGAATAGAATAGAAAATAATAGATTAGAATAGAATAGAAAATAACAGAATAGTATTAAAAAAAACAGAATACACTAGAATTGAAATAATATAATTATCTTCCTATTCTAATCTATTGTTTTTTATTTTATTAAAATTGATTCTGTTAGAATTTTGAGAAATGGTTCTATTCTTTCTATTCTATTCTATTTTTTTATTCTATTCTTTTTCTATTAGTTTATTCTATTCAATTATTTTATTTTCTATTCTATTCTATCCAATTCTTTTCTGTTCCAATTCAACATTTATTCTAGTCAAAATTCAAATTTAGGAAGATTCCATTCTGTTGTTTTTTCTCTATACTATTCTGTTATTTTCTATTCTATTTAATTATTTTCTATTCTATTCAAATTAATTATATTTTAATTTTGTGAAATGGTTATATTCTTTTTTTTAATTCTATTATTTTCTATTCTATTATAGTCTATTCTATTCTTTTTTTTCCTATTCTATTCTCTTTCTTATTTATTCAAATTAAAATTGATTCTATTTGAAATTAGATTTTCAGAAGATGGTTATATTCTTTCTATTTTATTCTATTCTTTTTTTTTTAACCTATTAATATTAATTAATTTTTTTAATCTATTTGTTTTACTGTTTTACTGTATTATATTCTATTCTTAAATTTTCTGTTAAATAATTTTCTATTCTATTATTTGTTTTTCTATTCTATTCCTTTTTCTGATCTATTTTATTTTTATTTGGAAATTGGAAAACCTTTTTTCGAATTTGAAACTATTTGAATTAGAAAACTATTCAAAATTGATTTGAAAACTTCTAAAGCAATCAGCTGCTGCTCCACTGGTTACTAAATGTACCTAGCATCCTATACTCCTATACTAGCTAGGAGGGTGCCGCGCTACATGTATTTTATTTTATCTGACTTGCAGAAATTACACTTAAAGACGTCGTGTCAGAAATCCTATATATTTATCATATCAAGCTTGAAGGATAATTATTATTTTCCATAAAGTGAAAGCAGAGATTCAAGAACGATAGTATTAAGCGTATTCCTAACAAGCAGCAATAAAAATATAGAACCCGTGTAGGCAGCCAACGGTAAATGGATGATGGGAAATGGTAGCGGTAGTTTGAAAAGTGGGTGCAGAATGGGGAACCTCCAAAGCGGCAGTACAATCCCTGAGATATGCCAAAAATACTGATCCACCTCGACTGAGAGATCCCCGGTATATACACAGCAGTGGTGGCTGGACGTTCTTTGTTTGGGGGGGGGGGGGGGGGGGCAAACAACCAAAACCCCCCGCAGCATCTCAAACTCCCCATCTGCCGGTCGGTCCACCGGCACTCAGCCCATCTAGGCGGCGGGCATCGGGCGTCGGTGGGCATCCGAGGAGCAGCGGCTGAGATCGGGCATCCAAAGAGCAGTGGGGATTAGGGCACCAAGCAGTAGTGGGGATCGGGCATCCAAGGAGCGGCGGGGATCAGGGCACCAAGCAGTGGCTGGGATCGGGCATCCAAGAAGCGACGGGGATCAGGGCACCAAGCAGTGGCTGGAATCGGGCATCCAAGGAGCAGTAGGTATCAGGGCCCCAAGCCACGGTGGGGATCGTGCATTCAAGTAGTTGTGGGGATCGGGGCACCAAGCAACGGCTGGGATCGGGCATCCAAGGAGCGGCGGGGATCAGGGCCCCAAGCCGTGGTGGGGATCGGGCATCCAAGGAGTGGTGGGGATCAGGGCACCAAGCAACGGCTGGGATCGGGCATCCAAGGAGCGGCAGGAATCAGGGCACCAAGCAGCGGTGGGGATCGGGCATCCAAGGAGCGGCGGGGATCAGGGCACCAAGCAGTGGCTGGGATCGGGCATCCAAGAAGCGGCGGGGATCAGGGCACCAAGCAGTGGCTGGAATCGGGCATCCAAGGAGCAGTAGGTATCAGGGCCCCAAGCCGCAGTGGGTATCGGGCATCCAAGTAGTTGTGGGGATCGGGGCACCAAGCAACGGCTGGGATCGGGCATCCAAGGAGCGGCGGGGATCAGGGCCCCAAGCCGCGGTGGGGATCGGGCATCCAAGGAGTGGTGGGGATCAGGGCACCAAGCAGCGGTGGGGATCGGGCATCCAAGGAGCGGCGGGGATCAGGGCACCAAGCAGTGACTGGGATCGGGCATCCAAGAAGCGGCGGGGATCAGGGCACCAAGCAGTGGCTGGAATCGGGCATCCAAGGAGCAGTAGGTATCAGGGCCCCAAGCCGCGGTGGGGATCGGGCATCCAAGTAGTTATGGGGATCGGGGCACCAAGCAACGGCTGGGATCGGACATCCAAGGAGCGGCAGGAATCAGGGCACCAAGCAGCGGTGGGGATCGGGCATCCAAGGAGCAGTGGGGATCAGGGCACCAATCAGTGGCTGGGATCGGGCATCCAAGGAGCGGCGGGGATCAGGGCACCAAGCAGCGGTGGGGATCGGGCATCCAAGGAGCGGCGGGGATCAGGGCACCAAGCAGTGACTGGGATCGGGCATCCAAGAAGCGGCGGGGATCAGGGCACCAAGCAGTGGCTGGAATCGGGCATCCAAGGAGCAGTAGGTATCAGGGCCCCAAGCCGCGGTGGGGATCGGGCATCCAAGTAGTTATGGGGATCGGGGCACCAAGCAACGGCTGGGATCGGACATCCAAGGAGCGGCAGGAATCAGGGCACCAAGCAGCGGTGGGGATCGGGCATCCAAGGAGCAGTGGGGATCAGGGCACCAATCAGTGGCTGGGATCGGGCATCCAAGGAGCGGCGGGGATCAGGGCACCAAGCAGTGGCTGGGATCGGGCATCCAAGGAGCGGCGGGGATCAGGGCCCCAAGCCGCGGCGGGGATCAGGGCCCCAAGCAACGGTGGAGATCGGGCATCCAAGGAGCGGCGGGGATCAGGGCACCAAGCAGCGGTGGGGATCAGGCATCGGCCAGCAGCTCTTCTTCTCCTCGCTTCTGCCATGCGTCTCCTCCTAGGCATCCAATAGGATCGCCTGTCCTTTCAGCCAATCGGGTGACGTGTATCAGGACCGGAAGGATATGCCCCCTTAATGACCAGGCCATTTTTTGTGATACGGCACTGCGTCGCTTTAACTGACAATTGCGCGGCCGCGCAACGTTGTACCCAAACAAAATTCATGTCCTTTTTTTAGAGCTTTCTTTTGGTGGTATTTGATCACCTCTGCGGTTTTTAGTTTTTGCGCTATAAACAAAAAAAGAGCGCCAATTTTGAAAAAAAAACAATATTTTTTACTTTTTGCTATAATAAATATCCAGATTTTTTTTCCTCAGTTTAGGCCGATATGTATTCTTCTACATATTTTTGGTAAAAAAATTGGAATAAGCGTTTATTGATTGGTTTGCGCAAAAGTTATAGCTTCTACAAAATAGGGGATAGATTTATGACATTTTTTTTTTTTTGCTAGTAATGGCGGTAATCAGTGAATTTTAGCGGGACTGCGACATTGCGGCGGACAGATCCGACACTTTTGACACTTTTTTGGGACCAGTGACATTTATACAGCGAGCAGAGCTAAAAGTAGACATTGATTACTATATAAATGTCACTGGCAGGGAAGGGGTTAACACTAGGGGGTGATCAAGGGGTTAAGCGTTGTCCCTGGGAGGTGTTGCTAACTGTATGGGGGCTGGGCTGACTGGAGGAGGAGACAGATCACTGATCCTGATCACTAGGAACAGACAATCTCTCTCTCTCCTCCCCTGACAGAACGGGGATCTGTCTGTTTACATTGACAGATCCCCGTTTTGCCTGTCTCTGGAGCAACCATGGGTGGCCGGCAGGCATCGAGTCTGCCGGACCCGCTGGTTGGATCCCCCGCTCACGAATGGGCCCACAAATCGCTGTGTATGCGTCCGACATGCAATGACGGTGTTTCGCCCAGGGGAGACAACCTGCTGCAGTACAACTGCGACGGATGGTTTCTAACTAGCTGATGGTGACAATCAGCAACTTATAGCGGGACTGCGACATTGCACCAGGCAAATCGGACACTAAGTGACACTTTTGACACTTTTTTGGGGAACTAGTGACACTAATACAGTGATCAGTGCTAAAAATATGCACTGTCACTGTACTAATGACACTGGCAGGGAAGGGGTTAACATCAGGGATGATCAAAGGGTTAAATGTGTCCCTAGGGAATGATTATTAGCTGTGGGGGAAGCTTTTTAGCTGAGAGAAGGCAGATACACAAGATCTCTACCTCCCCTACTAATAGAACGGCAATCTGGACCACTTAAGGACCACTCCCTGCCGCCTTCCCCGTGAGTCGGACCGCGGGTACCGCGGACTCGATCGGACTGTGTAAACAAGCATCTCCCCGCTCTGACTAGTGACAATGACACTGACCTCGGCTCCGTGTACTCGGAGCGGAGATCGGTGTCATGTGACACAGAGCCCATCCCCCCTACAGTAAGAAACACTATGCAGGGAACACTTAACTCCTACAGCGCCACCTAGTGGTTAACCCCTTTCGCTGCCAGTGTCATTTTCACAGTAACCAGTGCATTTTTATAGCACTGGTCGCTGTGAAAATGACAATGGTCCCAAAAATGTGTCAAAAGTGTCCGATGTGCCCGCCATAATGTCGCAGTCACGAAAAAAAAATCACTGATCGCCGACATTACTAGTAAAAAAAAAAAAAGAATAAAAATGCCATAAAACTATCCCCTATTTTGTAGACGCTATAACTTTTGTGCAAACCAATCAATAAACGCTGATTGTGATTTTTTTTACCAAAAATATGTAGAAGAATACGTATCGGCCTAAACTGAGGGAAAAAATGTTTTTTATATATTTTTTGGGGATATTTATTATAGCAAAAAGTAAAAAAATATTGCATTTTTTTCAAAATTGTCGCTCTATTTTTGTTAATAGCGCAAAAAAATAAAAACCTCAGAGGTGATCAAATACCACCAAAAGAAAGCTCTATTTGTGCGAAAAAAAGGACGTCAATTTTGTTTGGGAGCCACGTCGCACGACCGCGCAATTGTCAGTTAAAGCGACGCAGTGCCGTATCGCAAAAAAGTGGCCTGGTCTTTGACCACCCAAATGGTTTGGGGCTGAAGTGGTTAAGTGGTTACTAGTAAAAATAAATAAATAAATAAAAATGATGTATAATTATGTATAACTTTCCCGTAGTTTGTAGACGCTATAACTTTATACGCTTATTTGGATTTTTTTTTACCTAAACTATTTAGCAATTCGATTTTTGTCCATATTTTTTTTATGTTTTATAGCAGAAAGTAAAAAAATATTGTTTTTTTTTTCAAAATTGTTGGTCTTTTTTGGGGGTTTATAGCGCAAAAAAATAAAAACCACTATTATTCCTTTATATTGACTTTTGAAATTTACAAATGTAGCCATTTACAAATTGGATGAAAGGTTTTGCACCGGGAAACACTTGAAGATAAAAAGTGCTCTTTATATACAACTATATAGATCAGACCAAAATGAGGGACAAATGAGGAGGAAAGAGGAACTTTGCCAAATGAAGGACAGTCCCTTGAAATCAGCAACAGTTGGGAGCTATCCAGTGACACCTACTGGCAGCTGTCAGAACTCACAACCCAACTGAAGCTTGGTGAAGAAGTACACAATTAGCCTGGGCTGACTACCACCCAGCCAAAAAAAAAAAAAATTAGGCTAGTAGCCCCTGTTTAGGACAAGGGTTCTTCACTATCACAGGTACTTTTTTTTTAAATGAGATTGTTGTATTTTCCTGTATTTATTTGCATTCACTTGTTGTTTTTGAGCACTTTTGAATCCACAGATTTTTTACGGCCCTCCAACCGCTATCGTGAACAAGCCCTAAAAGAAGAATCTTCACGCATCATCTCGGATCCCAGTATGCCCTTCAATGGTTTTTGTTTTTGGAAGATACATTGAGATATGATTGAAGAAATGCGGTACATCTTCTATACAGGTCCTCTTTGTCTTATCGCCATCTTCTGGCATTTCAAGATGTTTTCGCTCCGGACTCTTCTCGCAGAAGAACGAGGCACTTGTGATTTTAATTAGTAGCATTTATTGAGGTGGAACAAAAGCTGCAGCCCCAGATGTTCAGATTTAGCAATACAGATGTTAATTAAGGTGATTAGAGCAGCAGAACCGCCTCAGGAACAGGAATTTTGTGATAGTTGTAAATTGAACAAGTAACATCTAACTTGGATGCTAAAAGACGTATCTCCCCGTGTTCTCTACACAGCGCACCGTGACAATCTAATGATATTATTTATCACTGCACCTACAGCAGTTACAGTTTAAAGCAGAACAATAGGCCAAAACTGAAATTAATGTTTTGCGCTACTTCTATGTGTTTATTTCTGTGTTGTATTGAAACGTGTGAGGCTACCGTTGTTTTAAGTATGCTGACATCTAGTGGTGGTTTTGAGTTACTATAACTTGTTTACTATGGAATTTGGTGTTAACTTCTGTCCTCCCCTCCGGTTTAGTGTTAGTTACTGTAGTTCACTTCTAGCTAGACCTTCTCTGTTTCATCCAGGTTTAGGTCTTTGCAGAGACAGGACTTAGGGAAGGTCGTGTCTTTTTACACCTCAGGAGACTGGAAAAACAAATTGTTACTACTGGGCTGTTTGCCTGACTATATCTCCTGCTGACAACTTTGGGCTAGACACACAATGACCACGTCTAATTGTACTTTTCTTGAAGTATCGGTCTGATACTTGTACAGGGGCTGACATTTCTCTTCTTCCTTTTTCTTGGTATTGAGGTGATCCTGTAAAAAATGGGGTGCTTTAGGCTAGCACAGGTTCAGCTAATGAGGCTATTGTCTAGCCTTCTGCTATATAGAAAGATGATCTGCACACCAAGAGTTGCTCTTTAAACAATCTTCATCTTTATTCAGAAATTACAGTCCACAACCACAGATAAAAATTAGTTGACGGGTTTCAGCCTATTAAGCCTTAGTCATAACTACATTTAGACACAAATGTTTACTATGGAATTTGGTATTAACCCCTGTCCTTCCCTCCGGTTTAGTGTTAGTTCACTTCTAGCTAGACCTTCTCTGTTTCATCCAGGTTTAGTTCTTTGCAGAGACAGGACTTAGGGAAGGTCGTGTCTTTTTGCACCTCAGGAGACTGGAAAAACAAATTGTTACTACTGGGCTGTTTGCCTACAAATACTGCAGCTGCTGACTTTTAATATTAGGACACTTACCTGTCCTGGAGTCCAGCGATGTTGGCAGCAGAAGACGAGCAATTGCTCGTCACTCTGCTGCCCCCACCGCCATCCTCGGTGAGGGAACCAGGAAGTGAAGCCTTGCGGCTTCACTGCCCGGTCCCTAACGGCGCATGCGCGAGTCGTGCTGCGCCGTTCTCACTGGTCCCTGTTGTGTTCTGGGAGCCGAGTGTCTCCCAGAACACAACGGGTATTCTGCGGGAAGTGACGCACTACCCGCAGAATACCCGCAGAGAGGACTCCCGGAAGTGGGTGCAAATACCCTTTACATCTGCTTCTCGCTTCCTTATATCCCAGTACCCATTTACATCAAGGTCTTCACTCTTTACATCCCAAACTTTACATTAAATTTCCCCCTTCACATTACAATCCTCCTATTACATCACACTCTCTCCTTGCATCACAGCCCCCCTTCACAGCAGTGTCCACAGCCCCCCTTCCTTTACATCATTGTCCCCCTTTACTTTAAAGTCTCCCCTTCCCATCAAAAAACCCCCATTACATCACACTCCCCCTTGCATCACAGTCCCCCCTTTACAGCACAGCCCCTCCTTATATCACAACCCCCCTTTACATCTCAATTACCTCCTTTACATCGCAGACCCCTTAACATCAAGGCCCCCCCTACCCTTTACATCCCAGTCCCCCCTTTACATCAAAGTTCCTCCCTCGCAGTCCTTCTTCACATCAAGATCCACCCTTTGCAGCACAGCCCCCTCCCTTTACATCAGAGTCACCCTTTATATCAAGATCCCCCCTTTACATAAAGACCCCCCTTACATCAAAGTTCTTTCTTCACATCAAGATCCCCCTTTACAGCACGGGCCGCTTCCTTTACATCCCAGTCCCCCCTTGACATCAAGATCCCTCCTCCTCACCTCTTTACATTAAAGTTCCGCCCTCACAGTCCTCCTTCACATCAAGATCCCCCTTTATATCCCAGCCCCACCTTCACATCAAGATCCCCCCTTTATATCCCAGCCCCACCTTTACATCAAGATCCCCCTTTACATCCCAGCCCCACCTTTACATCAAGACCCCCCTTTATATCCCAGCCCCACCTTTACATCAAGATCCCCCCTTTATATCCCAGCCCCACCTTCACATCAAGATCCCCCCTTTATATCCCAGCCCCACCTTTACATCAAGATCCCCCTTTACATCCCAGCCCCACCTTTACATCAAGACCCCCCTTTATATCCCAGCCCCACCTTTACATCAAGATCCCCCCTTTATATCCCAGCCCCACCTTCACATCAAGATCCCCCCTTTATATCCCAGCCCCACCTTTACATCAAGATCCCCCTTTACATCCCAGCCCCACCTTTACATCAAGACCCCCCTTTATATCCCAGCCCCACCTTTACATCAAGATCCCCCCTTTATATCCCAGCCCCACCTTTACATCAAGATCCCCCCTTTATATCCCAGCCCCACCTTTACATCAAGACCCCCCTTTATATCCCAGCCCCACCTTTACATCAAGATCCCCCCTTTATATCCCAGTTCCCATTTACATCAAGATCCCCCCTTTATATCCCAGCCCCTCCTTCACATCAAGATCCCCCCTTTATATCCCAGCCCCTCCTTCACATCAAGATCTCCCCTTTACATCAAGATCTCCCCTTTATATCTCAGCCCCACCTTTACATCAAGATCTCCCCTTTATATCCCAGCCCCACCTTTACATCAAGATCTCCCCTTTATATCCCAGCCCCACCTTTACATCAAGATCCCCCCTTTATATCCCAGCCCCTCCTTCACATCAAGATCTCCCCTTTACATCAAGATCTCCCCTTTATATCTCAGCCCCACCTTCACATCAAGATCCCCCCTTTATATCCCAGCCCCACCTTTACATCAAGATCCCCCTTTACATCCCAGCCCCACCTTTACATCAAGACCCCCCTTTATATCCCAGCCCCACCTTTACATCAAGATCCCCCCTTTATATCCCAGCCCCACCTTCACATCAAGATCCCCCCTTTATATCCCAGCCCCACCTTTACATCAAGATCCCCCTTTACATCCCAGCCCCACCTTTACATCAAGACCCCCCTTTATATCCCAGCCCCACCTTTACATCAAGATCCCCCCTTTATATCCCAGCCCCACCTTTACATCAAGATCCCCCCTTTATATCCCAGCCCCACCTTTACATCAAGATCCCCCTTTATATCCCAGTTCCCATTTACATCAAGATCCCCCCTTTATATCCCAGCCCCTCCTTCACATCAAGATCCCCCCTTTATATCCCAGCCCCTCCTTCACATCAAGATCTCCCCTTTACATCAAGATCTCCCCTTTATATCTCAGCCCCACCTTTACATCAAGATCTCCCCTTTATATCCCAGCCCCACCTTTACATCAAGATCTCCCCTTTATATCCCAGCCCCACCTTTACATCAAGATCCCCCCTTTATATCCCAGCCCCTCCTTCACATCAAGATCTCCCCTTTATATCCCAGCCCCACCTTTACATCAAGATCTCCCCTTTATATCTCAGCCCCACCTTTACATCAAGATCTCCCCTTTATATCCCAGCCCCACCTTTACATCAAGATCTCCCCTTTATATCCCAGCCCCACCTTTACATCAAGATCTCCCCTTTATATCTCAGCCCCACCTTTACATCAAGATCTCCCCTTTATATCCCAGCCCCACCTTTACATCAAGATCTCCCCTTTATATCCCAGCCCCACCTTTACATCAAGATCCCCTCTTTATATCCCAGCCCCACCTTTACATCAAGATCCCCCCTTTATATCCCAGCCCCACCTTTACATCAAGATCCCCCTTTATATCCCAGCACCACCTTTACATCAAGATCTCCCCCTTTTACATCCCAGTTCCCCTTTACATCATGGTCAAACACTTCACATCACAGCCCCCCCCCATTAAAGACAGTGTCCTCAGCCCCCTTCAAGGTACTTCCCTATGCAGGGTAGGGGGCACGGTAGTTCTGGAACGATGGCAGGAGCTGCCCAACATTTCATGTTAACTAGCTGGTGATTGGCTGCTAGGACCGCCCTGTGTTCCAGAAACCAATCACCCACTTGCTAAATTGAGAAGTTAACTTGGCCAGCCCCCTTTCTTCTGTCCAGAGCTGCCATGACTTCCACCCTTTTGCCCTGCAGTTAGGACGCTAGTGGTGGTGGCTGGGGGGGGGGGGGGGGGGAGGACTGGCAGAGGGATCTATAAGACAGCTAGGCAAGAGAGATAGAGAGACCACACTCCTTAATGGCATGACCATGGCGGTCCAAATTTAGTGATGCCTGGTGTAGGCAGATGAGATTGTAGGGTTCTACAAAATAACAATGAGGGTAACTCTGCACTGACCAGTGAGTTAAAAAAAAAATACAAACTGGGAGGAAAGTTTAAACTAAACTTACAGTAGAAAGTATTATTTTACCAAAAGATTTGTTGGTGCTTAGACTTCCAGCAGTTAGTGAGTCAGTCAGCAGTAAGTGGATTCAAATAGGTGAAAATAAGATTTAAAAAATAATAATATATGTATATCAATATATAATAATAATAATAATAATAATAATAAAAAAAATATATAAACATAGTCAGTCAGCAGTAAGTGGATTCAAATAGGCCTGATACAAACATAGATATATATACTCAAAAAAAAGTAGAAATAAGTAATAGAAAAATTTAGGATTTTAAAAACAATAAAATATGTATATCAATATATAATAAGAAAAAAATATATACACATAGTCAGTAAGCAGTAAGTGGATTTAAATAGGCGTGATACAAACGTAGATATATACTCAAAAAAGTAGAAAAAAGTAAAAAAAAATAAAAAAAAATTTAAGATTTAAAAAATAATAAAATATGTATATCAATATATAATAATATATAATAATATATATATATATATATATATATATATATATATATATATATAAACATAGTCAGTCAGCAGTAAGTGGATTAAAATAGGTGTGATACAAACATAGATATATACTCAAAAAAGTATAAAAAAGTAAAAAAGAAATTAAAGATTTAAAAAATAATAAAATATGTATATCAATATATAATAATAATAAAAAAATATATAAACATAGTCAGTCAGCCAGCAGTAAGTGGATTCCAATAGGCCTGATGCAAACATAGATATATACTCAAAAAAGTAGAAAAAAGTAATAAAAAAATGTAGGATTTAAAAAACAATAAAATATGTATATCAATATATAATAATAAAAAAAAAAAATATAGAAACATAGTCAGTAAGCAGTAAGTGGATTAAAATAGGCGTGATACAAACATAGATATATACTCAAAAAATAAGAAAAAAGTAAAAAAAAAAAAATTTCAAGATTTCAAAAATAATAAAATATGTATATCAATATATAATAATAATAATAATAATAATAATAATAATGATAATAATAATATATAAATATAGTCAGTCAACAGTAAGTGGATTCAAATAGGCCTGATGCAAACATAGATAGATAGAAAAAAGTAAAAAAAATATATAAGATTTTAAAAATAATAAACTATGTATATCAATATATATTAATAATATATATATATATATATATATATATATATATATATATATATATATATATATATCCACTTACTGCTGACTTACTATGTTTATAAATATATATATATATATATATATATATATATATATATATATATTTATAAACATAGTAAGTCAGCAGTAAGTGGATTCAAATAGGCATGATACAAACATAGTGTCAAGGTCACCTGTGGCCAGGTGACAGATGCACACCGTTGGGGGACAGGAGTGCACCGTCAGGTAGTGAACCCTATGGCTGACTGCTGCGGATAGGAAACTGGGTGGTTGTGGAAAGAGGGACCAGAGGAGCACAACCGGGATCCTAACGGAAGCTAGAGCCAAGATTCCCCAGGGCGCGGAGTCTAAGACCCAGCAGGTCTTCTCCAGAGCCTCTAGTGGTGAGGATGTTAGCTGCAGGCTGGGACCAGGTCGCGGCCCCTGGAGCTTCCTAGCTCACGCCCCGTAGGATAAGGGGAAAAGAGGGGAAGCAGCAGCACAAGATATGAGAGAACCGAATAACAAGCTGAAGGTCAGGGGCCACAAGCAGACAAGGATAACGAAGAACGAGCCGAAGGTCAAGGGTCACGAGCAGACAGGGATAGTCGGGGACAAGCCAATAACGTAACAGAGAGACAGACGTAGCACACGGCAGGCAGGAACCCAAACACACAATGCCTAACAAACACATTGATCAGCCAAGCAGGCTTGCAGTGCACAGGTTAATATAGTGTTCTGTGATAGGGCCTGGGGTGGAGTCAGGCTGGGAGGAGATTATAAAGGAAGCCAGGTGAAAGGGCTCAGGCCTCTAAGATGAACACATGGGAAGGAAGGTAAGCTGACAGACAAACACTACTGCATATCCATGACAGTACCCTCCCTCTTATGGGCCCTCCCCCGCCTGGGCCCAGGCTTAAAGGGAAATCTCTGATGAAACCTTCTCAACAGATGAGGTGCAGCGACATCAGATGCAGCGATCCAAGACGCCTCCTCAGGACCAAAACCTCTCCAATGCACAAGGTACTGAAGAATGCCTCTGCAGAGCCGAGAATCCAGAACTTGTCTAACCTCGTACTTAACCACTTGACAACTGGGCACTTAAACCCCCTTCCTAACCAGACGAATTTTCAGCTTTCGGTGCTCTCACATTTTGAATGACAATTACTCAGTCATACAACATTGTACCCATATGAAATTTTTGTCCTTTTTTTCACACAAATAGAGCTTTCTTTTGGTGGTATTTAATCACTGTTGGGTTTTTTATTTTTTGCGCTATAAGAGAAAAAAGACTGAAAATTTTGTAAAAAAAATGAATTTTTCTTTGTTTCCGTTATAAAATTTTGCAAATTATTATTTTTTCTTCATACATTTTGGCCAAAATTTATACTGCTACATATCTTCGGTAAAAATAAGAACAATTGGTGTATATTTTTTGGTCTTTGTGAAAGTTATAGAGTCCACAAGCTATGGTGCCAATATCTGAAAATTGATCACACCTGAAGTACTGACGGCCTATCTCATTTCTTGAGACCCTAACATGCCAGAAAAGTACAAATACCCCCCAAATGACCCCTATTTGGAAAGAAGACATTCCAAGGTATTCAGAAATAGTCATTGTGAGTTTTATGAAGTTGTAATTTTTTCCCACAATTCTTTGCAAAAATCAAGATTTTTGTTTCTTTTTTTTTTTTTTTTTTTCCACAAAATTGTCATATTAGCAGGTTATTTCTCACACACAGCATATGCATACCACAAATTACACCCCAAAACACATTCTGCTATTCCTCCCGAGTATGGCGATACCACATGTGTGACACTTTTACACAGCGTGGCCACATACAGAGGCCCGACATGCAGGGAGCACCATCAGGCGTTCTGGAGAACCCAGGCCAATTCTGACATTTCTCTCCTACATGTAAAAATCATAATTTGTTTGCTAGAAAATTACATAGAACCCCAAAACATTATATATGTTTTTTTAGCAAAGACCTTAAAGAATATAATGGTGGTCATTGCAACTTTTTATCTTGCACGGTATTTGCGCAGAAATTTTTCTAACGCGTTTTTTACGGAAAAAAGCTGTTTTGTGCCTAAAAGAAAAAAAAACAGTAACGTTAGCCCAATGTTTTTGCATAATGTGAAAGATGAAGTTACGCCGAGTAAAAAGATACCTAACATGTCACCCTTCAAAATTGCACACGCTCGTGGAATGGCGCCAAACTTCGCTACTTAAAAATCCCCATAGGCAACGCTTTAAATATTTTTACTGGTTACATGTTTTGAGTTACAGAGGTGGTCTAGGGCCAAAATTATTGCTCTCGCTCTAACGTTCGCAACGATACCTCACATGTGTGGTTTGAACACCGTTTTCATATGTGGGCGGGGCTTACGTATGCGTTCACTTCTGCATGCGAGCTCGCGGGGGCAGGGGCGCTTTAAAAAATATATATATATTTTATTGTTCATTTTACTTTATTTATTTTAGTTTGACATGTTTTTCCGCCCCAAATTTTTTTTTGATCACTTTTATTCCTATTACAAGGAATGTAAACATCCCTTGTAATAGGAATATGGCATGACAGGTCCTCTTTACAGTGAGATATGGGGTCAATAAGACCCCACATCTCACCTCTAGGCTGGGAAGCCTGAAAAAAAACCAAAAAAAAAAACAATCCTGGCTTTGATCATAGCGGTGAGTCGGTAGAAGCACCGGAGGGCAGCGGGAGGGGGGGCATCCCCTCTCACCTTCCGTAAGAGCGATCAAGCGGTGGAACAGCCGCTATGATCATTCTTATGGTGCAGGGAATCGCCAGCTGAAAAAGCGAATATCTGAATGATGCCTGTAGCTGCTCCCATCATTCAGATATCTCCGCACAAAGTCAAGGACGTCATATGACGGCCGGCGGGCGGGAAGTGGTTATTGCAGAGTATTGCCGGGTATTGCGGAGTATTGCCGGGTATTGAGGAGTATTGCGGGGTATTGAGGAGTATTGCGGAGTATTGAGGAGTATTGCAGGGTATTGAGGAATATTGCAGGGTATTGAGGAGTATTGCAGGGTATTGAGGAGTATTGCGGGGTATTGTGGAGTATTGCAGGGTATTGTGGAGTATTGCCGGGTATTGTGGAGTATTGCCGGGTATTGAGGAGTATTGCCGGGTATTGAGGAGTATTGCCGGGTATTGAGGAGTATTGCAGGGTATTGAGGAGTATTGCAGGGTATTGAGGAGTATTGCGGAGTATGGCAGGGTATTGCACAGTATGGGCAGAGTATTGCACAGTATGGGCAGAGTATGGGCAGGGTATTGCACAGTATGGGCAGGGTATTGCACAGGGTATTGCACAGTATGGGCAGGGTATTGCACAGGGTATTGCAGAGTATGGGCAGGGTATTGCACAGGGTATTGCAGAGTATGGGCAGAGTATGGGCAGGGTATTGCACAGGGTATTGCAGAGTATTGCACAGGGTATTGCAGAGTATTGCACAGGGTATTGCAGAGTATTGGCAGGGTGTATTGCAGAGTATTGGCAGGGTGTATTGCAGAGTATTGCACAGGGTGTATTGCACAGGGTGTATTGCAGAGTATTGCACAGGGTGTATTGCAGAGTATTGCACAGGGATGGCTGAGCAGGGATGGATGGATGGCTGGATCTGTGACTGCAATTGTCACAGATCCAGCCCACAGCTGACATGGGGGAGGGAGCGGACATGATCCGCTCCCTCCCCTCTCCTCTCACACTGTACCGATCGGTACAGAGAGGGGAGGGAGGAACCGGCGTCATGACATGACGCCGGTCTGTTTACAAGTGATCGCTCCGTCATTTGACGGAGCGATCACGTGGTAAACGGCCGCGATTAGCGGCCATCTACCGTGATCCGTGATGCGCCGGGTCTTCCGGACCCGGCGGTCACGGACATATCCTGGAGCGTGCCCCAGGGGGCGCGCGGGAGCAAGATTCTGTGAGGACGTCCCTGGGACGTCCACTCAGGATAACTCGACCGCGCTGTGGACGTCTTTTGTACATGACGCGGTCGGGAAGTGGTTAAGATTATCCTCAGAGACCGAAAACGAGGTAGGGAGATGACAAGAAGATCTATTGAGGACCAAAGGCTCTCTAGGAATAAGCAATGGCATGAGAGGATCAACAGAAATCTGAGGAGGGTCCCCTAGACCCTTAAAGGGGGACTGATCATCTTGCACAGGACCATCAGACTGGGCAGATGTCAGTGGAACCCTGAAGTCAGGTTGGTTAGAAGGTGACATGTCACCGGAGTCAAGCTGAATAGCTGAAGGACAAGCAGAATGTCCTGAACAAGAAAAAGTAGGCGGCTCACTGGGCATGGGCTGGACTGGCATAACTAGTACAGAGGCAGAGTGAATAGCTGAGTCAGGTGTAGCGACTACCTGAATCGCATCGCAAGACGTAGCGACTGCAGGACTTGTAGACAAGCTAGCCTGGCTGTGCGTCCAAGGGTGGTTAGGGACAGAGAAATGTAAATGGCTATGCAACCTGGAATGGATGACTGGCTCAGGTTCACAGGGGGCAACCTTGGGTAGGCAGGACGAGGAACAGGAGGACCCCCAAGCCAGGATCTGTCCAGTAGTCCAGTCCACATGAGGAGAATGGAGCTGTAACCATGGGAGACCCAAAATTATAGGCGTTGAGGCCTTGGGTAAGATAAGGAAGGATATCCACTCCTGGTGGAGTGTCCCTACCGACATCTTAACAGGGAGGGTCTGGAAACGGATAGGTCCCCCTGGGAGAACAGTACCATCAATCGCCAAGACCACCAATGGCGTGGTGAGGGGCAAAAGAGTAAGTCTCATGGACGATGCGATTTCCCAGTCCATAAAATTACCAGCGGCTCCGGAATCCAGATATGCTGAGACCGAATGAGAAGAAGCACCAACATGAAGGAACACAGAAAGCAGAAGACGAGAAGGGGAAGGTGATATTTCTGGGTCCAATACTCCACTTTCCAGATGAAGTGGACCCAAACGTTTTTCTGGACAAAGAGAGCAAGTGTCACGAAAATGACCTTTGCCCCCACAGTAAAGACACAGACCAAGAGTTCTGTGCCTAGCACGTTCCTCGGGGGATAGCCTGGTCCGACCCAGCTGCATGGGTTCCTCAGAGACGTAAAAGAGCGCTGGCCACTGAAGAGACACGAGCCGGTTCTTCGAAGATATTCCGAAAAAGTTTCAAGAAGCCAGACAGGCTAGAAACCACTGGATCATTCAGTTCCCACAGAGGGGCTGCCCAGGCTAAAGCTTCACCAGAGAGGAGGGAAATGATATAGGCTACCTTAGCCCGATCAGACAGGAAGTTTTGGGGCTGGAGCTCAAAATGAATTGTGCATTGGCTAAGGAACCCCCTGCAAGCCTTGGAGTCCCCAGAGAAACGGGACGGAGCTGGCAGTTGTAGTGAGTGTGTGGCTGCGACTGGTGCAATCGGTGCAGCCGCTGGTTGTATTTGAGGTTGTGGATTCGGGGTTCCCAAGGAGGCCTGAAGCTGCTCGAAGTGAGAAGCCAGATCCTGGAGGAATCGCATCACCTGAGTCTGATTCGATTCCTGGGTTTCAAGTCTGCAAACTATGCCCTGCAATGGATCATCCGCGGGAAGCGGGATGTCAGCCGGGTTCATGGCTGATCAAACTGTCAAGGTCACCTGTGGCCAGGTGACACATGCACACCGTAGGGGGACAGGAGTGCACCGCAAGGTAGTGAACCCTATGGCTGGCTTCTGCGGATAGGAAACTGGGTGGTTGTGGAAAGAGGGACCAGAGGAGCACAACCGGGATCCTAACGGAAGCTAGAGCCAAGATTCCCCAGGGCGCGGAGTCTAAGACCCAGCAGGTCTTCTCCAGAGCCTCTAGTGGTGAGGATGTTATGCTGCAGGCTGGGACCAGGTCGCGGCCCCTGGAGTTTCCTAGCTCACGCCCCGTAGGATAAGGGGAAAAGAGGGGAAGCAGCAGCACAAGATATGAGAGAACCGAATAACAAGCTGAAGGTCAGGGGCCACAAGCAGACAAGGATAACGAAGAACGAGCCGAAGGTCAAGGGTCACGAGCAGACAGGGATAGTCGGGGACAAGCCAATAACGTAACAGAGAGACAGACGTAGCACACGGCAGGCAGGAACCCAAACACACAATGCCTAACAAACACATTGATCAGCCAAGCAGGCTTGCAGTGCACAGGTTAATATAGTGTTCAGTGATAGGGCCTGGGGTGGAGTCAGGCTGGGAGGAGATTATAAAGGAAGCCAGGTGAAAGGGCTCAGGCCTCTAAGATGAACACATGGGAAGGAAGGTAAGCTGACAGACAAACACTACTGCATATCCATGACACATAGATATATATACTCAAAAAAGTAGAAAAAAGTAAAAAAAAAGTAAGATTTAAAAAATTATAAAATATGTATATCAATATATAATAATAATAATAATAATAATAATGGAAAATATATAAACATAGTCAGTCAACAGTAAGTGGATTCAAAAATGCTAAACAAACAAAAAAAATGTAAAAATTATATCAATTAAAACAAATACAAAAAAAATTATATATAAAAAAAAAAAGGCAGGCTCGATGGACCACTTGGTCTTTTTTCTGTCATCCCTATTCTGTTTCAAAGTATCAGAGTGGAAATTCCGTAGCTCAGGAATATAAATAATATGTAACATTTTACCAGCGGGAGATCGTTCTGTAAATGTAGCCATAGTAGAATGTTTTTATAGTTTCACAATATTCCTGTGTGGCTTCATTCACAGAAAATCTCACTTTGGTGCAGTGTTAGACTATATATAAAAAAAAAAAAAAAAAAGATTCCAATAGGACAACTTAAAAAACAAAACAAAAAAACACTAAATTCTAGTGCTAAATATTGCAAAATCAATAGATTATATTTATTTATATAAAATATTTACAGAATATATTTATCTATATTAGTTAAATAACGCGTTTAATAAATGCATTGGCTACTTTTTGAGATAAATACCGCATGAGTTATTTTAAGGCAAAAATTAATGCAGTATTTATCTCTTTTCAGAGAAGTGTATTTTATCGCCTTAAATCAATCCTTCAGAAACGCCGTATTTTATGAACCCTTCCAAAGTTTGAACCCATTTTTTCTTTTTTTTTAAACATATGTGAAGTTTATTTACTTAAGTAGTTCGCTAACAGTTCCTCTTAGACTTGCGCTTACCTTAATTGCACGCATAAATCATAATCTAACATAAGTGGTGATTTAATGCGCGATACATTGAGATTCAGCCAGACGCCTACCAATTACACCGAGCGCCTTCCATAACAGCCTAACGTACAAAATTTAATTCAAAGCTTGATTACTGAAACACTTGGCAATTTGAGAACATTGATTAGTCATTTAAGATGATGAAACAAAGATGGATGTTAAACATGCAATCCTACATCAAAAAGTATGGTGGTGGGGGAGGGGGGGGGGGGGTAATGGCACAAAAAAGAAAAAAAAGGAAAAACTATTTAACAAAGGTGTGCTAGGAAGACTTTATTATCAGTGGAATGGCTGATGGAGCACAGTTCTGTATATATATATATATATATATATATATATATATATACAGTAGAACCTCGGATTGCGAGTAACGTGGTTTACGAGCGTTTCGCAATATATATAAAAAAAAAGATACTGACTCGATTTTCAAATGTTGTCTCGCAAGACGAGCAGGATTCAAGCGGCTGGGGTGTGCAGTACCGCATTTGGCCAGAGGTTGCAGGGTATTTTTTACAGCTTAAAAACGCCTAGATGGGCATGAAGCTATAGACTAACATGGACAGGCGTTTTTAAGCTGTAAAAAACGCTCAAAAACGCGGCTGTAAAAACGTCCGTGGGCATGAAGCCTAAAAAGTCAAAATGACTTCCTTTTTCTTTTTGCTTTTAAGGTAAATGAGAGGGAAATCTTTTTGATCCCATATCTCTCAATAAAGAGGACCTGTCATGCTTATTTAATGAAATAAGGGATGTTTACATTCCTTGTAATAGGAATAAAAGTGATAAAAAAAAAAAAATTAAAGGAACAGTGTACAAATAAAAAGTAAAATAAATAAATACATTTAAAGCGCCCCATCTCTATGAGCTTGCGCGCAGAAGCGAACGCATACGTAAGTCCCACCCGCATATGTAAACACTGTTTAACCACTTAAGCCCCGGACCATATTGCTGCTTAATGACCAGGCCACTTTTTGCGATTCGGCACTGCGTCGCTCTAACTGACAATTGCGCGGTCGTGCGACGTGGCTCCCAAACAAAATTGGCGTCCTTTTTTTCCCACAAATAGAGCTTTCTTTTGGTGGTATTTGATCACCTCTATGGTTTTTATTTTTTGCGCTATAAACAAAAATAGAGCAACAATTTTGAAAAAATTCTATATTTTATACTTTTTGCTATAATAAATATCCCCCCCTCCCCCCAAAAAAATATGTTTTCCTCAGTTTAGGCTGATACGTATTCTTCTACATATTTTTGGTAAAAAAAAAATCGCAATAATCGTTTATTGATTGGTTTGCACAAAAGTTATAGCGTCTACAAAATAGGGGATAGTTTTATGGCATTTTTATTTTTATTTTTTTTACTAGTTACTAGTTACGTTGTGACTGTGACATTATGGCGGACACATCGGACACTTTTAACACTATTTTGGGACCATTGTCATTTTCACAGCGATCAGTGCTATAAAAATGCACTTAGGGTTTAACCACTAGGTGGCGCTGTAGGGGTTAAGTGTGCCCTAGTGAGTGATTCTTACAGTGAGGGGGCGTGGCTACATGTGACACGTCACTGATGACCGTTCCCGATCACGGGGAACAGTCATCAGTAACAGTGTCACTAGGCAGAATAGGGGAGTGCCTTGTTTACAAAGGCATTCCCCAGTTTTGCTCTTGCCGACCGCAATCACGGGACTCCCGGGAACATCGAGTTCCCGGGACCCGCGGCCGCACTCGTGAGGCACACGGTGGGCGCGCACCCGCTGGGTGGCAGATTTAAAGGGACGTACCTGTATGCCAATCTGCCTGCCCGTGCCATTCTGCCGATGTATATCGGCGGTCGGCAAGTGGTTAAACCACATGTGAGGTATAACCGCAATCATTAGAGTGAGAGCAATACTTCTAGCACTAGACTTCCTCTGTAACTCTAAACAAGTAACCTGTAAATCTTTCGAAAGCGTCGGCTATGGAGATTTTTAGATACCGTAGTTTGTCGCCATTCCACGAACGAGCGCAATATTAAAGCATGACATGGTATCTATTTACTCGCCATTCTCACATTATACAACAAATTGGTGCAAACTTTACTGTTTTTTTTTATTTTATTTATTAAAGTGTATTTAAAAAAAAAAAATTGCATTTGAAAGACCGCTGCGCAAATACAGTGTGACATAAAATGTTGCAACGGTCGCCATTTTATTCTCTAGGGTCTCTGATAAAAAATAAATAATATTTGGGGGTTCTAAGTGTAGCGGGGTATTGCCTTTTAAATCCCTCAGAGACTACATTACCCAGTACACTTTTAGGCACCCAGGGTGCCTTGCCCCGCGCAAGGACTGCTGGGGTGGACTTTATAAGGGAGAGGTGGGGCCCAGTTCTTTCTCTTTGGACACCGCCCGCCCAGCAAGCTGAACTGCTGTCTGAGCTTCTGTGACTTTAGGCCAGAGGGACGTCTCTCCTTGATACTGCTTCTTTACCAGGAGGACCGAAGACACGGATGTCGAGGGATGGGTGTGTTTAGGCACCGCAGCGGAAGAAACGGACGCAGACTGGTCCGGTTGGGTGAGAGAGCACCTGCTCATAAATAGACACAGTACCTTTGTTACCTTGGTGGATTACAATTCTGTTCTTCAAGTGCACCACCATTGCTAGAGAAGATTTCCCTACAGGACTTCCACTTTAGTTCAGTCAGGCCTGACTGGGTAGCGTAGACATTATTGGGCGCCATATTGCCCACGAGGGCAATTTCACACTGGGGCGGGCAGGTGGTTAACTTCATTTTCATGTCAAAGAGAGACTTTGCAATTAATTGCAATTCATCTGATCACTCTTCATAACATTCTGGAGTTCTGGAGTATTTGCATATAGCCATCATAAAAACTGAAGCGGGAGACTTTGTGAAAATTAATAGACATGTTCACTGCCGAAAAATTCGTTTGTTTTCGTTTCATTGTTGTTTTGTTTTTGTTTTTCGGGTCATTCGCTATGATCGCAATTCGTAAATTCATAAATGAAAAAAATTGTAAATTCGAAAATCTGTAAAATAAGAAAAAAAAAAAAAAGAAAATTTGAAAGAATAAGGCCCCTTTCACACTGGGGTGGGCAGGTGCGGTGGCGGTATAGCGGCGCAATTTTCAGCGCCGCTATACCGTCGTTATCACCGCGGTATGCGGCCGCTAGCGGGGTGAATTTAACCCCCGCTAGCGGCCGAAAAAGGGTTAATACCGCCCGCAAACCGTGGCTATTGCCGCGGTTTGCGGGCAGTATTACCGCGGTGTCCCATTGATTTCAATGGGCAGCCGCGGTAAAGGAGCGGTGAACACACCGCTCCTTCACCGCTGTAAAGATGCGGCTAGCAGGACTTTTGGAGCGGTCCTGCTAGAGCACCGCTTCAATGTGAAAGCCTTCGGGCTTTCACACTGAAGACTGCAGGGCACGATTTTTTCATGCGGTATAACAGCGCTATTATTAGCGCTAAACCGCCTGAAAAACATGCCAGTGTGAAAGGGGCCTTAGAGTTGCATAACATTGAATACTTGTTTGCTTGTTAACACTGTTTATTGCAGAGCTCTCCTTATGACATGTACCCACCTGCTTTACTGTTTACCCACTAATCTAAGTAAACATACAAGGGATAAGTACATTGGTGTCTGTGTTCTTAAGGCCCCTTTCACACAGGAGGACCGTATGTCCGTTTTTTCACCCATCCGTTTTCGGATGAAAAACGGACATACATGTATCCCTATGGGACAGCGGATGTCAGCGGATGAACATCCGCTGACACCCGATCTCACCCGTGTCCGCTACGCTCCGTTTTTCAGGATAGAAAAATTTCTATTTTTCTATCCGTCTGCAGAGCGGATTGGATGAACACGGACAGACGGTCCGTGTTCATCCGATCCCCTCATAGGGGAGAGCGGAGATCTGACAGGGCGGTCCCTGCACAGTGTGCGGGGACCGCCCAGTCATCAGCCGGCTCAGCGGGGATCAACGGAGCGATCCCCACTGAGCAAGCGGAGGTTCACGGGGCGGATCATGACTGATCCGTCCCGTGTGAAAGAAGCCTTACTTTGCAAAAAAAATAGGTAAAGGAAGATTTAAAACATTACTGTGTGTTCTTTGCCATAGGATTGTGTCGCTGTGAGTTACAGGCCTCACAATCCTATCATCCTCTACTAACTGTGCCAAGGGAGGTTAGAGCCGATTGCCAGGGGTTGACAGCGGTGCACTACAGGGCCCAAAATCAATACAGGCAGCCCTCTTAACTGGGGGTATCGCTACATAAGTAATTTTCTAGCAAGAAATACTGATTTTAACTTGTAAGCAACAAATGTCAGAAAAAGACCTGGTCTTGAAGTAGTTAAAAAAGAAGATTGAAAATTACTTTTGAAATGACATTATTGTGGTAAAGCTTCTTTGAGATTTTAGTGATTGGGTTTACAGCTCCTTCATGTAATATTAAGAAAATAAAAAGGGGGGGGGGGCTGTTTTATAGAATACGTCCCTTTTAAACAGGGAATGTTGCTGCTAATTGATAACGGCCGGCAATCCTTACAACTTCAGTAGTTGCAGGTTGGAAAAAAACTGCACCTTAAAATTAAAAAATTGGATTACTATGAGAAGACGGATTTTCTTCCTTTTTAAATATCGTAAAGTCGGCTGTGAAGAAAGTTAAACTCGGTCCTTATCGGCGGTATTAAATCTTCCCAGTTCTATAACGGGATTAATCCTATTCCACAGAGATGACTATTTCCCCTCGTACGCTGAGCTCTGCGATAACCTCTCCCAATCGAGGACCCGGCGTGGGCTTATCAAGGTATCAGCTGGACATAGATAGGAATTTGCTGGCTTCATCTCTGTGCGGCGAGATCGGGGCAGAGGGCGTTCAGGAGGGTCACCGACAGCCCGCGGAACCAGCCACAGGAAGCAAACTGTTTGTATAAATGTTTATATGCTCTCTGTTTTTCTTTTACTTACTATAAAAATATATATACACAGTATATATATATATATATATATATATATATATATATATATATATATAAATATACACACTGTATATACAGTATCTCACACACAAAAGTAAGTACACCCCTCACATTTTTGTAAATATTTTATTCTATCTTTTCATGTGACAACACTGAAGAAATGACACTTTGCTACAATGTAAAGTAGTGAGTGTACAGCTTGTATAATGGTGTAAATTTGCTGTCCCCTCAAAATAACACCCCTAAGTGAAAATGTCCAAATTGGGCCCAATTAGCCATTTTCGCTCCCCGTGTTATGTGACTCGTTAGTGTTACGAGGTCTCAGGTGTGAATGAGGCAGGTGTGGTAAATTAGGTTTTACTGCTCTCTCTCTCTCATTCTGGTCACTAGAAGTTCATGGCAAAAAACTCTCTTAGGATCTGAAAAAAAGAATTGTTGCTCTACATAAAGATGGCCTCGGCTATAAGAAGATTGTTAAGACCCTGAAACTGAGATGCAGCACGGTGGCCAAGACCATACAGCGGTGTAACAGGACAGGTTCCCCTCAGAACAGGCCTTGCCATGGTCCACCAAAGAAGTTGAGGTCACGTGCTCAGCGTCATATCCAGAGGTTGTCTTTGGGAAATAGACATATGAGTGCTGCCAGCATTGCTGCAGAGGTTGAAGGGGTGGGGGGATCAGCCTGTCAGTGCTCAGACCATTCGCCGCACACTGCATCAAATTGGTCTGCATGGCTGTCGTCCCAGAAGAAAGCCTCTTCTAAAGATGATGCACAAGAAATCCGCAAACAGTTTGCTGAAGACAAGCAGACTAAAGACATGGATTACTGGAACCATGTCCTGTGGTCTGATGAGACCAAGATAAACTTATTTGGTGTCAGATGGTGTCAGGCGTGTGTGGCGGCAACCAGGTGGGGAGTACAAAGACAAGTGTGTCTTGTCTACAGTCAGGCATGGTGGTGGGAGTGTCATGGTCTGGGGCTACATGAGTGCTGCTGGAACTGGGGGGGCTACAGTTCATTGAGGGAACCATAATTGCCAACATGTACTGTGACATACTCAAGCAGAACATGATCCCCTCCCTTCAGAGACTGGACCGCAGGGCAGTATTCCAACATAACGACCCCAAACACACCTCCAAGACCACCACTGCCTTGCTAAAGAAGCTGAGGGTAAAGGTGATGGACTGGCCAAGCATGTCTCCAGACCTAAACCCTATTGAGCATCTGTGGGGCTCCTCAAATGGAAGGTGGAGGAGCGCAAGGTCTCTAACATCCACCAGCTCCGTGATGTCATCATGGAGGAGGGGAAGAGGACTCCAGTGGCAATCTGTGAAGCTCTGGTGAACTCCATGCCCAAGAGGGTTAAGGCAGTGCTGGAAAATAATGGTGGCCACACAAAATATTGACACTTTGGGCCCAATTTGGACATTTTCACTTAGGGGTGTACTCACTTTTGTTTCCAGCGGTTTAGACATTAATGGCTGTGTGTTGAGTTATTTTTAGGGGACAGCAAATTTACACCGTTATACAAGCTGTACACTCACTACTTTACATTGTAGCAAAGTGTCATTTCTTCAGTGTTGTCACATGAAAAGAGAGAATAAAATATTTACACAAATGTGAGGGGTGTACTTACTTTTGTGAGATACTGTATATATAAAAAAACACTTGCAGACCAGGCCTTTTCTGGCAATTTTTGTTTACATGAAACAATCAGTTTTTATTTTGCTAGAAAATTAGTTTGAACCCCCATAATTTATATATATATATATTTAAAGCAGAGGCTCCTAGAGAATAAATTGGTGGGTTTTGCAATTTTTTATGTGACACAGTATTTGCGCAGCGATTTGTCAAACTGATTTTTTAGGAACAAAATACACTTTTTTGCATTTTAAAGTGGATGTAAACCCGATTCATGACATTGGAGCTGGGCACATATATCTACAGTGTTTTCTTATCTCCCTTCAAAGCACTAAGTTCCGTGTCTTTCTGCTGCTCCATTCTTCAGCATAACTTCTGACTAGTTCTCGGACACGTGACAAAACCAGCCCGACTTTTGTGTCAGGGTGGGTGCTATAAATAGATTCGAGGAAAGCTGCTCTACTCACAGGACAGCTCTAAATGTCTCTGCCTATCTGGAGGGGGGGGGGGTGCCTTTCCTCCAATCAACTGTCTCCCAGTGTAATCCAGCACTACACTGATACTGCTGAATGAGGAAGTGAAAATTCTAACATGATGTGAACTTTCTAAACAGTATACCGTATATACTCGAGTATAAGCCGAGGTACCTAATGTTGCCACAAAAAACTGGGAAAACTTACTGACTCGAGTATAAGCCAAGGGTCAACAATGCCTCACTGTTCCTATCCTCACTGTTCCTATCCTCACTGTTCCCATCCTCACTGTTCCCTATCCTCACTGTTCCCATCCTTATTGTTCCCTATCCTCACTGTTCCCTATCCTCACTGTTCCCTATCCTCACTGTTCCCCTATCCTCACTGTTCTCCTATCCTCACTGTTTCCTATCCTCACTGTTTCCTATCCTCACTGTTTCCTATCCTCACTGTTTCCTATCCTCACTGTTTCCTATCCTCACTGTTTCCTATCCTCACTGTTCCCTATCCTCACTGTTCCCTATCCTCACTGTTCCCTATCCTCACTGTTCCCATCCTTACTGTTCCCATCCTTACTGTTCCCATCCTCACTGTTCCCATCCTTACTGTTCCCATCCTCACTGTTCCCATCCTCACTGTTCCCTATCCTCACTGTTCCCCTATCCTCACTGTTCCCATCCTTACTGTTCCCATCCTCACTGTTCCTATCCTCACTGTTCCCTATCCTCACTGTTCCCTATCCTCACTGTTCCCATCCTTACTGTTCCCATCCTTACTGTTCCCATCCTCACTGTTCCCATCCTTACTGTTCCCATCCTCACTGTTCCCATCCTCACTGTTCCCTATCCTCACTGTTCCCCTATCCTCACTGTTCCCATCCTTACTGTTCCCATCCTCACTGTTCCTATCCTCACTGTTTCCTATCCTCACTGTTCCCTATCCTCACTGTTCCCTATCCTCACTGTTCCCTATCCTCACTGTTCCCATCCTTACTGTTCCCATCCTTACTGTTCCCATCCTCACTGTTCCCATCCTTACTGTTCCCATCCTCACTGTTCCCATCCTCACTGTTCCCTATCCTCACTGTTCCCTATCCTCACTGTTCCCATCCTCACTGTTCCCATCCTCACTGTTCCTATCCTCACTGTTCCCCTATCCTCACTGTTCCCCTATCCTCACTGTTTCCTATAATTTTTACATTGTAAATAATACCTGTAAAGAAGTTGCGGCTGCAGCGTCCATCGTTCAAATTCCGCTGTCTCTTCCTGTTCCTTCCGTGATAGGCGATTCTCATCAGACACTCTCCGCCTATCACGAACGTTCTCTCATCCTCAGTTTCCCAGCAGACACTGTGTTGGGTGTTCCGCCAATCACAGACGTCTGCTGGGAAACTGAGGATGAGAGAACGTTCGTGATAGGCGGAGAGTGTCTGATGAGAATCGCCTATCACGGAAGGAACAGGAAGAGACCGCGGAATTTGAACGATGGACGCCGCAGCCACAACTTCTTTACAGGTACTATTTCCAATGTAAAAATTTCGCTGACTCGAGTATAAGCCGAGGGGGGGGACTTTCAGCCCAAAAAAAAAGTGTCACCGGATCAGTAGTCAGCGGATCGCACCATCTCCCCCGGCTGCTGCGTAGACTCATCCCCTTCATCCCGGAAGAGGACATAGCACTAGTAGTTGGAACGATCATCAACTCCTGACTGGACTATGCAAACTTCCTCTACATGGGACTTCCTAAATATCAGGTTTCCTGCCTACAAGTCGTCCAGAACACGGCAGCCAGACGGGTAACAGGGAAAAAGCCTTGGGAATCCATCACCCCTTCACTGAGGACCCTGCATTGGTTAACTGTAAAGGATCGGGTCACGTTCAAGACCCTCTGCCTGATCCACAAATGCACACAAGGAAACGCTCCTCAATATTTATGCGAGAAAATAAAACACTACATCCCCAATCGCATTCTCCGATCAACCAACCAAAACCTCCTCCACATCCCCAAGTCCCGCTACAAATCGAAGGGAGAACGAAGATTTGCAGTCCAAGGACCACGGCTATGGAACGCCCTACCCACGGACATCCGCATGGAAGAAAACCATCGGGCCTTCAGGAAAAAACTTAAGACCCACCTCTTCTGAAGGATCAGGACGTCACCGGATGCAAAGCACCTTGAGGCGATTTAGTTCGCATTTGCAGCGCTATACAAGTTCTCTCACTCACTCACTTAGTGTCTGATTTGTCCACCGCAATGTTGCAGTCGCTGATTACCGCAATTACTAGTAAAAAATAAATTAAAAGTTCCATAAAAATATCCCATAGTTTGTAGACACGATAACTTTTGCGCAAACCAATCAATATACGCTTATTGGGATTTTTTTTTTACCAAAAATATGTAACAGAATACATATTGACCTAAATTGATGAAGAAATTATATTTTTTCATTTTTTTTATTGGATATGTTTTATCAGAGGAAAGAAAAAAATATAGTGTTTTTTTTTTTTTTTTCTTCAAAACTGGATGGGGTAAACCTTCTGGAGCTGAAGAGGTAAAAGCCTTGAGGCCGGGTTCACATGTGTGCGGCCGCGGGTTGGTGCCTGGGGTCCGGTGCGTTTCTGTACACCGGTTCAGGTGTGATTCAGGTCTGAATTTTAGCCTGAATTCGCACCTGAACCAGACCCAAAGATTCACCAGTAGACATGTGTACTGCTGAAAATTTTGTTAGTTTCATTCGTTTTTTTTTTTTTTTTTTTTTTTTTTTCGGGTCATTCGTTTTCATCACAATTTGTAAATCAGAAAATTTGTAAATTCATAAATTTGTATATTCCAAAGTTTCAAAGTAAGAAAGAAAATCCCAAAAATCTAAAGAATAACTAACTAACTAATAATAACTAACTATTAAATTATAGGTATTGGAATTTCCTTTCAAATTTGGCCTATAGTGAAGGTAACAAATACGAATTTATCCGAAGTTACGAATTATACGAATGCCGCGCATCTAAACAAATGGAACAGAATGAATTAATAATAAATAATAATAATATATATTATTTTATTTTATTATTGTTATTTATTATTATTAATTTGTTACATTCCATTTGTTTAGATGCGGCATTCATTATTTTTGGATAATTCCTAACTTTGGATAAATTCGTATTCGTTACGTTCACTAACAGCCAAATATGAAAGGAAATTCCAATACCTATAATTTAATTAGTTAGTAATAGTTAAGTTATTATTAGTTAGTTATTCTTTTAGATTTTTCGAATTTCCGGACTTTCAAATTTAGAATTTCCAAATTTTAGAATATTCAAATTTTTGGAAAAATTTGTTAAACGGGTTTTCGTTAATTCAGATATTTACGAATTTACGAATTTGTCGAAATTAGTTAAAAAACGAATTTGGAACGTAACAAATTGCACATGTCTACTCACCGGACCCTTTTTCAAACCATATCGTGTCTGTCCCGGATATCTATGAACCGGCTCCATTGAGAGTCGCTCACACTCGCCTGTCATGCGAATTGCATGCAGGGAAACCCGTATCCAATTCGCATATGTATGAACCCAACTTTACAGGTTACCACTTTATATTTACAGAGGAGGTATGGTGCTAGAATTACTGCCCATGATCTGACATTTGATCGGCGATATCTCACATGTGCCCCCATTGCGAGCTGCTTGCTGTGGGGGCACTCGGCAGGAGGGAGGAGCCAGGAACGCCAACGAGGGACCCAAGAAGAGGAGGATCTGTGCAAAACCATTACACAGAGCAGGTATGACATGTTTGTTATTTTTTTTAATGAAAAGTAAGCCTTTAACCACTTTGCGCCCGGGCCATTGGCAAAAGACGCCTGCATTGCGGCGCTCAATTGCCGGGAGGACGTCCATGGACGTCCTCCTGTTTACTTCCGCGACTTCCTAGCGGCCGCGATGTCCACCAGGTACCCGCGATCGGCTGTCACAGAGCCAGGGACGTGGATATCTGTGTGTAAACACAGAGATCCACATCCTGTCAGGGAGAGGAGACTGATGCTGTGTCCCTTGTACATAGGGACAACCATCGGTCTCCTCCCCCAGTCAGTCCCCTCCCCCCACAGTAACAATCACCCAGCAGGGAACACATTTAACCCCTTCCTCGCCCCATAATGTTAACCCCTTCCCTGCCAGTCACATTTATACAGTAATCAGTGCATATTTATAGCACTGATCGCTGTATAAATGTGAATGGTCCCAAAAATGTGTCAAAAGTGTCCGATGTGTCCGCCATAATGTCACAGTCACAATAAAAATCGCAGATCGCCACCATTACTAGTAAAAAAAAAAAAAAATTAAAAAAAATTCATAATTCTATTCCCCATTTTGTAGGCGCTATAACTTTTGCGCAAACCAATCACTATACGCTTATTGCGATTTTTTTTTAACCTAAAATATGTATAGTTTTAAAAAAAAAATTGGGATATTTATTATAGTAAAAAGTAAAAAATATTGTGTTTTTTTTCAAAATTGTCGCTCTATTTTTGTTTATAGCGCAAAAAATAAAAACCGCAGAAATGATCAAATACCCCCAAAAGAAAGCTCTATTTGTGTGGAAAAAAGGACGTCAATTTTGTTTGGGAGCCACGTCGCACGACCGCGCAATTGTCATTCAAAGCGTGACAGTGCTGAAACCTGAAATTTTGGGCAGGAAGGGGGTTATGTGCTCAGTTGTCAAGTGGTTGAAGCGGATCTCCCATGGCCATACGTTTTTTTTTTTTTTGGTCAGTCATTTGTTTATGCCATATTAAAATAGTACTTACTATTCCGCTGTTTCAAAGCATCCGCTGTCCGATTCCGTCTGAAATTGTAAGTTATATTATCTGTCTGACGATGTTTCCATTTTGCTTGTGGCCACTGTGAAGCCCACAAGCACTCATTTCCTTGCCATCTGGCGGTGTCTCGTCACATTCGGCTTCCCTATCACAGATTGTTCCGGAAGTGACGTCCCGTCGCCGCCATCTTGCTACACCGCTTTCCCCCTTCTCACTCTATCATTACTGCGCAGGAGTGTGGGGAGTAGCAAGATGGCGGCGATGGAACGTCACTTCCTAGGCAATGTGTGATGGGGAGCCTGATGTGACGAGACAGCGGCGTCGCACTTTACGAAATCCCGCGATAACTCCAAGGAAGCCTCTGCAATGACTCCTGGAAGCAATAACAAAAGCTCCCAGGACACATTGCGGTTACAGGAAGTGACGAACTACCGGCAGACTACCCACACTTCATAGAGACAGGAAGCAGTCGGAAATCTAAGGTACTGTACACCCTAAAAAAAAAAAAACTTCCGTTTTCACATGTATTGCAGCCTGCGGTATGAATGAGCTCATGTGTTGAAATGGGGTGGAGCTCCGCTTTAATATCACTTTGTTGCCTGTGTTTCAGTCTTCTCCTGATATAAATACACCTAAAGTAAAACTCCACAGGAACCCTGAGTGATGTGGAGCCAAAACAGCAAGAGAACGTTCTTCCAGGAAAACTCTGAGATCAGACTTGAGGCGTCTCGTTCCGCGGTTTGCGTCAGGGTGAGGAGGATGAAATTGTCCCGTTGTTCATTCATTCGTTTGCAGATAACAGAACCGCCTTTGATTCTGCTTGATTCAAGCGTGAAATGTCAGCCGTGTCCAACGCACTCTACGTTTCTCCTCCAATTTGTTTTGGACTTTTAAATTACCTTTTTCTCTTTATTGTACAACATATTGAATTAACATGTAGAGATCCATGTACAACTCCATTGTAGGGAGCCTGGGTTTGAATGGTGTTCTTCTAGCTCGTAATTTTGTCTGCAAGCACTCTTCATTTGCTGGAAAGCGGGAACCCCAATGGGAAATCAGTGCAGTGTGTGGCCATACACTCTGATTGTACAAGCGATGCCCAATGTCCTTCAGAATTACCACCACCTGTGTGAGATGGATTTTATAACCACGGGCAAACCACTATTATTAGCCCCACATCCCTGTGTGAGATGAGAGCCTGCCCGTTCCTTAAAATGTATCTAAAGCTAAAACTTTGGTTTCCATTATGAATAGAGTGGGTTATGATTCCTGTCTGTTTCTCATTGAGAAGATTTACTGTCCACAAGACACAACAGGAAGTAAAAGTAACGCAGAAGGTGTCCACATGGGATTTCCCTCACATCTTGTTTCGGTGGCAACTGTAAAATGTTGGACTTTTCATCGCTGTCTTAGTAATAATGGTTACCAGGACAAATTTAGGGTGATTCTACCCAATAGTGACACAGGCAGCGATCAAAACCTGACAGAGGTTCTAATCCAGCCATCTCAACTGGGATTCCATGGAAATCGAGGAGAGTAAATTCTTCCCACTGATCACCAATAGGGATGAGCCCGATGAACATCAGGTGTTCGCCTGTTTACCGAATAGCGAACAATTTGAGGTGATTGCGGCAAATTCGAAAGCCGCGGAACACCCTTTAAAAGTCTATGGGAGAAATCAAAAGTGCTAATTTTAAAGGCTTATATGCAAGGTATTGTCATAAAAAGTGTTTGGGGACCCGGGTCCTGCCCCAGGGGACATGTATCAATGCAAAAAAAAGTTTTAAAAACGTCCGTTTTTTCTGGGGCAGGGATTTTAATAATGCTTAAAGTGAAACAATAAAAGTGAAATATTCCTTTCAATTTCGTACCTATGGGGTGTCTATAGTATGCCTGTGAAGTGGCACGTGTTTCCCGTGTTTAGAACTGTCCCTGCACAAAATTACATTTCTAAAGGAAAAAAGTAATTTAAAACTACTCGCGGCTGTAATGAATTGTCGGGTCCCGGCAATACAGATAAAAGTAATTGAAAAAAACGGCATGGGTTCCCCCCTAATTCATTACCAGGCCCTTTGGGTCTGGTATGAATATTAAGGAGAACCCCGAACCAAAATTTAAAAAATAAATTGCGTGGGGGTCCCCCCAAATTCCATACCAGGTCTGGTATGGATATTAAGGGGAACCCTGCGCCAATTTACTTTTAAAAAATGGCGTAGGGGTCCCCCTCAAAATCCATACCAGACCCTTCAGGTCTGGTATGGATTTTAAGGGGAACCCGCGCCAAAATTTAAAAAAAACTGTGTTGGGGTCCCCCCAAAAATCAGTACCAGACCCTTATCCGAGCACGCAACCTGGCAGGCCACAGGAAAAGAGGGGGACAAGAGAGCGCACGCCCTCCTGAACCATACCAGGCCACATGCCCTCAACATGGGGAGGATGCTTTGGGGGTCTGTGACCCCCAAATCACCTTGTCCCCATGTTGATGGGGACAAGGGCCTCATCCCCCACAACCCTTGCCCAGTGGTTGTGGGGATCTGCGGGCAGGGGGCTTATCGTAATCTGGAAGCTACCTTTAACAAGGGGACCCCCAGAGCCCGGCCGAGTGATGGGCAGCTCCCGCCGAGTGACGCGTCTACCGCTGTGACAGCTGTTATATAGCTGAGGGCGGAGCCACCCGGTTACGTGTGCGAGTGACCCCGCCCCCGTCTGACGCCACGGGGAAACGCCGCAGGGTTACCCAGTGACGTGTGTGGGTGACCCTGTCCCCCTCTGACGCCACGGGAAACCCCCATGGTGTCAGAGGGGGGCGGGGTCACCCACACACGTAACCGGGTGGCCCCGCCCTCAGCTATATAACAGCTGTCACAGCGGTAGACACGTCACTCGGCGGGAGCTACCCATGGAGGCAGAGCTAGTGCGGCACTCTTTTTTTTGTTCCGGAACTCAAGAATGGATTTACATCGCTGGAATTATTATAAATTTTTTTTTAATAAAGGACTTGTCCCAAGCTGGCTATTGTGTTTTGTTTTTTTTTACAGTTTTTTTGGTGAAATGGTAGGGGTAAAATGTACCCTATTACCAATTCACATGGGGGGGGCCGGGACCTGGGGGTCCCCTTGTTAAAGGGGGCTTCCAGATTCCGATAAGCCCCCCGCCCGCAGACCCACACAACCACCAGGCAAGCGTTGTGGGGATGAGGCCCTTGTCCCCATCAACAAGGTCACAGACCTCCAAAGCATCCTCCCCATGTTGAGGCTATGTGGCCTGGTACGGTTCAGGTGGGGGGCGCTCTCTCGCCCACCCGCTTTTCCTGCGGCCTGCCAGGTTGCATGCTCGGATAAGGGTCTGGTATGGATTTTGAGGGGGACCCCTACGCCATTTTTTTAAATTATTTGGCGCAGGGTTCCCCTTAATATCCATACCAGACCTAAAGGGCCTGGTATGGAATTTGGGGGTACCCACACACAATTTTTTTTTTCAATTTTGGTTCAGGGTTCCCTTTTATATTGGGCCAGGTAATGGACTGGGGGGAAACCCATGCCATTTTCTTCAATTACTTTTATCTGTATTGCGAGACCCGACAATTCATTATAGCCGCGAGTATTTTAAAATACTTTTTTACCTTTAGAAATGTCATTTTGTGCAGGGACTGTTCTAAGCACGGGAAAAATGTGCCAATTTACAGGCATACTATAGACACCCCCCAGGTACGAAATTTAAAGGAATATTTCACTTTTATTGTTTCACTTTAAGCATTATTAAAATCACTGCTCCCGAAAAAACGGCCGTTTTAAAAACTTTTTTTGCATTGATACATGTCCCCTGGGGCAGGACCCGGGTCCCCAAACACTTTTTATGACAATACCATGCATATAAGCCTTTAAAATTAGCACTTCTGATTTTTCCTGTTCGTGTCCCATAGACTTTAACGGTGTTCGCGTGTTCGAACAAATTTTTTGCCTGTTCGCAATTTCTGGTGCGAACCGAACCGGGGGGTGTTTGGCTCATCCTTAATCACCAATATAAGGGACATTCTTCCCACTGATCACCAATGTAAGGGACATTTTTCCCACTGATCACCAATGTAAGGGACAATATTCCCACTGATCACCAATGTAAGGAACATTCTTCCAACTGATCACCAATGTAAGGAACATTCTTCCCACTGATCACCAATGTAAGGAACATTCTTCTCACTGATCACCAATGTAAGGAACATTCTTCCCACTTATCACCAATGTAAGGGACATTCTTACCACTGATCACCAATGTAAGGAACATTCTTCCGACTGACCACTAATGTAAGGAACATTCTTCTCACTAACCACCAATGTAAGGAGCATTCTTCCCACTGACCACCTATGTGAGGGACATTCTTCCCACTGACCACCTATGTAAGGGACATTCTTCCCACTGACCACCAATGTAAGGGACACCCCTGGCTAGTAAAAGTGCTGTACCCAGTTCCAATAGCCTAAAAGAGCAGTTAACCCTTGCGGTCCATAAGCTCAGCTTTAAGGAGGAATGGGCTAACTCGAGGTGAGCCTGCTCTCTGTTTGTGAATTGCTATACATGTCCCATCATTGGAATCTCAGAGAGCTTAGAGTTAAGGTCAAAGCCCAACAGCGAGGGAGAGCGTTCAGTTTCCCCCGAGTTTTACATATACATAAAATACACAGGTATATAGCTGCTTTAAAAGCCCTGTAGTTCCCACTCTAATTTATTCTCCAATTGTAGAAGTTAAATGTCCAGATTTTTTGTATTCATTTCCCACGTGTCCTTCAAAAATTTTAATCTGCCAGTTCATATCTGTGGAAGCGGAGAGAGACGTTTGCTGCTTTTTTCTTTAACACTGAACCTTTAACTAGTGTGTGGTATTAATAATGAATATATTCATTTCTCGGTCTTCTTTCAATATGATTACAGGATGAATGAATAACTCACTTCTAACTAAAGTTGCTTTCATGCCGTGGAAGTCTGTTATTTTTAGACGCCGCGGGGAATTGGCCACAATGCTCGGCAATATCTCATCTCCTTTATCTACTTCTGAGCAACTTCATTTTACGAATGGCATTAGTTTCGGCGTTCTGCGATTCTGGATGAGCTTTTTTCATTTATTTTTTTCTGAACAAAGTAATTCCGTCATTAGAACAAAGTTATGAAGCAACATAAGAGCAGAGGGGACACAATGTCTACATATGGCTTCCTTTCTTCTAAAATTGGCACCTGGGCACTTTGGGGCCTGTGAGTCAATGGGCCAGTAAGTGTTCGGTTGACTTGTAAACCTTTAATCCTCCTAAAGATCATGCATAAACGGGCGTTCGTATTGCAGCCGGCCGACTTATGTTTTACATTGGAACTATTTTACCCACATGTAAGTGGTACTGCTTTAGACAAAATAAAAGTCTATTGGTTTTACCTATGTAGATTCTTTCTTCCCTTTTTTTGGGGTCGGTTTGAATTCTATCGTCGAGTGAGGATACCGGATCGTTGTGTCCCTGAATGCATACCAATACCTGCCTGCTAGTGGAGTCTGGAGACTGTTGAGGCTTGAATTGCCGTCCATTTGCAACGTCCAGAGGAAAGGGCCCTGGCTGGGTATTGGCCACAAGCATCAAAGCTTGTGCAGCTGGTAAGCGTGCACTTTATATGGTGGTGGATTCACAATGGTCAGTCAAAACGATTACCGCAGTCACGGGAGTAGGATCTCATCACTGCGTGTTTTGGTTTCACAAATTGTTTATCCTTTGGAGCAGGGCTGGTGCAAGGATTTTTGACACCCTAGGCGAAACCTAATTTTTCCACCCCCCCGCCTCCACCCCTGACTCACCCCCTTTTTCCTGCCCATGTATACCCCACCTTTTTAATGAAGCGCCCATCAAATGCAGCCCAACAGCACCCATCAAATGCAGCTTCACCAGCGCCCATCAATGCAGCCTCACCAGCACCCATCAAATGCAGCCTCCCCAGCGCCCATCAATGCAGCCTACTAGCGCCCATCAATGCAGCCTCACCAGCACCCATCAAATGCAGCCTCACGAGCACCCATCAATGCAGCCTACCAGCGCCCATTAAATGCAGCCTCACCAGCGCCCATCAAATGCAGACTCACCAGCGCCCATCAATGCAGCCTACCAGCGCCCATCAAATGCAGCCTACCAGCGCCCGTCAAATCCAACCTCACCAGTGCCCATCAATGCAGCCTACCAGTGCCCATCAATGCAGCCTACCAGTGCCCATCAATGCAACCTACCAGTGCCCATCAATGCAGTCTACCAGCGCCCATCAATGCAGCCTACCAGTGCCCATCAATGCAGCCTACCAGCGCCCATCAATGCAGCCTACCAGTGCCCATCAATGCAGCTTACCAGCGCCCTTTAATGAATGTTTGCTTACTTCCATTCAATTGGGAGTCAGAATACAGACAGTCCTCCGCCGCCGCTGTGCCTCTGACACTATGTGCAAACAGAGCGGCAGCTGCCGCCTGCTGATGCTGAGACTTAGTTGCTTGCTGCAGAGAGAAGAGAGTAGGAACACCAGTGGACAGGAGCCCTAGGCGGCTGCCTAGTTTGCCTAGTGGTAGCACCGGCCCTGCTTTGGAGAACTCACTGGTTCCATATATAATTTCCTGATTTTAGAGGACTCACTTGTTTTTCTTTTATATACTCACCACACATGGGACTCTTTTGAAATTCACTATCATTGTGATATTTGTTATTATTTATTATAAGTTATATGCTAGTTAATATTTTTTCATAATTAGTGCGCAGCTCCCTTTTTGTTATATCAGTTTATTAGAAATATTAGAACTAACAGTACATATCTGGCCAAATGCAAAATCTGCATAGGTGTCCCCGGTCACCACCATTGACAGCAAATCACAGTCGCTGGAGGTGCTCACATAGCTGGAGGAGAAGTCCTGGGACCCCGTGGGTATAGGGCGGAAGTGATATCAGCTTGGGGGGGTGGACCGCCTCTACATCTCCTCCAGCCCTGTGAGCACCTCCAGCAGCCGTGATTTGCTATCATCGGTGGTGACTAGGGTTGCCACCTATTCTTCAAGCCAAACCTGAACAACTTTAGTGGGCTGGGACACCCCAAGGAGAGTAGTAATGCGGTGCGCATAGCGTGCCACAGCGAACAGTGGGTATGGCCAAATTGTTCTTGCTGACATCTTCGCCCTGCCCCCGAGGAATGCTGAACCTGCCCCCAGACAGCAGCCCGCAGCTCCCAGGCGGCAACAGATTTGTGTGTGACTATCTTGGTTACTTGGGGAGCCACAGCCCGGTCTGAATAATGTGTCTGGGTTTCAGTCTGCCTGAAACCCGGACTTATGATTCAAAACCTGGACTGTCCGGGTGAATCCAGGACAGGTGGCAACCCTAGTGGTGACCGGGACACATATGCAGATTTGGCCAGATATGTACTGTGAATTCTAACATTTTTATTAAAGTGCCCACTAGATGGCGCTTTTCCCTGTTTATACACACACACACACACAGGAGCAGTGGGGGAAATCACATGCGATTTGGACAGGAATCTCACCCCATTCCCGTTCATATCACAGGCGATTCTTTGCAGTGCAATTTGCGCCCATTCATTTCGTATGGACGCAAATCACAACGCAAAGTATCGGTTTCGGTATCGGGAGCATTTGCATAAGTACTGATACTGGTATCAGTGCATCCCTATTTTTATCGCTGTGCCTCTTTGCCGACCGCCTAACTGTAACTCTATGTCATGTTTTGACGTTAAATACCGCTAGCTGCCATATCCCTGGTATCTTTTTTTCCCTTTTGTCAGACGGCTTTCCTATGAAAGCGATCCAAGCGGTGCATGCACCGCAAGATCAATTTTATAGGCGGCTGGAGTGGTGACCCCCCCCCCATTCCCGCCACTTCCCGGATGTTTCCAAGCTTACCGGAGCCTTCGGTAAGGCCGGAACCGATCCGATGCAGCCGTTTGCTAGGCAGAAAGTTGAGTGAGGGCAAGATGGCCCCCACTCGGCTATATTCCCTTGGAGGGCCGGAGTGACCTCCGATGTCACTTCCGGTTCTCTGGCTTAAAGAGATCTTTTTTATTTCTTGTTTTAAAGTCAAGGTGTTTTTTTTTTTTTTTTATGCTTTTAAGGACAAAAGGAGTTATCTGAGGTCTTTTTGACTCCAGATCTCTCAATAAAGAGGACCTGTCATGCTTATTTATATTACAAGGGATGTTTACATTCCTTGTAATAGGAATAAATGTGATTTAAAAACAAAACAAATAAAAGGACAGTGTAAAAATTCTGCCAACGTATATTGTCACTTCCGGTTCTCTGGCTTAAAGAGATCTTTTTTATTTCTTGTTTTAAAGTCAAGGTGTTTTTTTTTTTTTTTTATGCTTTTAAGGACAAAAGGAGTTATCTGAGGTTTTTTTGACTCCAGATCTCTCAATAAAGAGGACCTGTCATGCTTATTTATATTACAAGGGATGTTTACATTCCTTGTAATAGGAATAAATGTGATTTAAAAACAAAACAAATAAAAGGACAGTGTAAAAATAAAATGTAAAATAAATAAGGAAAACTTTTTTTTAACCACTTAAGGACCGCCTCCAGTAGATATACGTTGGCAGAATGGCTCGTACAGGTACATCAACGTACCTGTACGTCCCCTTTAACTGCCCAACGTGGGGGGCGCGCACGCGCCACCGCCGGCTTGCTCGTGACCCCCCTGCCTTCCCCGTGAGTTGGACCGCGGGTCCCGCGGACTCTATCGCTGCGGGGATCCCCGCGATCATCTCACGAAGGGATGGAGCGGGGAGATGTTAGTGTAAACACAACATCTCCCCGCTCCCCTAATGACACTGTCACCGATCTCCGCTCTGTGTAATCAGATCGGAGATCGGTCACGTGTCACTCGCAGCCACGCCCCCTAACAGTGAGAATCACTCCCTTAGGCACCCTTAACCCCTTCAGCGCCCCTAGTGGTTAACCCCTTCGCGGCCAGTGTCATTTTTACAGTAACCAGTGCATTTTTATAGCACTGATCGCTGTAAAAATTACAATGGTCCCAAAAATGTGTCAAAAGTGTCCCATGTGTCCGCCATAATGTCGCAGTCACGAAAAAAAATGCTGATCACCTCCATTTTTTATAAAAATGCCATAAAACTATCCCCTATTTTGTAAACGCTATAACTTTTGCGCAAACCAATCAATAAACACCAATTGCGTTTTTTTTACCGAAAATTTGTAGAAGAATACGTATCGGCCTAAACTGAGGAAAAAAAAAGTTTTTTTATATGTTTTTGGGGGATATTTATTATAGCAAAAAGTAAAAAATAAATAAAATTGTCGCTCTATTTTTGTTTATAGCGCAAAAAATAAAAATCGCAGAGGTGATCAAATACCACCAAAAGAAATCTCTATTTGTGGGAAAAAAAGGACGTCAATTTTGTTTGGGAACCACGTCGCACGACCGCGCAATTGTCAGTTAAAGCGACACAGTGCCGAATCGCAAAAAGGGGCCTGGTCATTAACCAGCCAAAATGGTCCGGGGCTTAAGTGGTTAAAGCGCCCCATCCCTCAGAGCTTGTGAACGCATACGTAAGTTACGCCCGCATACAGTATGTAAACAGTGTTGAAACCACACATGTGAGGTATCGCCGCGATCGTTAGAGCGAGAGCAATAATTCTAGCACAACTCTAAAAAGATAACCTGTAAACAAATTTTAAACCGTCGCCCATGGAGATTTTTAAGTACCATAGTTTGTCGCTATTTCACGAGCATGTGCAATTTTAAAGCATGACTTGTTAGGTATCCATTTAATCGGCGTAACATCATCTTTTACATTATACAAAAACATTGGGCTAACATTGTTTTTTTTTTTTTTCATTAATTAAAGTGTATTTTTCCCCCAAAAAAATTGTGTTTGAAAGACCGCTGTGCAAATACAGTGTGACATAAAAAATTGCAATAACCGCCATTTTATTCCCTAAGGTCTCTGCTAAAAAAAAATATATATATATATATATATATATATATATATATATATATATATATATATATAATGTTTGGCAGTTCTGAGTTATTTTCTAGCAATAAAATTATGATTTTTACATGTAGGAGAGGAATGCCAGAATTGGCCCGGTACGGAAGCGGTTAAGTACCGTCGTTTGTCGTCATTCCGCGAGTGTGCGCAATTTTAAAGCGTGACATGTTTGGTATCTATTTACTCGTCGTAACATCATCTTTCACATTATACAAAAAATTGGGCTAACTTTACTGCTTTGTTTTTTGTTTTTTTTATTCATTAACCACTTACCACCCAGTCAATAGCAGATTGACGTCCAGGAAGTGGTTCTGTTATCCACACTGGACGTCATATGAGTCCTGCAGGATAACAGCCGCCGCCCGCCCAGGGGGGCGCGCATCGCGGCGATCGGTGGAGCGGTGTGTCAGTCTGACACACCGCTACACTGATCTCGGTAAAGAGCCTCCGGCGGAGGCTTTTTACCACATGATCAGCCGTGTCCAATCACGGCTGATCACGATGTAAACAGGAAGAGCCGTTGATCGGCTCTTCCTCACTCGCGTCTGACAGACGCGAGTAGAGGAGAGCCGATCGGCGGCTCTCCTGACAGGGGGGGTTCGCGCGGATTGTTTATCAGCGCAGCCCCCCCTCGGATATCCACACTGGGCCACCAGGGAAGCCCCCCAGGACCACCAGGGAAGCCCCAAGCATGTGGATGGCCAGGTAAGTCCCCCATGGCCATCCACATGCACAAATACATAAAAAATATATGCCAATCAGTGCCCACAAATGGGCACTGACTGGCACCATCATGGCACAACCAAAATGCATGATGCCCAGCCATTCCAGCCACCAGTGTCATCAGTGCCACCTACCAGTTTCCATCAGAGCCCATCCGTGCCCATCTGTGCCCACCTATCAGTGCCACCCATAAGTATCCATCAGTGCTGCCTATAAGTGCCCATCAGTGCCGCCTATGAGTGCCCATCAGTGCCGCCTATGAGTGCCCATCAGTGCCGCATACCAGTGCCAATCAGTGCCCACAAATGGGCACTGACTGGCACCATCATGGCACAACCAAAATGCATGATGCCCAGCAATGCCAGCCACCAGTGTCATCAGTGCCCATCAGTGCCGCCTATCAGTGCCCATCAGTGCCGCCTATCAGTGCCCATCAGTGCCGCCTATCAGTGCCCATCATCGGTGCCACCTTATTGGTGCCACCTCATCGGTGCCCATCAGTGTCGCCTTATCAGTGCCCGTTAGTGCTGCCTTATCAGTGCCCGTCATTGAAGTAGAAAAGGTACTTATTTACAAAAAAATTAACAGAAACAAAGAAAAACTTTTTTTTTCAAAATTTTCGCTCTTTTTTTATTTGTTATGCAAAAAATAAAGATCGCAGAGGCGATCAAACACCACCAAAAGAAAGCTCTATTTGTGGGAACAAAATGATAAAAAATTTGTTTGGGTACAGTGTTGCATGACCGCGCAATTGTCATTCAAATTGCGACAGCGCTGAAAGCTCAAAATTGGCTTGGGCAGGAAGGTGTATAAGTGCATGGTATTGAAGTGGTTAAATGTATTTTTTCCCAAAAAAATTGTGTTTGAAAGAAAAATACCGATGTTTACTTGTAAACAACAAATGTGAGAAAGAGGGCCTGGTCTTCAAGTGGTTAACATGCCCGTTTTTATTTCCTTGCTCCCTCCCCTGATTCCCTTAAGATCATTGCAGGTTACCATCCATGTTCCTAGATACCGCTCTATACCCCTCCTATACACATTCCACTGACGTCCTAATTCCCCATATAGTGACTTCAAATACCTCGTTCCACAGCTCTCTAATCACCGTCTATTGTAACAGGAGCTTAATTCGCTAATTTGCTCTTGTTCTGGTGAACCGTATGAATCATCCGTTTTAATTAGCGTATAGGTACAGAAATGTTTTTCCATCTTTTCGGGAAATGTTGAATTGTGCTAATTAGCATAAACTGTCCGTGAACGAACGCCTCTAATGGTGTTTTTATGCAACGTTGGCACAACATGACCCGTGCAACTGCTTTAAATACACTGAAAAAAAAAAAAAAAAAAGAGGTAAAACAAATCAAAGGTGTACTAGGAGTTTTCGACGATGAGGTTTTTTTTTTCTATTCTAAAGCGGTTCTTCTGGTCATTAAACACATCCGAAGCCTCGTACACACAGCCGAGATTCTCGTCAGGAAAAAAAAAACGTTGTTTTTCCTGACGAGAATCTTGACAAGAATCTTGTCCCGGGCCGAGTGTACACATGTACGATTCAAAAGAACGCGCCGTTCTTTTGAATGGCGCGAACGCGGTGACGTCATCGACTACGACGAGCGTGCGCTCGTCACATTCGATGCCGTCGCCGCCATCTTGCTACATCTCTATGCCTATGAAGCTACCGCGCATGCGTCAAAGTCATTTCGAGCATTCGCGGGTTTCCACGGCGACGGGTAAGTGTACACACGCTCGGGTTCTCTCGTCGAGAAACAGGCCGACGAGATTCTCGACGAGAAAAAAGACCGCAGGTCGTCTTTTTTCTCGTCGGGGAATCTGGGCAGTTTTCTTGATGAGAAAACTGAAACCGGCGTACACACGGCCGGTTTTCTCGGCAAGAAAGCTCTCCCGGCAGTTTTCTTGTGGTTTTTTTGCAGAGAAAACTGGTCGTGTGTACGCGGCCTTAAACTGATGTCGGCAAAACAAATCTCATGCCGCGTACACACGACCGTTTTTCATGATGAGAAAAATTCAATTTTTTTAAATGGTCATTAAAAACTATTGTGTTTGGGCTTCAGAGCATTTTTCACGACCGGAACATGCTCTAATTTTTCTCGTCGTTTTTCACGTCGTAGTTTTTCTCGTCATGAAAAACGGCCGTGTGTGGGCTTTAACGACGTGAAAAAAACGTGCATGCTCAGAAGCAAGTTAGGAGACGGGAGCGCTCGTTCTGGTAAAACTAGCGTTCGTAATGGAGATAGCACATTCGTCACGCTGTAACGGACTGAAGAGCACGAGGCTGAAAAGCGCGAATCGTCTCTCACCAAACTTTACTAACACGAGGATCAGCAAAAGCAGCCCAAAGGGTGGCGCCATCCGAATGGAACTTCCCCTTTATAGTGCCGTCTTACATTTCATACGTCACCGCGCTTTGGTCAAATTTTTTTTCATGATCGTGTGTAGGCAAGGCAGGCTTGAGAAGAATCACGTCGAGAAAAACTTAGTTTTTTTTTTTTAATGACATTAAAAACGGTCGTGTGTACGTGGCATCAAAGAATAAAAGAGAAGTAACAGAACTTGTGAGGAGTCTGTACCACAGGCTTTAGTCTGTCGGGCACTTTTACCCCCTTCCTGCCCAGGCCAATGTTCAGCTTTCAGCGCTCTCACACTTTAAATGACAATTGCGCGGTCATGTAACACTGTACACATATGACATTTTTATAATTTTGTTCACACAAATAGAGCTTTCTTTTGGTGTTATTTAATCACCACTGGGGTTTTTATTTATTTTGCTAAAAAAATGAAAAAAGACTGACATTTTTTTTAATATATTTTTTTTATAGTTTGTTATAAAATTTTGCAAACAGGTAATTTTTCTCCATCACTGATGTACGCTGATGAGGCAGCACTGATGAGCACTGATACACTGCACTGATAGGTGGCACTGATGGGCACTGATAGGGTGCACTGATGGGCACTACTAGGCGGCACTGATAGGCTGCACTGATGTGCACTGATGGGCACTGATGAGGAGGCACTGATGGGCACTGATTGGCAGTACTGATGGGCACTGAAGGGCACTGATGAGAAGGCACTGATGGGCTCTGATTGGCAGCACTGATGGGCACTGATGAGTAGGCACTGATGGGCAGCACTGATGGGCACTGATAGGCTGCACTGATGGGCACTGAGAGGCAGCACTGATGGGCTCTGATAGGTGGCCCACTGATGGGCACTGCTAGGTGGCACTGATGGGCTCTGATAGGAGGCACTGAAGGGCACTGATAGGCAGCGCTGATGGGCTCTATGGGCGCTATGGGTGCCAGGAAAATGATGACGCGCGCACAAGCGTGAAATGCATTGAGAGTGAGGCTTGGCACGCATGAAACAGGAGCTTTCCGTTCCATTGAAACAGCTGAGGCTGTTTGTATCACACGCCAGTGACGGACTGGCCTCTGATTTTAAATCAGATTTTAACAGATTAAAAGACTGTATTACACTATTTTTTGCCTTTCTGTGGCTCATTTATGCTGGAGCCAAACTTTGCAGACTGATTAAAAGGAGGCCACGGATGTTTATACAAGAGTCTATGCTGATTGAGGAGTATTACTGTATCTCATGCCATAAATGATTGGAGTGATGTTCTACTAAATATCTGGAAACAGTGATAAATGCTTGTGTGAGGCTTGAAGGAGGAAACGCCCACGGAGGAAAGATTTCCTTTACATACCTGGTGGTCACTTTGTGGCCTTGGATATCTGGTGAGCACAATTATATGTCACTTCGGGAGAAGCACTTTGATTGAAGCACGTTGCACTTTAGGAAGCACGGTGTTGGAGTATTAGAAGACCTTAATCATCTATTGTTTGCATATAATTTATATGGACATTTGACCATTTTTTGACACTTAGCACTTCAATATTGTATTCAGTTGATTCAGTTAGCTGCAGTGTATTTAGTATATATATATATATATATATATATATATATATATATATATATATACATCCCGGCTTTGGATATATATATATATATATATATATATATATATATATATATATATATATATATATATATATATATATATATATATACTGTATATACACACTGTATCCTGTGTAGCTAGATCTCACTGCAGGCGCCATTCCTGTTGTACGTATTCAAATACCCTTACAGGCAGGCAGGCCAGGCAGGTGATTCAGTGATCTGCAGTGCATAAAATATATACTGTCTCCTACATATATACCCACTGCATTCTAGTCTAGCCAAGGCTATACCTGACTGCAGGCCATTCCTGGTGTACGTATTCAAATATACTTTCAGGCAGGCAGGCCAGGCAGGTAATTCAGTGATCTGCAGTGCATAAAATATATACTGTCTCCTACATATATATATATCCACTGCATCCAGTCTAGCCAAGCCTAAATCTGACTGCAGGCCATTCCTGGTGTACTTTTTCTAGTAAACTTCAGGTGGTGTTTTGCTAGTCTAATTTTAAAGTATGTCTGGAAGGCCGATTCTAGCAGGCAAATTTCCCTACCCCAGTTGCTAAGCCGGCGAAAGAAATTTGGTCCCAGCCATCCACATGCCCAGCGGCTGAATGCTAGCTTGGCTAAATTGCTAGCACTCCAACTTCTGCCTTTTCAGTTGGTAGACTCGGCCCCCTTTCGTGAATTTGTGGAATGTGCGGTACCTCAGTGGCAGGTTCCCAAACGCCACTTTTTTTCACGGAAGGCGATTCCGGCTCTCTACTGGCATGTGGAAGGCAATGTCTTGGCCTCGTTGGACAGGGCGGTCGGTGGTAAGGTGCATATTACCGCTGACTCATGGTCCAGCAGGCATGGACAGGGACGTTTCTTTCACGGCGCACTGGGTAACTCTGCTGGCAGCTGGGAAGGATGCAGGACAGGGTGCAGTATTGCTGGAGCTTGTTCCGCCACCACGCCTCCAAAATGCTAGTAGTGGTGATTCTGCCACACCTCTCTCCTCCACCCCCTCCTCTTCTTCTTCCTCTATGGCCTCTTCCTCTGCAGATTTGTCCTCGGAACCAGCGGTGCTCTGTAGGCGTTCAAGGGGCTACGCAAGCACTCAGGCAAAAAGATGCCATGCGGTGCTTGAGTCGGTCTGCTTAGGGGACAGGAGCCACATTGGGGCAGAGATTCTGTCAGCTCTGCAGGGGCAGGCTCAGAGGTGGTTGATGCCACGCCAACATTAGCCAGGGATGGTGGTTTGCGACAATGGCACCAACCTCCTCTCCGCCCTCCGACAGGGACACTTGACCCATGTGCCCTGTTTGGCTCACATCCTTAATTTGGTGGTGCAGCGGTTCTTGTGCAGGTACCTGGGCTTACAGGATCTCCTAAGGCAGGCCAGGAAAGTCTGTGGGCATTTCCGCCAGTCATATAATGCCAGTGCTCAGCTGGCTGACCTCCAAAATTAATGCAACCTGCCCAAGAACCGCCTCATCTGTGACATGCCCACCAGGTGGAACTCAACGTTGGCAATGCTGCAGCGGCTGCACACGCAGCAGAGGGCCATCAATGAGTACCTGTGCGAGTATGGCACCAGGACAGGGTCAGGGGGGCTTGGCTTTTTTTTGCCACGCCAGTGGCTACTGATCAAGGATGCATGAACTGTACTGTCACCATTTGAGGAGGCCACGAGGATGGTGAGCAGTGACAGTGCATGCATCAGTGATACTGTCCCTCTTGTCTTCCTGTTGGAGCACACGCTTCGTGGAATAATGGACAGGGCACTTGAGGCAGAACAGAGGGAGGAAGAGGAGGACTCCGGGCCGAATGCCTCAGCAAACCTACGCTGCATGGCCTCCCTGATCCTGCAAAGCCTGCGAAAGGACCCTCGGATTCGTGGGATCAAGGAGAAGGATCAGTACTGGCTGGCAACCCTTCTTGATCCACGTTTCAAGGGCAAGGTTGCGGAACTTATCCAGCCATCGCAGAGGGAGCAGTGTTGCCAACCGTCCGTATTTTTACGGACAGTCCATAAAAACTGGCACTTCCCCCCCCCCCCGTACGTAAATGTCCGTAGTTGCGGGAATGTGCCAGTGAAAATAGCCAAGATCGGTTCGGCTTGGAACTGCGCATGCGCAGTTCCGGAGCTTGCCGAGTCGAGCATATGCTGTATTCGGCCGGTGGATTTCACAGAGGCTGTGCCGCGCGGCGCCGGCGAGTGATGTATTAGGACATCCCGCTAGGCGCGCGCGCACCAGAATTTTAAATCTGTAACTAACCAGGAGGACGGAGGAGCACAGCACAGGAGCAGGAGTCAGGACTCGGAGGCTGAGCAGCATGCGGCGGCAGCGGAATGGATGAGCCTGCTGCATCCAGGCAATACAATGTTCACAGGGGAGTCGGGGACGGACAGAGTGACAGACAGCCCAGCCGACAGTGACATCAGGTGATGGTGGCAGAGGGGGATCCGATGGAGGCAGGGGGACGATGGAGGCAGGGGGCAATGCAGGCAGGCGGAGATTGGAGGCAGGGGGAGATTGGAGGCAGGGGGTTATTGGAGGCACCACAGAGGGGGATGGTGGCACCGCAGAGGGTGGGGGATGGAGACAGGGGTTGTTGGTGGCACCGCAGAGGGGAATGGAGGCAGGGGACGATGGAGGCAGGGGGTGATTGGAGGCAGGGGGCCTGGGGGAGATTGGAGGCAGGGGGAGATTGTGGCACCACAGAGGGGGGTGAAGGCAGGGGGTGTTGGTGGCAAAGGGGGATGGAGGCAGGGGGTGATGTGACTAAATAATTTGCCCTTGTTATATCGAAAATAACAAAAATATGTTTTTTTACCTTAATATCTACCTTAAATCACATTGCTATTTGCCTAGCGTACTTGTTTGTAGCCTAAATAATTAAATTTGCACCTAAAAATGTAATTTAGTAACTTTTGTGAAATGTTAGTAAAAACGTGGCTGTGCCAGTAAATTTCGGGTGTCGTGCCAGTAAATTTTAATCTGGTAGGTTGGCAACACTGAGAGGGAGCAGAGGATGAAAGATCTTCGGGAGGCCTTGCAGAAAGGTTTGTGCAACGCGTTTCCAGAGCCTGGGAGGTTACAATTTCCTGGTCCTGGACAACGTGTTGCTGAGGCTTTGGTCAGTCACAGAAGGAGCAGTGGAGAAGGTGGCCGTCTGACCGATGCGTTCAGACAATTTTTTAGTCCGCAGCCCCAAGGTATGATCGGTTCCAGCAACCATCGCCAGTGTCTGATTTACATGCTGCAGGAATACCTAGGGGCAAGATTAGACTTGGAGACCTTTCCAACTGAAAAACCACTGGGTTACTGGGTCTTGAGGATGGATCACTGGCCAGAGCTTGCACGGTATGCAATTGAGCTACTGGCCTGTCCTGCATCCAGCGTTCTTTCAGAATGCACATTCAGTGCTGCTGGAGACTTTGTAATCGATCACAGAGTGCGCCTGTCCACAGACTCGGCTGATCGGCTCACCTTCATAAAAAAAATCAGTCTTGGATCACGAGCTACCAAGCACCTGATGCTGATGTAACCGATGAATTTTTTTATGAATGTGAGATCCCTTGAAGACTGCCTATGCTGATGCTGAGTGACTATCCTGTTATGCTGAGTGACTATCCTTATCCTCCTCAATGTTCATGTTGATAGCTTCTAAGAACATTTTTGGTTCTGGGCACCAGCACAAGTGCCTAAAGGCCAATTTGTCTGCCCCTGTTTTACAGGGGAGTGTAATTACAATTTTTGCTGTAATATTTTGCAGCAGGGCTTGTTCCTGTGCTCAACTAGAGTATCTGTGAGGGGTTGAAGTGTTGTGGCACCAGCACCAGTGCCTAAAGCCCAATTTTTCTGCCCCTGTTTAACCGCTTAAGGACCGCCTCCTGTATATATACGTCGGCAGAATGGCACGGACAGGCATAGGCACGTACAGGTACGTCCCCTTTAAGATGCCGCCATGTGGTCGCGCTTGTGTCCCCGGCGGCGCGCTCGTGACCCTGCTGCTTTCTCTGTGACCCCACGGACTCGATTGCCGCAGGGACAATGTAAACAAGCATCTCCCCGCTCTGCCTAGTGACAATGACAGTGAACACTGCTTCCTGTAAAAAATATTGCATTTTTTTCAAAATTGTCGCTCTATTTTTGTTTATAGCGCAAAAAAAAAAAAACGCAGAGGTGATCAAATACCACCAAAAGAAAGCTCTATTTGTGGGAAAAAAAGGACGTCAATTTTGTTTGGGAGCCACGTCGCACGACCGCGCAATTGTCAGTTAAAGCGACGCAGTGCTGAATCGCAAAAAGGGGCCTGATTTTTAACCAGCAAAAATGGTCCGGGGCTTAAATGGTTAAAGACACGTATAAAATAAATATAATTTCATTAATCTACAATTACATCAATATCACAATACAAAAAAATACATAGACGTAAATTTGGACTCAATTTTCCATAAAAAAAATTGCAACGATCGCCTTTTTATTCCCTAAGGCCTCTGCTAAAAAAAAAAAAAAAAGTTGTATAATGTTTGGGGGTTAGAAGTAATTTTCTATCAAAAAATACAGATTTAATCTTGTAAACAAAAAATGCCAGAAAGAGGATTGGTCTTCAAGTAGTTAAAGGGGGATTCCACCCGCGTTTTTTTTTTTTTTTTTTTTTTAAGTCAGCAGCTACAAACACTGTAGCTGCTGACTTTTAATAAGGACACTTACCTGTTCTACTCGCCCGCGATGATGCCCCCCCCCCATGCCGATCCGGGTCATTGCAGCTCCCGGTGCCACCATCCTCAGTAAGGGAAACAGGCAGTGAAGCTTGCGGCTTCACTGCCCGTTTCCTACTGCGCATGCGCGAGGCCCGCGGCGCTTTGTGAATGGGCGGCTGCTCTCTGGGATTACACACAGTTCCCAGAAGGCAGCACGCCCCATTCACTAGAAGGAGGATGCGGAAGAAGTCCAGCCGCGGACTGGGAAGAAGCAGATTAGGGACTTCTGCATAGCAACAGGTATTTCGGGTGAGTAAAAAATTTTATTTTTTTCAATTCTTGCAGCATTTCCTGTACTTTTTTTTTTTCAGGGTGGAACTCCACTTTAAGCTGGCAATGACGGCGTGGATGCTTTTTTATTTTTTTGCACAGCTCACTTTAGAACATAATAAAACAAAATATATGTATATATTTAAGTTTTTGATTTTGAAAACTTTTGGAAAGTTTGACAGACTGGATTTTTTTTTTTCCCAAATATTAACAGGGAGCACCACATGTTTCAAGAGAAGAAGTTTAAGCAGCTGCACTCGACGCTTCAAGAAGAAAGTAAAAAAATAAAAAAAATAAAAAAAATCTGCCCTTTTTATGATGTGCGAATCGGTAAAGACAACGGGGGCTTCAAGATAGGCGAGATCATGTGAGGGAGACAAACTCAAAGGATTGATCCTGCACACCTGCTGAAATCCCAGAAGCGCTGACATCCAGTGACCCGCTCCTTTCTTATTCATTACCTCTTCAAAACCGCACATCTCTTTGTCATGTCTAAACAATGTAACTTTAAATTGACGTTTGCCGGAATGTCTACCCAACAACGGGTTCATTATAAAGTTTACTTTTTCCTTCCAGAAACACTGTGAAGTTGTTCAGAAGCTTCTGGTTGTAGCAGCTAATAGGAGCAAAAAAGAACGCGCGCTGGTGCAACGCGTAACATCGCCAAAAATAATGGAATTTATTTTTTTCTTACTTATATTATTTTATTTCAGGTGTGTTTTCCCGATGCGGGCTGTGATAAAAAAATAAAAAAAATGATGGCAGCCTTGTGATATGCAAATGCAACATGGGTTTGCTATGAGTGCACCCAATTCTAACTTTAAGTTAAAAGCCCAACTATGCCCCCCCTCCCCCTCTCCCCCTGCAGTGTGTATTTTTTCACATTGTTCTTACACTTGATTCACACAGCGGTAACATTTTTACTGATGTTGGTACAGAAAGAAAATTTCCTGTATTATACGATCAGAAAAAAACTTGTTTATAGATGTGTAATACATAACTTGTTTTAATAATAATAATTTATAATTATTATCATAATTATTTTTAATTATTTTAAAAATAATAATCATTTATTTCTCCCCTTTGTTTAGACTTAATCCAGGTATACGTTCGTAAGCATTTGGATTCTGTGTTACGGATCTGAAAATTGCTCACGTTTACGCACCTATGAGAATGGCTCCATCAGTGCCGCCTATCAGTGCTGCCTCATCAGTACACACCAGTGTACGCCTCATCAGCGCCCATCAGTGCCACCTCATCAGTGCAGCCTCATTAGTACTCACCAGTGCCACCTCATCAGTGCCCACCAGTGCCACCTCATTAGTGCCCATCAGTGCCGCTTCATCAGTGCAGCCTCATCAGTGCCCACCAGTGCCACCTCATCAGTGCCGCCACATCAGTGCAGCCTCATCAGTGCCCACCAATGTCACCTCATTAGTGCCCATCAGTGCTGCCTCATCAGTGCCCAGCAGTGCCACCTCATTAGTGCCCATCATTGCTGCTTTATCAGTGCAGCCTCATCAGTGCCCACCAGTGCCACCTCATCAGTGCCGCCTCATCAGTGCAGCCTGATCAGTGCCTCCTCATCAGTGCCCACCAGTGCCACCTCATTAGTGACCATCAGTGCTGCCGCATCAGTGCCCACCAGTGCCACCTCATTAGTGTCCATCAGTGCCGCTTCATCAGTGCAGCCTCATCAGTGCCCACCAGTGCCACCTCATCAGTGCAGCCTAATCAGTGCCTCCTCATCAGTGCCCACCAGTGCCACCCCATCAGTGCCGCCACATCAGTGCAGCCTCATCAGTGCCCACCAGTGCCACCTCATTAGTGCCCACCAGTGCCGCCTCATAAGTGCCCACCAGTGCCACCTCATCAGTGCCCACCAGTGCTGCCTCATCAGTGCCTCTTCATCAGTGCCCACCAGTGCCACCTCAACAGTGCCCATCAGTGCCACCACATCAGTGCCCATCAGTGCTGCCTCACCAGTGCCTCGTCATCAGTGCCAACCAGCGCCACCTTATCAGTGCCCACCAGTGCCACCTCATCAGTGCCCACCAGTGCCACCTCATCAGTGCAGCCTCATCAGTACTGCCTCATCAGTGCCAGATTCTGTGTTACGGATCTGAAAATTGCTCACGTTTACGCACCTATGAGAATGGCTCCATCAGTGCCGCCTATCAGTGCAGCCTCATCGGTGCTGCCTCATCAGTACACACCAGTGTACGCCTCATCAGCGCCCATCAGTGCCACCTCATCAGTGCAGCCTCATTAGTACTCACCAGTGCCACCTCATCAGTGCCCACCAGTGCCACCTCATTAGTGCCCATCAGTGCCGCTTCATCAGTGCAGCCTCATCAGTGCCCACCAGTGCCACCTCATCAGTGCCGCCACATCAGTGCAGCCTCATCAGTGCCCACCAATGTCACCTCATTAGTGCCCATCAGTGCTGCCTCATCAGTGCCCAGCAGTGCCACCTCATTAGTGCCCATCATTGCTGCTTTATCAGTGCAGCCTCATCAGTGCCCACCAGTGCCACCTCATCAGTGCCGCCTCATCAGTGCAGCCTGATCAGTGCCTCCTCATCAGTGCCCACCAGTGCCACCTCATTAGTGACCATCAGTGCTGCCGCATCAGTGCCCACCAGTGCCACCTCATTAGTGTCCATCAGTGCCGCTTCATCAGTGCAGCCTCATCAGTGCCCACCAGTGCCACCTCATCAGTGCAGCCTAATCAGTGCCTCCTCATCAGTGCCCACCAGTGCCACCCCATCAGTGCCGCCACATCAGTGCAGCCTCATCAGTGCCCACCAGTGCCACCTCATTAGTGCCCACCAGTGCCGCCTCATAAGTGCCCACCAGTGCCACCTCATCAGTGCCCACCAGTGCTGCCTCATCAGTGCCTCTTCATCAGTGCCCACCAGTGCCACCTCAACAGTGCCCATCAGTGCCACCACATCAGTGCCCATCAGTGCTGCCTCACCAGTGCCTCGTCATCAGTGCCAACCAGCGCCACCTCATCAGTGCCCACCAGTGCCACCTCATCAGTGCCCACCAGTGCCACCTCATCAGTGCAGCCTCATCAGTACTGCCTCATCAGTGCCCACCCATGCCGCCTCATCAGTTCAGCCTCATCAGCACACATCATTGAAGGAGAAAAATTATGCTTGCAAAATTTTATAACAAACTATGAAAAAAACTAATTTTTCTTTGTTTCTGTGATAAAATTTTGCAAATTATTAATTTTTCTTCATACATTTTGGCCACAATTTATACTGCTACATATCTTTGATAAAAATAATCCAAAGTTTTGGGAGATTATTTGGTCTGTGTGAAAGTTTTAGAGTCTACAAGCTATAGTGAAAAATCATAAAAAATGTTTCACATCTGATGTACTGGCGGCCTATCTCATTTATTGAGACCCTAACAAGCCAGGAAAGTACAATTGGTGGAACAGATGTGCACTGATGAGGTGGCACAGGTGAGCACTGATGAGGTGGCACAGGTGGGCACTGATGAGGCGGCACAGGTGGGCACTGATGAGGCGGCACAGGTGGGCACTGAGTGGCACTGATGAGGTGGCACAGGTGGGCACTGATCACTGTTGGCACAGGTAGGCACTGATCACTGATGACACAGGTGGGCACAGGTGGTCAGATTGGTAGATAGGCACAGCACAGGTGGGCACAGATCCCCAACAGGCACTGTGGTACCAATGGGGCACTGTATGGGCACTGTAACTCACAGGTCGCTCTCCCTCCTCACACGCGGTCTCTGTGTGAGGAGGGAGAGCCGGCAATGAGAGATGATCTCATATGTTTATATTTGAGATCATCTCTCATTGGCCACGTTGATCGCGCTGTAAATAGCCACTGTGATTGGCTATTTACAGTGATCTGTGATTTGCTGTGTCCAAAAGACACGGCCAGCACAGAAGTTCCCCGATGCACGCTCGGTAGCGCACACGGGAAACGAGGAAAGGGGCGGACGTCAAGGCGGACGTCAATTGACGGCGTCCCAGCATTGTAGGTCTGCGCTGTAGCCGTCATTCGGCTATAGCGCGGGCCTCTAGTGGTTAAAAGCTTGCTCTCTTTCTCTAACTGCTCTGTTGAACTTTGTGTCAAGGGCAGAAAGAGAACATGTTGTACTGAACTTATTTTCTAAATGTGCTAATTTGGGTTTTAAAAAAAAATCCCTTGGGAGTCAGAGTCTCTCTGAAATGATTAATGTTCAAAACTCTTACGTATGACTAATTGTGATTTCTGACGGCGGTGCCTACCCAAAGTAAGACCTAGACTTACAATATTTCAGAGCTCGACTAACAGCGGTATCAGCTCCGTGCCAGGTCGCCATAGAAACAGCAAACTTTTTTTTTCCCATCCTTATGCAAAAATAATGTTATTTCAAATCTAGTCTCTGCCAGCTGCTAAAAGCTCCAAATATATCACGTATGGAACTTTAAAGACTAGTCTGCAAGGATAAAAAGTTCAAACGCTCAGATTATCAACAGAAACTTCCACCCTTGGAAACTTTGAAAAACATTTTCGGCTGGTTGGGGAACGAGCGCTTCTCGAATAATTTTACTAAGATTGCCGAAATCTACAGATTGGCTAATAGGAGATCATTTGGATGCATAGAGGTGACCAAAATAAACATTGCCTGGCTGCCAAGATATTTCATGAACTATATAGCTGGCAATGAAATAGTTACATAGATTGAAGGGTAGATGGAGCAAAGATAAAAATGGCATAAAGATTATATTTTTGGTATTTTATTGTATTTTTAGGTACGAATGCAAAACGAGAGTGGCCACTGATTTTGTCCCAGGTTCCTTTTTGACTAGTGCAACAGTGGCCAAGCACTCGGCAACGTTCACTCTTCTGGTTCAAGAAACAGTCTAGAGCAGCCTTTCTCAACCTTTTCAACACAGAGGAACCCTTGAAATAGTTCTCCGGTCTCGGGGAACCCCTGCTAAAAATCAGAAATCTACAACTCCTGATACATTAGTGTGATGGTCAGTGGGAAGAATGGTCCTTACACTTGTGGTCATTGGGAAGAATCACCTCCTTACAGATAGCTGAAAAGATCAATGGTGTCAGTGGGAACTTATCTGAGAGGCAGAAATTGCCCAATGCTGAAGGAACCCCTAGCAAACTCTGGAGGAACCCTGGTTGAGAATCACTGGTCTAGGGGTTGCCTTTTTAACATTTATTGCTGAACAAAACTTGGATAGAGCACCGGGAGCTGTTGGATACTCCAGAACGATGAACACTAATAGGAGGGCACACTTGCTCTGCAGCTACTTCTTAACCCAGTCGCTTCAAGAGCAGCTCAGGGAATGGAAAGCACTGGGACACCATAGGCAATGCTCCAGGCTAGGCAAGCCTTAGTATTAGTGCACAGGGGTAAACAGCAAAAACAATCGCCCAGATCCTGCATCCAGGTCTGTACTCACAAGTCCTTGGGTTCATGGATGCCTCCCTCCAGTGTCAGGAAGACACTGGAGGAAAAATCTCCCTAGTGGGAAACAGCTAGGGACACAGCTCACCACCGATGGGCATGCATGTGCGGCAAAAATGGGAGGACATCATATGATGTCCTCTCAGAACTAGAACGGTCCCACCCAGCTGTCATTTGACTGTGATGCCTCGTACACACGACCGGTTTTCCAGACGAGAAAACTGTCATGATAGCTTTTGACCGTGAAAACCGGCCGTGTGTATGCTCCATCGCAGTTTTCCCGAAAGGAAAACTGCCGGAAAAAAAAAAGAGAACCAGCTCTCTTTTTTCCTGTCAGGAAAAAATCCTGCTGAGAAAACCGGTCGTCTGTATGGTTTCCCGAGGGGAAAAAAAACGCGCATTCTCGTAAAACAATTTGACGCATGCGCGGAAGCATAGAACGTCATTTTGTCGGCTCGTCATAGTCTTTGACGTCACTGTGTATGCAAGGCAGACTTGAGAGGAATCCCGTCGGGAAAAGCGTCGTTTTTTTTCCTGCCTGTGTACGAGGCGTAAGGTGGCAGTAACAGGTTTAAAAATATTTTAGGTAGGCTCCACTCCCAGTCCATCTTTTTGGTCTGGGCCAGAATGACGTCTTCTGTGCTCTGAAGTCTCCTTGGATATGTATGTTCCCAGATAGCAATGCTGGACCCAATCTGTAACAGGATCACAGCAGGATGATGCTGGATTTGCTGGCTGGGTGAGTGGGGGAATTCTGTATTATACCATTGTAAAAAGGGAAAAGGGGGAAATAAAACATTAAGGGTGGTGGAAGTGAAGTTCCTCTTTAAAGTACACCTAAAGTGGAACTAAACCATCCAAGCTAATTTGATGGTACCATCATCCTTACCCTGGCTTCTTGGTTCAGGGTCTTCAATGATCTTGACTGGCCAGGACAGGATAATGTAACTCCCATGCACATAGTACATGCACAGCTCAGTATGTTCCAAAACATCTTGAAAGGTAAGAAGCCTATCTAGAATTGCCAGATCACTTATGTGCAGCACCCACATCAGTTGGGACCACAGAAAACTGCTCCTACAGTTAGATAAACAGGTGATCAGGAAACATTTGTTTTTTCCGGAGCCAAAGGGTACAGTTCTGGTGTCCACCAGCAGGTGTCTCACATCAGCCAGCTTATCCTAGTAATTAGGCTACACCTGATGCTGGCTGCTGGGAAGGTATTTTATCCCTACCTTGATGATGATTGGTGCTTCAATGTTCTACCTGTGAGCCGTGTCCCTGCCTGTTCCTGTGCCTTGTTTCCTGTGACCTGCTTCCAGTACCCTGTACCCCACACCTAGTATCCAGTTTCCTGCTCCCCAAATCCAGTACTCTGTATCATGCTTCGCTCCCCTTGTTCCCAGTCCCAGTCCTGATTCCGCCCACTTCATGTGACCTCTTTTCATTTTGTATACAGTATTTTTTTAGTTAGGCAGTTGTTCTGGGTTTGCTGCACTATTACATTCATTTTCACTTTTACATTGTTTATGGTTTGTTGATGTTGGAAGGGCGTTATTTATGTTAATAAACTTTATTTACTCATACTTGGTCTGGTTCCTGATTCCTTAAGGAGTAGCCCACTGATTTGGTGATCCCTGCTGGATACCTGCTTATGGTATCCCTAAGGCTGGTTTCACACTGGGGTGGTGGGTGCGGTGGTGGTATAGCGCCGCTATTTTTAGCGGCGCTATACCGTCGGAATTGTGGAGGTATTCGGCCGCTAGCAGTGCGGTTTTAACCCCCGCTAGCGGCCGAAAAAGGGTTAATACCACCCGCAAACCGCGGCTACAGCCGCGGTTTGCGGGCAGTATTACCGCGGTGTCCCATTTATTTCAATGGGAAGAAGCGGTATACACACCGCTCCTTCACCACTCCAAAGATGTGGCTTGCAGGAGATTTTTTCTCCTCCTGCCAGCGCATCGCCTCAGTGTGAAAGCCCTCAGGCTTTCACATTGAGCATACTGGAGCAGGAGTTTTTTAGGCGTTATTTATGCGCTATTTTTAGCGCAAAACGCCTGAAAAACTCCTCAGTGTGAAAGGACAGAACCTGGAAGCAATGTGTATTTTGTCTCTTCCGAACTCACAGCTGTTATTTCCCAGCTACTGAAGCTGAGGATGCAGCTAATCAAGAACATTCTGTGCTTCAGTGCTTTCCACTGCTTTCACATAGGGGGTTTGTTAGCCCTCTTGTAATAGCTGTAAGGTTAACTAAAGAAAAACATTTGAAAAAGTGTAAAAAAAAAAAATGATATAAAATAATTACAAATAATATTAATTAAAAAAATAAATTAAAGTGGAACTATACTTACCTCCACTCCAGAAGCGAAAACCAAAAAATATCATTCTATGTATACCTCCAATAGTAAATACACATCAATTAAAAAGATAACATCAATCTTTACTGGATACAAAGGTAAAACCATGATTAACCACTTAAGCCCCGGACCATTTGGCTGGCCAAAGACCAGGCCACTTTTTGCGATTCGGCACTGCGTCGCTTTAACTGACAATTGCGAGGTCGTGCGACGTGGTTTCCAAACAAAATTAACGTCCTTTTTTTCCCACAAATAGAGCTTTCTTTTGGTGGTATTTGATCACCTCTGCGGTTTTTATTTTTTGCTCTATAAACAAAAATAGAGCGACAATTTTGCAAAAAATGCAATATTTTGTACTTTTTGCTATAATAAATATCCCCAATTTTTTTATAAAAAAAAAGCACATTTTTTTCTCAGTTTAGGCGGATATGTATTCTTCTATATATTTTTTTGTAAAAAAAATCGCAATAAGCGTATATTGATTGGTTTGCGCAAAAGTTATAGCGTCTACAAAATAGGGGATAATTTTACAGCATTTTTATTATTATTATATTTTTTTACTAGTAATGGCGGCGATCTGCAATTTTTATCATGGCTGCGACTTTATGGTGGACACATCGGACAACTTTGACACATTTTTGGGACCATTGAAATTTTTACAGCGATCAGTGCTATAAAAATGCACTGATTACTGTGAAAAATACACTGGCAGTGAAGGGGTTAACCACTAGGTGGCGCTGAAGGGGTAAAGTGTGTCCTAGGGAGTGATTCTAACTATTAGGGGGAGGAGCTACCAGTGACACGTCACTGATCACTGTTCCCGATCACGGGGAACAGTAGATCAGTGACATGTCCCTAGGCAGTACAGGGGAATGCCTTGTTTACAAAGGCATCCCCCTGTTCTGCCTTTGCCGACCGCAATCGCGGGCCACCCGGGAAAATCGAGTTCCCGGGACCTGCGAGCGCACTCACGAGGCACGCGGCTGGGCAGCAAATTTACGTATATCTGCGTGCGCTGGTCGCTATGTGGTTAATACATCCAAATGTTTAAAAGCAATTAATTTGTTACACACAAGGCCAAAGATTACAGCATCGCCCTCTCTCCAATACATCCCAGTTGGAATATTGATATGGTCAGCGTAGTAGGGTCAACGGGTTTCGTGGGAACTCCTGCTTCTTCGGGACCTTAAAGACCTAATTTGTAGCCCCAGGTGATAACAATATGATATTTAAAACTAAAAATAGGCAAAAACATCAAATCATTATCAAGGGCTTCCAAACTTAAGGGAACTAGGGTCAAAAAAGATCCAAGAGGTGCTTTAACAGTCCTGACATCTTCTCCCCAGACTTTTTCCAGGTTCTGATCTTTGGCCATTTTGATTGGCTAGGCCAAGGTGACGTCACTTTATGCACGGGAGTTCATTCATCTTGGCAGATGTAAAATTGTACACTTCTGCTCCTTCTATATAAAAAGCCCCACTTTTAGCATTTTTTTTATTAGTTTAATGGTGTACCTTAATCCCCTGCTGGGGGACTGTTACAAAAAAAATGCCCATAGTCGGGCTTTAAAGTGTCACTAAACCCACATCATAAAAAACTATGAATAAAAAGGTGTATTCCATGCTGTTCACACTTACTCAGTAGCTATGAGATTATTTTCTGTATTCTGCAAAAAACTGGTTGATCCTGCTGCTCTCTATCTCCCCCTCTTGTCCAAGTCCCCAATTCAGCTAGGGATTTTGCAGCTGTGGTGGCAACTCTGCACATGCTCAGTATTCAGTGAGTTTCCATGCTGAGAATTTCCTCCTTATCACATCTGAGCAGCCCATGTGACTATAGAGTCACACATGTGGGCGTATACACAGTGGAAAAATGACAGCCCACTCCCTCCCTCCTCCTCCATGCCCACTAACCAGCTAAACACAATGGGGGGGGGGGGCGGGATATTACATCTTGATTGATGTAGGCTTCACCTCCCTGTTATTCTAAGACACAGGCTGGAGGGGCGTGACACAGTCTATGTCTGGCAGAAATCCACCCACACCATGTTATTTCCACAAAAGAATAAAGATTTAATTTCAAATATATATTTGTATGACGATTTTTTGTGATACGGCGCTGCGCCGTTTAACTGACAATTGTGCGGTCGAGCGACATTTTTACCCAAACAAAATTGATGTCCTTTTTTTCTCACAAATAGAGCTTTCTTTTGGTGTTATTTGATCACCTCTGCAGTTTTTATTTTTTTACGCTATAACCAAAATAGAGCAACAATTTTGAAAAAAAAAAATATTTTTTACTTTCTGCTATAATTCAAATACCAAAAAATATATAACAAAAACTCATTTATAAATCAGTTTAGGCCAATATGTATTCTGCTACATATTTCAGGTAAAAAAAAAGTGTATATTGATTGGTTTGCGCAAAAGTTATAGCGTCTACAAAATAGGGGATAGATTTATGGACTTTTTATGTTTTTACTGGTAATGACGGCAATCTGCGATTTTAAGCGGGACTGCGACATTGCGGCGGACAAATCTGACCCCAAGTGACACTTTTTGGGGACCAGTGACACCAATGCAGCGATCAGTGGCAAAAAAAAAACGAATCAATGTATAAATGACACTGGCATAGATGGGGTTGACACTAGGGGGCGATTAAGGGGTTAACTGTGTTCCCTGGGTGTGTTCTAACTGTGTGGCGGATGGGCTCACTGGGACAACACAGAGATCGCTGTTCCTGATCACTAGGAACAGCAGATTTCCATGTTGTCCCCTGTCAGAACGGGGATACGCCTTGTTTAGATCCCTGTTCTGCCTCTCTGTGGAGCGATCGCGGGTGGCCGGCGGACATCGAGTCCACCGGACCCACTCGCGTTCTCCCGCGGTGCCCAACGGGTGCGCACGCCCTTAGTATCTGATGCATGAAATGAAGTACAGGTACGTCGTTTCGCACAATAGAGCCGCCCTGCCGCAGTATATGTGTGGTGTGGTGGGCGGCAGGGGAGGGCTGGCGGCCTTAGGCCTGGGGGGCAAGTCCAGGCCAAGTGGCCCATTGAACCGCCGAATCAGCTCACCATCCATGGCCCACCTGGTTTTTCAATGCAGCCTCACCAGTGCCCATCAGTGCAGCCAACTCCAGTGCCCACCAATGCAGCCTGATCACTGGGGCAGGTTACATGGGGTGTATGGGGGGAGATGGGGGGTCAGCTAGGGGTGTCAGGGTCTCTCACCTCAGCAATCTCAGCTCAGCAGGTCCTTGCACACCACAGTTTCCTGGGGGGGTAATGCTCCTGATCCTGGGGTCAAGTTGCAGCCAGCGCCCAGCCCTGCAGCCCTGCGTCCCGACTCCCTGGCACGCCCTGCCTCTGCCTGCTACCAAGAATCCGGTCCCAGGGAGTTGAAGTTTCCTCTGTGCTGCTGTGTTTTCCACCCACCAGAAGCTTAAGTGCGGACTACAATTCCCGGAATGCAACAGCTAGTAGTCGGCCGCCATGGCCAAGCCCCCCGGCCCGACTTCCTAGACCAGAATAAAAAAGAAAATGGTAGCGGGCAGCGGCTTCCGGCCATTTTTAACATAAGTTAGGGCGGCCTGGGAGGCAATTGCCACCCTGCCCCCTGGCCCAGCCCTCCCCTGGTGGGTGGTCCTAAAGTGGTTAAACACTGTCTGTATTGTATCACTTTAACCTCTTCACGCCGGCCAAATGCACATTTGCGGCCTCGCGGCGTGTGGGGCTTCACGCTGAGCGGAAGCATATATGCGGCCCTGTGTAAACCACTTACCGTGCACAGTAGCCAATGGGTCACTGGAAAGCTCCTGATGCATACTAGCGATCGCCAGCTTTCCGAGCATGAGACTGCTGTGACAGCCAATCACAGGAGTCACATGACCCCCGAATGCCCGCCTCCGCCTCCCGGCATTTAAAACCCTTAAGCCGCGTACACACGATCGGTTTTACCGATGAAAACAGTCCGATGGATTTTTTTCATTGGACAAACCGATCGTGTATGGGCCCCATCGGTCTTTTTTCCATCGGTGTCAAAAAATAGAACATGTTTTAAATTTTTCCGATGAATAAAAAACCGATAGCAAATTCCGATCGTCTATGGGCAAGTCCATCGGTTAAAAAACCCAAGCATGCTCAGAATCAAGTCGACGCATGCTCAGAAGTATTGAACTTCATTTTTTCTCGGCTCATCGGAGTGTTTTACGTCACCGCGTTTGGAACGGTCGGTTTTTTGACTGATGGTGTGTAGGCAAGACTGATGGAAGTCAGCTTCATCGGTTTTCCGATGGAAAAAATCCATCGGTTTAAAAACCATAGGAAATCCGATCGTGTGTACAGGGCTTTAAAGGGCGCAGATGGGTTAAGCAAATCTAGAGTTATTCTTTCTCATATTTCTGCCTTTTTTTATTATTGCAGATTCATTAAACAGTAACAAAAGCAAAGAAAAAATAATTCACATTATTTTTATTGTCTGTTATTTATATTTTCTTACCTACTTTTAAGATGCGCTCGGATATATTTATCGTGGCGACGTCTGCGTTCAAAAACTGCCTGCAGAATGTAATTTAATCTGAACATTTACTAGGTTAGGATTTAAAAAATCTTAAACAATTATTCCGCCATCCCTTGGAAAAAAAAAAAAAAAATCCCTAAAACGCGGGTTTTAAAATAAAAGCCGGGGTTTAAAAATTAGATATTCTTATTTGGTTTCCTGTAATTGCATCAGCTTGCCGGGATCTTGACAGCGCTCGGTGTAAAGCTTTCATAAAGTTTATCATTTTCTTTATGCCGTGGTCGGTTTCGCTTTCCCGTACAATGCGTGATAGATCGAGCTCCATTATGTTACTACAACAAAGCCGTTACACCTCCCAATCACAATAAATCCCGCGTTTTACTACAGATGAGTATTATACGGCTCCCATCGCATTCTAGTTAGTGGCAAATGTGAAATCTAAGGTAATGGATAGAGAGTGATAAAAAAAAAAGTCTTAGCAGCACTTGTTCAAGATAAAAAACACATGTTGATTTTCAAAAGTGCAATTTAGAGACCTGATTATGTCAGAGAGAAAAGTTGAAGGTACTTTGCAGCAGAATTAATGACACGGTGCCCTGGGTTTAAAGCAAACCTGTCTTCAGATATGATTGCGCTAAAGAGAACCAGGAGCCTCCATTCACTATATCTGGTCTCCCCAGGAGCCTGCATTCACTATATCTGCTCTCCCCAGGACCCTGCATTCACTATATCTGTTCTCCCCAGGAACCTGCGTTTACTATATCTGGTCTCCCCAGGAGCCTGCATTCACTATATCTGGTCTCCCCAGGAGCCTGCATTCACTATATCTGTTCTCCCCAGGAACCTGCATTCACTATATCTGGTCTCCCCAGGACTCTGCATTCACTATATCAGGTCTCCCCAGGAGCCTGCATTCACTATATCTGGTCTCCCCAGGACCCTGCATTCACTATATCTGTTCTCCTCAGGATCCTGCATTCACTATATCTGGTCTCCCCAGGAGCCTGCATTCACTATATCTTGGGCTCCCCCGGACCCTGCATTCACTATATCTGGTCTTCCCAGGAGCCTACATTCACTATATCTGGTTTCCCACAGTACACAGAACATGGAAATGCAATTATTTCAGTAAATATAAACTGCTAAATATCTTTACTCATCAGCAGTATATAGCAGTCTTGTGATTTCTACCAGTTTTCAGCAGAGCACTGGTTAAAGCTTGTAGGAGGATTTTTCATTCTCCCCTGACTGTCCTATGAGGCTGCAGGACCACTGATCCTCTGTCTGGACAGTGCTGATTGGCCCTGTGTTGATCACATGCAATCTCCCAAGAAAAAAACAACTCTCTAACAATAAACACCAAACTGAGCATGTGCAGAGTGCCCCCAAGGCTCTGTTCAGGAGATAGATTGGGGACTGTGGAAGAATGAGAGGATCAGAGAAGACAGGATCAAACAGCCTTTTTTCTCAATGCAGAGAATTAACCCCTTAGGTTCCACAGTGAGTATAACAAGCATGCTTTACTGCATGTACAGACTGATTTTACTGTTGTGGTTTTAGTAACTCTTTAAGCCCTGGGTCCAACAGCTTCGACTTCTGCTGCAGGATACCGAAAAAAGACATGCAAAAGGTAAAAGAGGTAAAAGAGTCCAAATAAATGTGATGATATTGTGTTAAAAGACAGCCAACGCATTTTGGAGGTCAAAGAAACTCCCCCTTTTCAGGGCTACACCATAACATAATATAATGTAAATATTAGGGTTGGTCTCGATGTTTGAATCAAAAGTAAGTTTGACTTGAACAATGGGCATCCGTTTGTTCACAAATTAACCGAACATATGGGGCGTTCATGGCAAATTTGAGTGCCGCGGAGCGCCCCATAATGCACTGCGAGATCGCAGTGCTTGGACAGCTGCTGATTGGCCAAAGTGAGGGCGAGAAGCCCCGCCCATGCCTATATAAGAACGGGACACTTTTTTGTTTTTTGTTTTTTTAATAAAGAAATTGTTAAAAAAAACTGTCTATTGTGGTTTTTACTTTTTGACACTTTTTTTGGTGAATGAGTAGGGGTACAATGTACCCCTACCCATTCACATAGGGGGTCCGGGATCTGGGGGCCCCCTTGTTAAAGGGGGCTTCCAGATGCCGATAAGTCCACCAAATGCTGACCCCAACAACCAATGGCCAGGGTTGTCGGGAAGAGGCCCTTTTCCCCATCAACATGGGGACAAGGTACTTTGGGGGGACCCCAAAGCACCCTCCCCATGTTGAGGGAAAGCGGCTTGGTATGGTTCAGGAGGGGGGCGCTCACTCGTCACCCCTTTTCCTGGCCTGCCAGGCTGCTTGCTCAGATGAGGGTCTGGTATTGATTTTGGGGGGTAACCCATACCAATTTTTTATTTATTTTTTGGTGTGAATTACCCCTTAAAATCTATGCCAGACCCTAAGGACCTGGTATGGATTTTGGGGGGGCTCCCACGCAGTTTTTTTTAAAATTTTGGCGTGGAGTTCCCCTTAAAATCCATACCAGACCCGAAGGGCCTAGTATGGACAGGGGGGTGGGGGGAACCCAAGTCAATTTATTCATCTATATTGCCAGGAGCCAGCAATACATTACAGCCACAAGCAAGTTTAAATGACATTTTTTCCTTTAGAAATGTCTTTTTGCTGTGGCACTGTTCTACACATTGCATAGATGTGCCACTTTACATGCAAACTAAGGGGATCCCCCAGGCACGGTATTTGAAGGAATATTTCATTTTTATTGTTTCGCTCCTGAAAGAGGATCGCCTGACCTCGTGGCTAATCGGAAAATGGGTCTCACAATTGGAGGGGAGGAAATTTAGTGTGAAAACTGGGTGGGATCGGGGCACAGTGCTCTGCACCCTGAGCCCACCCTTTTTTAAAGCCTATTAGAGCCTCTGGCTCTAATCACATGCTTCAAAAAAGCATTCCCACCCATTGGAATCTATAGTCTGGCACCCTGTATGTAGATCAGGGGGCCAGGCGCATGGATGGGGGGGGGGGCGGCACCCACGCGCACCTAATGGACGAGCCACCACTGCATGGACGCCTTCCCGGCAAAGTAAGCCTGCGCTGTAGCCGTCTTTCAGCTATATCATGGGCAGGAAGTGGTTAAATTCATATCAAAGACCCATAGCCTCTTGAATGTCCTTTTTTTCCTCGGAAACTTGTGTCATGTGACACGTTCATTGCAATGGGTGCCATCGTAATTTCTGTGACTCAAGTAAATAAATAAAAAATTGTTCATGCGCTACTTTTCTGCATCTTCCTTGCGACATGAGTGCCATATACTACAATATTAAAATCCTAAAAGTCGAAAGGTGGTCATTGTCTTGTCTATGTCACTTTGGCTGTGTCTTCGGAGGGTTTTGTAAGTTCATTATTATGTTCAATAATATGTGTCACACTCTTGTTATGATTTGCCAAAGCCAAGGTTGAAACACATCAAAGTCTCATTGAAGTCGCATCAAGTCATAAGCAAGTTGCAATGGAAAGTCACACTGTAATTTGGACGACTTTGGGGTTGCAGCAGTGTGAACCGAGTCTGAAGCAGATCTAATGCCTTGTACACACGATCGGATTTTGCGTTGGGATAAACTCCGACAGATTGTTCAGACGGAATTCCGTTCAAGCTGTCTTGCATACACACTGTCGCGCCAAATTCTGACCGTCAAGAATGCGGTGACGTACAACACTACGACGAGCCGAGAAAAATAAAGTTCAATGCTTTTGTGCATGCATTGACTTGATTCTGAGCATGCGTAGTTTTTTTCTCCGTCGGAGTTCCATACAGAAGGACGGAATTTCCGATAGAAATTATTTTCGTTGAAAAAAAGAGAACATGTTCTCTTTCTAAAGACCCGTACACACGGTCGGACTTTTTGCCAACAAACTTCATTTTGAGCAAGTTTGACCAAAAAAATCAGACCTTGTGTACGCTCCATCGGACAAACTTTTTTGGTTTTCATCGGACAAAAGTTTGGTCTGCAAATGGACAAACTTTTGGCCAACAAAAGTCCGATGGAGCAAAGTCCGACCGTGTGTACAGAAAACCATCAGACTTTTGTCCGGTGGACAAAACAAATAATGTTAAAATCAACCAACAATAGCAGAAGTTGACCAAAGGGTGGCGGTAAAGAGCAGAAAAACCACGTGATGTTGGAAAAAGTTTTGGGAAAGTTTGCAGAAAAGTCCTGTGGTGTGTATGCTATGGGTGTGCCCGGTCAACTCCGACAAAAATCCACGGAAAAGTCCGATGGAAGTCCGACCGTGTGTACGAGGCTTAACTCCGTCAAAGGAAAAAGTCTGATGAGGCACACACACGGTCGGAATATCCGATGAAAAAATTCCGTCTGACTTTTTTCATCGGAAATTCCGACTGTGTGTACAGGGCATAAGGCTCCATTCACGCTTTATGATTTGGAATTGCGGGCAGAATCACATTCTGCCATGAGTTTCACTTTAAATAAAACCTTTGCTAAGAAAAATATATTGTCTGCCAATTGTCTATGTACTCAGCAAAACTCCCCTGCCATCATTATATACATCAGTGAAATGTATAAATAGAATTCACCCCTTCTCATTGGCAGCACGCCAGTTTGATAATTGAGTGGAAATAAGAAATTGTCTTCACATTGTCTGGTACATCAAAGAAGTACATGTGAAATACAACCTTCCACCCTGAGGACATCACCATATATTAGGAATGATTATTTGAATGAAACAAAATTATTAGCAAATTATTTCCTTAGAAGCTTTATAGCTCAATCCTATTCTCTGAAATATATCCTAAAATTTATTGCCGGCTTCCGTGGCTAAAATGGATTTTATATCCATGCCTTGTGCTTTACTGCATGGTGCTCACAGACCTATGAAACCTTGACACCAGTTGTAGCAAGAAAATGCTGCAATATAGAAATGAAGGAAAAGAAAAAACATAACGAAAAGCAACAAAAATACTGCAAAGATTTAAATTAAACAAAATTAACAATCTGAAGGGAAATACAGAGAAGGGAAAAGAAAACAAAGTCAGAAAAAAAAGGCAACACAGTTATAGAAAGAAAAAAAAGGAAACAAAGTTAAAGAAAAAAAAAAAAAAAGAAACAAAGATAAAGAAAGGAAAAAAAGGAAACAAAGTTAAAGAAAAAAAAAAAAAAAGAAACAAAGATAAAGAAAGGAAAAAAAGGAAACAAAGTTAAAGAAAAAAAAAAGGAAACAAAGATAAAGAAAGGAAAAAAAGGAAACAAAGATAAAGAAAGGAAAAAAAGGAAACACAGTTATAGAAAGAAAAAAAGGAAACAAAGTTAAAGAAAAAAAAAAAAGGAAACAAAGATAAAGAAAGGAAAAAAAGGAAACAAAGTTAACCACTTAAGGACCAGCCACTGTGTATATATACGTCGGCAGAATGGCTTGTACAGGCACAATCACGTACCTGTACGTCCCCTTTAACTGCCTGACGTTAGGGTCGCGGCTCGCGACCCCCCTGCCTTCCCCGTGGTCGGACCACGGGTCCCGCAGACTCGATCGCCGCGGCGATCCCCGCGATCGTCTCACGGAGGCATGGAGTGGGGAGATGTTAGTGTAAACACAACATCTCTCCGCTCCCCTACTGACAATGTCACCGATCTCCGCTCTGTGTAATCAGAGCAGAGATCGGTGACGTGTCACTCGTAGCCACGCCCCCACACAGTAGTAATCACTCCCCTAGGCACACTTAACCCCTTCAGCGCCCCTAGTGGTTAACCCCTTCACTGCCAGTGTCATTTTTACAGTAACCAGTGCATTTTTATTGCACTGATCACTGTAAAAATGACAATGGTCCCAAAAATGTGTCAAAAGTGTCCGATGTGTCCGCAATAATGTCGCAGTCACGAAAAAAAAATCGCTGATCGCCGCCATTACTAGTAAATAAAATGCCATAAAACTACCCCCTAATTTGTAAACGCTATAACTTTTGCGTAAACCAATCAATAAACGCCGATTGCAATTTTTTTTTTACCAAAAATATGTAGAAGAATACGTATCGGCCTAAACTGAGGGAAATTTTTTTTTTATATATATTTTTGGGGGCTATTTATTATAGCAAATAGTAAAAAATATTGCATTTTTTTCAAAATTGTCACCCTATTTTTGATTATAGTGCAAAAAATAAAAACCGCAGAGGTGATCAAATACCACCAAAAGAAAGCTCTAATTGTGGGAAAAAAGGACGTCAATTTTGTTTGGGAGCCACGTCGCACGACCGCACAATTGTCAGTTAAAGCGACGCAGTGCCGAATCGCAAAAAGGGGCCTGGTCTTTATGCTGCGCATTGAGTCAGGGCTTAAGTGGTTAAAGAAAGGAAACAAAGCTATAGAAAAGAAAGGAAACAAAGTTATAAAAGCAAAAAAGGAAGTGAAGTTATAAAAAAAGGAGACAAAGAAAAAAATTCCTAGTAATAGACAAAAGGCAACAAAGTTATAAAAACAAAAAAGAAACTATGTTATAAAAAAGAAAAAAAAAGGAATCCAAATTATACAAAGGAAAAAAGAAAACAAATTTAGAGAAAGGAAGGAGGAAACAAAGTTATGGCTCAGTCACACGACCGTTTTTCATGACGAGAAAAGTGCAATTTTTTAGATTGGTCGTGAAAACCGGTCGTGTGTATGCTCCATAGCATTTTTCGCGACTAGAAAACTGCCCGAAAAAAAAATAGAACCTGCTCTATTTTTTCTTGTCGTTTTTCACGTCGTGAAAAACGGTCGTGCGTACGCGTTTACGAGGGGAAAAAAAACGCGCAAGCTCAGTATCAAGTATGAGACAGGAGCGCTCGTTCTAGTAAAACTAGCGTTCAGAATGGAGATAGCACATTCGTCACGCTGTAACGGACTGAAGAGCACAAGGCTGAAAAGCGCGGATCGTCTCTCACCAAACTTTACTAACACGAGGATCAGCAAATGCAGCCCAAAGGGTGGCGCCATCCGAATGGAACTTCCCCTTTATAGTGCCGTCGTACGTGTTGTACGTCACCGCGCTTTGCTTGAGCGTTTTTTTTTTTTTTCATGAACGTGTGTATGCAAGGCAGGCTTAAGAGGAATCACGACGAGAAAAACTTAGTTTTTTTGCATGACATGAATAATGGTCGTGTGTACGCGTCATTATAGAAAGGAAAAAAGGAAACTGAGCTATAAAACAGGAAAAAAACAAACTAAGTTAAAGAAAGGAAAATAAAGGAAACAAAGCTATAACAAGCAAACAAAAGAAACAAAGATTTTAAAAACATATTAAAAAACATACTAAGTTATAGAAAGGAAATAAAAAGGAAGCAGAGTATAAGAAAATAAAAAAAATAAACAAGGTTATAGAAAAGTAAAAAAAATAAAAGGAAAAAGGAAACAAAGTTGTATGAAGTAAAGTAAATTATAGAGAGCAAAAAAGAAAACAAAGTCATGCTCAGGAAAAACAGAAACCAAGTTTTTACAGGAGGATAAAAAATACTAAGCCATAGAAAAGAAAGGAAACAAAGCTATACAGACACAAAAAAGTAAAATAAACATTATAAAGGAAAGAAGGAAAAAAGTAAAAAAAAGTAAAGAAAAAAAAAGTTATAAAAAGAGAAAAGTCATAGAAAGGAGAAGACAGGAAAGTTATAGAAAGGAAAAAAAGAAACAAAGTTATAGAAAGTAAAGAAATATCAAAGTCAACCTGTCCTTTTATCAAAGATTGAGGGCGAGCAATCTGATCAGGTCCGCCTGTCAGATTTTCAGGTGGGCCTGTTCGGAAGTTTCATGCGTTCCTCTGGACCAGTGGGTGTAAATGGACTTGTGTCACAGCAAGCATATTCCAGTGTACAAAAACATCTGCACGACTAGTGTCCCATCCAGTGGTGGCCGTCCATTAGGGGGTCGCCACGAGAAGGGGGCGCCACCCCCCTCTATCACGCCACCCCCCTTTATGAGTAATGGATAGATTCATGCATAGTGTGAATCTATCCGTGACCACCGTGGGTTCAATGTTTCAAAGAGAAACAAGGCTCAGCAAGAAGAGACATTGCCAGACCCAACAGAGGTTGCAGGTTCAGACTTGGGGTCCTAACAGCTTGTGTTCCAAAATGGCCAAGTCGTCTTCCAGACACGAATATAAAAAGAAGACAATGTAGTCATTTTGATACACAAGCTTTGTTTGACCCACACACATACACATTTGAGGTCATGTAATCTGGTGATAGTTTAAAGCGAAGTTCCACCAAAAGATGGAACTTCTGCTTTTCGGAATCCCCACCCTCCGGTGTCACATTCGGCACCTTTCAGGGGGAGGGGGGAGCAGATACCAGTCTAATACAGGTATTTTTCTCCCACTTCCAGGCATAGACAGCCGAGTCACCCGCAGGTATCTACGCCACTTCCGACGCCTTCTCCCCCCCCCCCCCCCGCTGTCTTCTGGGAGACACACAGGTCCCAGAAGACAGGAGGGACCAGTGGGATCATGCAGCACGAGTCGCACATGCGCAGTAGGGAGCCAGGAAGTGAAGCCGCAAGGCTTCACTTCCTGATTCCCTTACCAAAGATGTCGGTGCCTGCACCCGAGAGCCGAGGGACAGATTGGCTTTGGGTGCCGACATCGCGGGCGCCCAGGACAGGTAAGTGTCCTTATTTTAAAAGTCAGCAGCTGCAGTATTTGTAGCTGCTGACTTTAAAAAATATAAAAAAATTAGGAGGAACTCCGCTTTAATATATTTTTTTAATACATATGAAGACAAGTTCTACAAGTTCTATTAGGTTTTTAGTCTGGGCTTCTCCTCTGGGTCACAGGAGTGCAATTCGTTTTGCACTCCTGTGACCCGTTTTCAGCGGAGAGAGGTCTGAAGTCCGCTCTCCGCTGACGTCGCTGCCATCAGTCGGGGCAGCGCGTCATCACGACTTCCAAGTCGGGATCCGCCAGCTGCCCTAATTGACGGCCGTCTCAGCGAGTCGCTGAGACAGCCTCTAACCGCCCCCTCCACTGCTCGGCGCTTTAATGTGCGTGGAGAAGCAGAGAGGAGAGACGCTGACTGACAGTCAGCGGCTTACCTCTTGGGGATCTATGAGAACCGAGCCAGCGGTGATGTTCGGTGGCTCGGTTCTCAGTGCACAGACGGCGGGGGACAGATGGAGCATCGGTCTGATGCTACATCCACCGAGGTAAGTATGGATCTAAAAAGAAAATGTAACCCATACTTCTCTTTTAACCACTTAAGGACCGCCTCCTGTATATATACGTCGGCACTTTGAAGAGGGATATCTCGGTAACGGCAGCAGCTGCTGCCACAACCGAGATATTCATCTCTTCAGGAGGCGATCCTGTAAACGATAATGGTGGTCTCTGCGGCGGATTCGCCGCGAGATGATCATTAACGGCGGCGGGAGAGGGCCTCCCGCCGATCTCCCGCGCCCTCCGCCGCTTACCGGAGCTGTCGGTAGCGGCGGAGGCGATCGGGTTCTCTTTCTAGCTTGGTATGGAGATGAGTGAGGGGAAGATGGTCCCCACCCATCTCCATACCATAGCATTTTAGTCTAAATATGAGATCTGAGGTCTTTTTGACCCCAGATCTCATATTTAAGAGGACCTGTCAAGCTTTTTTCTATTACAAGGGATGTTTACATTCCTTGTAATAGGAATAAAAGTGACCCATTTAAAAAAAAAATTAAAACAGTGTAAAAATAAATAAAATCAGGTAAAATAAATAAGAAAACAAAAAATGTTTTTAAAGCGCCCCATCCCGACGAGCTCGCGCGCAGAAGCAAACGCATATGTGAGTAGCGCCCGCATATGAAAACAGTGTTCAAACCACACAAGTGAGGTATCGCCGCAATTGTTAGAGCGAGAGCAATAATTCTAGCCCTAGACCTCCTCTGTAACTCAAAAGATGCAACCTATAGAATTTTTTAAACGTCGCCTATGGAGATTTTTAAGGGTAATTGTTTGACACCATTCCATGAGCGGGCGCAATTTTAAAGCGTGACATGTTGGGTATCAATTTACTCGGCGTAACATTATCTTTTACAATATAAACTAACTTTACTGTTGTCTTATTTTTTAATTAAAAAAAGTGATTTTTTTCCCCAAAAAAGTGCGCCTGTAAGACCGCTGCGCAAATACGGTGTGACAAAAAGTATTGCAATGACCGCCATTTTATTCTCTAGGGTGTTTAAAAAACAAAACAATGTATAATGTTTGGGGGTTCTAAGTAATTTTCTAGCAAAAAAACGTGTTTTTACTTGTAAACACCGAATGTGAAAAACAGGCTCGGTCCTTAAGTGGTTAAGCGCGGTTTATTATTTAAGTACAAAAGAAAACTCACAGGGGTTATAAGTCTCCCTTACTCTATTCAAAGAGAGAAAAAAAGCAGTTTTGCTTTTGGTTCTACTTTGAGGCTGGGTTCACACTATCGCCGCATCCGTCGCACAGCAGGGGTCCGGTGTTTGCTGGTTCACCGTTTCAGGTCCGATTTCAGCCCGAATTATGGGCTGAATTCGGACCTGAAACGCACCAAAAAAAGGGCACACGTTTTTCCAGCAATTTGCACCGGAGCCGCTGCGGGGATGTGTGAACCGGCTCCATAGAACCCAGCCTGAAAGAAAAAGTAAGGAAAACATTAAAAAAAGCACTTAAAGCGGTGGTTCCGCGGTCCATAGTTTTTTTTTTTCAGTCCATTAAATTTGGTGACAGGTGACTATTTAGTACTCACTCGTCCTGCGCTTTATTACATCCCCCGTCCGTTTTCGTAAAAAAGAAACGTTTATAAAAAAAGGTTGCTGTGCTTTTCCATTTTTGCTTGTGGGCATCGTGAAGCCCACAAGCACAGACTTCCGGGTGGCGGTGAATGCGCGTCTCTCGGCATTCACCGCTCTATCTCATGCAAGCAGTGTTGACGGCGAGCAGCGTCGGAAGTTCCCGCCCCAACAAAAAATATACACAGGTTAGTACGGGGAGGGAGAGCAGATGATCTCGCGAGATTTCACAGCAGCGATCCGCATTGACTCCCGGGAATGCTGACACTTTGCTCCCGGGAGCCGGGGGAAAAGGAATGTACACGCCCATTCCCGCGGGAGTAACAGACAGGAAGTTCCAGAAATAAAGACAAATTAGAAGGTAAATACAACACTTAAAAAAATATTTTTTTGTCATTTGCGCATCTATGCAATGCACAGAAGGGGATAGCATTAAGTCAGTAATTTGGGTGAACCTCCGCTTTAATACTTACCGTATATACTCGAGTATAAGCCGAGATTTTCAGCCCTTTTTTTGGGCTGAAAGTCCCCTCCTCGGCTTATACTCGAGTCAGCGAATCTTAACATTGTAAATAGTACCTGAAAAAAAGTTGAGAGGCTGCGGCGTCCATCGTTTAAATCCCGCGGTCTCTTCCTGGTCCCTTCCGTGATAGGCGATTCTCATCAGACACTCTCTGCCTATCACGAACGTTCTCTCATCCTCACCCATCCCAGCAGACACTGTGTCCAGTGTTCCGCCAATCACAGACGTCTGCTGGGAAACTGAGGATGAGAGAACGTTCGTGATAGGCGGAGAGTGTCTGCTGAGAATCGCCTATCAAGGAAGGAACAGGAAGAGACCGCGGAATTTAAACGATGGACGCCGCAGCCTCTCAACTTTTTTTCAGGTACTATTTACAATGTTAAATTTAAACAGTGAGCTAGGGAACAGTGAGGAGAGGAACAGTGAGGATAGGAACAGTGAGGATAGGAACAGTGAGGATGGGAACAGTGAGGAACAGTGAGGATGGGAACAGTGAGGATAGGAACAGTGAGGAACAGTGAGGATGGGAACAGTGAGCTAGGGAACAGTGAGAATAGGAACAGTGAGGAACAGTGAGGATGGGAACAGTGAGGATAGGAACAGTGAGGATGGGAACAGTGAGGATGGGAACAGTGAGGATGGGAACAGTGAGGTTGGGAACAGTGAGGAACAGTGAGGATGGGAACAGTGAGGATAGGAACAGTGAGGATGGGAACAGTGAGGATGGGAACAGTGAGGAACAGTGAGGATGGGAACAGTGAGGATGGGAACAGTGAGGAACAGTGAGGATGGGAACAGTGAGCTAGGGAACAGTGAGTATAGGAACAGTGAGGATGGGAACAGTAAGGATGGGAACAGTGAGGATAGGAACAGTGAGGATGGGAACAGTGAGGATGGGAACAGTGAGGATGGGAACAGTGAGGTTGGGAACAGTGAGGAACAGTGAGGATGGGAACAGTGAGGATAGGAACAGTGAGGATAGGAACAGTGAGGATGGGAACAGTGAGGATGGGAACAGTGAGGATGGGAACAGTGAGGATGGGAACAGTAAGGATGGGAACAGTGAGGAACAGTGAGGATAGGAACAGTGAGGATGGGAACAGTGAGGATGGGAACAGTGAGGATGGGAACAGTAAGGATGGGAACAGTGAGGAACAGTGAGGATAGGAACAGTGAGGATGGGAACAGTGAGGATGGGAACAGTGAGGATGGGAACAGTGAGGATAGGAACAGTGAGGATAGAAACAGTGAGGATGGGAACAGTGAGGATGGGAACAGTGAGGAACAGTGAGGATGGGAACAGTGAGCTAGGGAACAGTGAGAATAGGAACAGTGAGGATGGGAACAGTAAGGATGGGAACAGTGAGGATAGGAACAGTGAGGATGGGAACAGTGAGGATGGGAACAGTGAGGATGGGAACAGTGAGGAACAGTGAGGATGGGAACAGTGAGCTAGGGAACAGTGAGAATAGGAACAGTGAGGATGGGAACAGTAAGGATGGGAACAGTGAGGATAGGAACAGTGAGGATGGGAACAGTGAGGATGGGAACAGTGAGGATGGGAACAGTGAGGTTGGGAACAAAGAGGAACAGTGAGGATGGGAACAGTGAGGATAGGAACAGTGAGGATGGGAACAGTGAGGATGGGAACAGTGAGGAACAGTGAGGATGGGAACAGTGAGGATGGGAACAGTGAGGATAGGAACAGTGAGGATGGGAACAGTGAGGATGGGAACAGTGAGGAACAGTGAGGATGGGAACAGTGAGGATGGGAACAGTGAGGAACAGTGAGGATGGGAACAGTGAGCTAGGGAACAGTGAGAATAGGAACAGTGAGGATGGGAACAGTAAGGATGGGAACAGTGAGGATAGGAACAGTGAGGATGGGAACAGTGAGGATGGGAACAGTGAGGATGGGAACAGTGAGGTTGGGAACAGTGAGGAACAGTGAGGATGGGAACAGTGAGGATGGAAACAGTGAGGATAGGAACAGTGAGGATAGGAACAGTGAGGATGGGAACAGTGAGGATGGGAACAGTGAGGATGGGAACAGTGAGGATAGGAACAGTGAGGATAGGAACAGTGAGGATGGGAACAGTGAGGATGGGAACAGTGAGGATGGGAACAGTGAGGATAGGAACAGTGAGGATAGAAACAGTGAGGATGGGAACAGTGAGGATGGGAACAGTGAGGAACAGTGAGGATGGGAACAGTGAGCTAGGGAACAGTGAGAATAGGAACAGTGAGGATGGGAACAGTAAGGATGGGAACAGTGAGGATAGGAACAGTGAGGATGGGAACAGTGAGGATGGGAACAGTGAGGATGGGAACAGTGAGGTTGGGAACAGTGAGGAACAGTGAGGATGGGAACAGTGAGGATAGGAACAGTGAGGATAGGAACAGTGAGGATGGGAACAGTGAGGATGGGAACAGTGAGGATGGGAACAGTGAGGATGGGAACAGTGAGGATAGGAACAGTGAGGATGGGAACAGTGAGGATGAGAACAGTGAGGATGGGAACAGTGAGGATAGGAACAGTGAGGATAGGAACAGTGAGGAACAGTGAGGATGGGACCAGTAAGGATGGGAACAGTGAGGATGGGAAAAGTGAGGATAGGAACAGTGAGGATAGGAACAGTGAGGATAGGAACTGTGAGGATAGGAACAGTGAGGATGGGAACAGTGAGGATGGGAACAGTGAGGATGGGAACAGTGAGGATAGGAACAGTGAGGAACAGTGAGGATAGGAACAGTGAGGATGGGAACAGTGAGGATGGGAACAGTGAGGAACAGTGAGGATGGGAACAGTGAGAATGGGCACAGTAAGGATGGGAACAGTAAGGCATTGTTGACCCTCGGCTTATACTCGAGTCAGTAAGTTTTCCCAGTTTTTTGTGGTAACATTAGGTACCTCGGCTTATACTCGGGTCGGCTTATACTCGAGTATATACGGTATATAGTGCTTTAAAAATGACCACTGTTATAAAAAAAAAGGAACCCATTTTTAGGTTGTAGACGCGATCAGGACTCTTCAGATTGTGGAACATCTCTGGAGGCACGGAGGGGTTAAACCCCAGAAAATGATCTCAGATTAGATGAAGTGAACATAAATGGGGGATATTGACACTCATTTAAAGAACAAGATTAGAAAATCTCTTATAAATAGTGAATGAGTACAATTGGAAGCGGAAATTATTGGAATGTTTGTTCAGGTTATTTATTCGGAGCCCCAGTTCATTAGTCCGTTATAAATGAAATAAAGAGGCTTTGTTAGGACGGGGACTTCACTTGACTATGGTAAGCCAGATAAACCGCCTATTGCCATCTTAACAAACTCTACCTTAACCTATTAAAAAACAGGCGACATCCATTTTGGAGTAAAATTGGCCGCATCGGAAATTTTATTAACAAATTACCCAAAATTCTTTATTTACACTCAACAATCCTTCAAAGATGCCATTGTCCCCTGTTAAGGATACTAGAAGGCATTGACCAAATTTCCTTCGTATCAGCGTGACCATCTAAGATCCCAGTCGCAGTGCGCCGACTCAAGGACCATAGCACTCTGAACCTTCCCCACGCTGATACCCATCAACCGATGCCAGCTAAACCACGGTTAACTGGCATCAACCAAGGATCCCATACCTTGATGCAGAGGCGGCTCTTTAATTAGGCAAATTAGGCGGTCGCCTAAGGCCTCGCACTCACAGGGGCCTCATGGTCACCTAACTTACCCAATGTATTACCCCAGTTTTGAGCGACAGGGGACCTTAAGGCTGCTGTGCTCAGGCAGCGTTAAAAGCCCTGACTCAGGAGCGGGGCCGCCAGCGTCCCTAACAACCAGTGAATAACGGCGACACCACCCCTTGTGACGTCAATGATCCAGCATGCCCTCAGTCAATGACGTCACAAAGGGGGCGGGTTCACCAGGTGACATCACCGGGTGGCCCCCGCCCCTTAGTTATTAAAGAGCAATTATTTTCCCATCATGGGCGTGAGTGGGGCCCCATGTCAAGTTTTGCCTAAGGCCTCACAAAGCCTAGAGCCGCCTCTGCCTTGATGGGTCCCCCACTTATGCCAAATTGGTCAAAATGTTTACTGCCTCCAAATATCCCCAACAGCCAATCCAAACCCAAACACATTAATCATATATATAATCCCAACCCATTAGGGCGGGAGGGTGGGAGCTTCCTCTTCCACGCTTGTAGGCAAACTGATCTGGAGACCTCCCCCAAGCCCCTCCTATCCCAGGAAAACATTAACTCTGGCCACCCCCCCCCCTTCCTACCAACTTTCACTCCCCTCATTTTAACCCCAAAATGCAGTACTAGCTACCCAGTCATGCCAGCCCTGCGCTTAATACTTCATATTTGCTACGGGCTTCTCTTTATCTTGGGTACTTTTGAAGGCTTACTGTACATCAACCGGAAAATAAAGTAATAATACTTAAAGCTGAATTCCAGGTAGGGATATTTTTTTCATAGCTGTCCAAGTTGTAAGTATGTATACTATATTGTCAAAAGTATTGGGACACCTGCCTTTACGCGCACATGAACTTTAACGGCATCCCAGTCTTAAGGTCCGTACAGACGGTCTGACTTTTTGCCAACAAACTTCAAAATGAGCAAGTTTGACAAAAAAAAGGCCGACCGTGTGTACGCTCCATCGGACAAACTTTTTTGGTCTTCATCGAAAAAAATGTTCGGTCTGCAAATGAACAAACTTTTCGCCAACAAAAGTCCGACCGTGTGTACAGAAATCCATCGGACTTTTGCCCGAAGTACAAATACGCATGCCCAGAACCAATGTTAAAATCAACCAACAATAGAAGTTGACCAAAGGGTGGCGGTAAAGAGCAGAAAAGAGCAGAAAAACCACGTGATGTTGTAAAAGTTTTGGGAAAGTTTGCAGAAAAGTCCTGCCGTGTGTATGCTATGGGTGTGCCCGGCCAACTCCCTTCGGACAAAAATCCACAGACCGTGCACTTTGCAAAGTACAGTTGCACCACAGCTTAGTAAATGAGGTAAACCTTTACTTTGCAAATAATACCCAATCATGTGCAAGGAAATTAAAAAAACAGCATTTTTGCTTGCACATGATTGGATGATGGAAATCAGCAGTGGCGGCTGGTGTTTTCAACCCCCCTGCCCCCCTTCACTGTTGGCCGGTCGGTCTGGCACTTACCCCATCATGGCGGGTGGTGGGTGGCAGGCAACGTGGTGCAGCGGCTCGGCTCTGAGTCCTCTCCTCCATGGCGGCTTCCAGCTCCTCCCCTCCTCCCCCTAGGCTTCCAATAGGATCGCCTATCCTTTCAGCCAATTGGGTGACCGGTGTCAAAACCTGCTTCCTCATTGGTCGGGAGGAGGATCAGTGTTACAACAGAGAATATTCATTGTTGTAACACACCTGGGTGGGCTGAAAGCGCACTCTCTGCGACCCGAGCCCACCCTATATTGAAGCCTATTAGAGCCTCTGGCTCTAATTGGTGCTTCAAAAAAACAGCCCCTCCCCGTTGGAATTCATGCGCCAGTGTCCTGAAAGGGGCAAGATGCATGGATAGGGGAGGTGGTGATGGACAGAGGGGGGTGGGGGGCCGCACCTGTGCGCCCTTAACCACTTGCTGACCGGCTAACGCCGACCGTGCCCGCAGGACCCCCGGACTCAATGTCCGCCGGTGTCCCGCAATCGTGTCACGGAGCTGCAGAACAGGGAGAGGCCAGTGTAAACACAGCATTTCCCTGTTCTGCCTAGTGACAGGGCAGAGATCCACTGTTCCCTGTCATCGTGAGCAGTGATCACCGTCGTGTCACTTGTAGCCCAGCCCCCTCACAGTTAGAATCACTCCCTAGGACACACTTAACCCCTTCATCGCCCCCTAGCGTTTAACCCCTTCCCTGCCAGTGTCACTGCCAGTGTCATTTACACAAATGCATTTTTATAGCACTGATCGCTGTAAAAATGACAATGGTCCCAAAATAGTGTCAAAAGTGTCCGATGTGTCCGCCATAATGTCGCAGTCACAATAAAAATCGCTGATCGCCGCCATTACTAATAAAAAAAAATTATAATAAAAATGCCATAAATCTACCCCCTATTTTGTAGGCGCTATAACTTTTGTGCAAACCAATCAATTTACGCTTATTTTTTTTTAACAAAAATATGCAGAAGAATACGTATCGGCCTAAACTGAGAAAGAAATTTGTTTTTTTTTATATATTTTTGGGGGATATTTATTATAGCAAAAAGTAAAAAATTTTGCTTTTTTTTTTCAAAATTGTCGCTCTTTTTTTGTTTATAGCGCAAAAAATAAAAACCGCAGAGGTGATCAAATACCACCAAAAGAAAGCTCTATTTGTGGGGAAAAAAAGGACATCAATTTTGTTTGGGTATAAATGTAAAAGTAGTGCTGCGCTGTACATAAATCAGATTTATGTACAGCGCAGCACTACTTTTACATTTATACTTACCTGGGTCTTGATACTACCTCCAGTGCTTGCTGCAGTACTTTTACTTATTAGACTTGGTTGGCGCGGGAATATGTTTATCTTATTTCAATTTTGTTTGGGAGCCACGTCGCGCGACCGCGCATATTGTCAGTTAAAGCAACGCAGCGCCGAATCGCAAAAAGTGCTCTGGTCACAGGAAGGGGGTAAATTCTTCCGGGGGGCTGAAGTGGTTAATGGGCGAGCCGCCCCTGGAAATCAGCATAGCTTCTGCTCATTTACTGCACTTTGCAATGTGCACAGTCTAATTTGCCTTTAGTAAATCAACCCCTTTGTCTTTTAGTTGACCCCCCTTTCCTGACAATGTCCCTTACTCCTTTAACCACTTCAGCCCTGGACCATTTTGGCTGGTTTAACCACTTCCCTACCGCCCACCGTCAAATGACGTCCTTGACTTTGTGCAGTGACATCTGAATGATGCCTGGACCCGGAGAACGAATTGGCCGGAGCCGGATGGGAAGCATAGAGATGACTGGTGACCAGATGGTCACCAGTCCTCTCTATGACCGACGGAGGCCCGGGCGCGACGTTATGACGTCACGCTGGGTTCCCGTTAGGGTGAGCACATTTTCAAACTACCATTCAGGGACACCCTCCCTTCTCAAAAATCAGCTTGTGCTGTAACGAATCACAGCACAGTGATTGGACACAAGAGGCGGGATTTATGATTTCTCCAATCACAAGCAGGGGCGGGGATTGTGCTCCTCCAGGCATTCCCGGCCAGGTCAAGTACTGTCAGTGAGTAAAGCAGTGATGTGGTGGCTTTTTTTGGGGGCATCTGATTGGCACGGGGGGTAGCTGTGTCAATTTCATTCTGGGACACTGTATTGTCCTGGAATAAATATGTGCCCGGGACAGACCTGTAAAATGCGGGACTGTCCCGGGTAATCTGGGACACGTGGTCACCCTAGTTCCCGTATGTAAACAAAACCGTGATCTCGGCTGTCAGCATGAGATTGGTGAATTTTTTTTACCGATCTCATGCTTTCCAGCCTGGAGGAGAGATGTGAGGTCTTATTGACCCCGCATCTCTCCATAAAGAGGACCTGTCACAATAGATTCCTATTACAAGGGATGTTTACATTCCTTGTAATAGGAATAAAAGTGATCAAAAAAACAAAAAAGTTGAAAAAGTGTAAAAAAATTCAAATAAAATAAATAATAATAAAAACTATTTAAAACGCCCCTGTCCCCCGTAGCTCGCGCTCAGAAGCGAACACACACATAAGTCCCACCCACATATGTAAACGCTGTTAAAACCACACATGTGAGGTATCGCCGCGTGCGTTAGAAGGAGTGCAACAATTCTAGCACTAGACCTCCTCTGTAATGCGAAAATGGTAACGTGTAAGAAAAAAAAAAACATTGCCTATGGAGATTTTTAAATACTGAAGTTTGGTGTCATTCCATGAGTGTGCGCAATTTTAAAGCGTGACATGTTAGGTATCTATTTACTCAGCATAACAACATCTTTCACATTATACCAAAAAATTGGGCTAACTTTACTGTTTTGTAATTTTTTAATTCATGAAACCATTTTTTTTCCCCAAAAAAAGGGCGTTTGAAAATTTATTGCGCAATACCGAGCAAGATAAAAATTAGCAATGACCGCCATTTTATTCCCTAGGGTGTCTGCTAAAAAAACATATATAATGTTTGGGGGTTCTGAGTAATTTTATAGCCATAAAATTATGATTTTTACATGAAGGAGAGAAGTGCCAGAATAGGCCCGGTGCTGAAGTGGTTAAAGCGGAGGTGCAGCCAGTTAAAAAAAAAAAAAAAAAGTCAGCAGCTACTAACAGTGTAGCTGCTGACTTTTAATAAGGACACTTACCTGTCCTACTCGCCCGCGATGTCGGTCCCGCCACGGCGATCCTTCGCTGCTGGCAGGTCTCAGGCTCCTCCATCCTGACTAAGGGAAACAGGCAGTGAAGCCTTACGGCTTCACTGCCCGATTCCTACTGCGCATGCGTCACTCGCACGGCGCTTTGTGAATGGGCGGCTTGCCTCCTGGGATACACACAGTTCCCAGAAGGCAGCGCACCCCATTCACAAGAAGAGGAAAACGGAAGTTCTCAATCCGAGGACAAGGAAGAGGCGCAGTAGAGGCAGATTAGAGGACTTCTGCATAGCAACAGGCATTTCGGGTGAGTATAATTTTTTATTTTTTTTTCTATTAATTTTTTTCTTTTTTTTTTTTTTTTAGGATTTTTAAAGTAAAACATTTTTCTGGGTGGACCTCTGCTTTAAAGACCAGGCTCTTTTTTTTTGCGATTCGGCACTGCGTCGCTTTAACTGACAATTGCGCGGTCGTGCGACGTGGCCCCCAAACAAAATTGACGTCCTTTTTTTCCCCACAAATAGAGCTTTCTTTTGGTGGTATTTGATCACCTCTGCATTTTTTTTTTTCTGTGCTATAAACAAAAATAGAGCGACAATTTTGAAAAAAAAGCAATATTTTTTACTTTTTGCTATAATAAATATCCCCAAAAAATATATTAAAAAACCCATTTTTTTTCCCTCAGTTTAGGCCGATACGTATTCTTCTACATATAAACCCAAGCCTTTTGTTCTCCTCCCAAAAAATAAATGTTTTTACTGTACATCACGATGCATGCTTAACATTCCATATCAACATATCCGCCTCTTCTTGCTGCAGGAGCCCTCGTCGTCGTTCTATCTTTAGCAGGTATAAATATGAACATTCTCTGATATAAATTAGACATCTGGGATCTGAACAGGATAGATAGAGCTTTTGTATCTAACCTTCAATGAGGAATCATTAATCAAGTAAATTGCTGTACAGCATAAGGCCTAACATTGAGGACTTCAAAAAAAAAAATGGATCTGGTAATATCCAGCATACATTAAAAGAAAAAAAAAAAAACGAGAAAAGCAGAATATCTCGAGGCAACTCAAGGCGAGAGCTTAAATATTTCTTGAGCCTTGATGACCTTCTTGCCAGTTGAAAATCTATCAGTTGAAAAAGCGACATTAATAAACAAAAAAGGGTAATGACAGCGGCTGAGCCTCACTGATATGTACTGTATGGCGGCTGCTTAACCTGGACATCAGCCAGGAAGTGTTCTGTCTTTTGATACATTTTTATGTAAAAGTGTCTAATTTATAAGGTTTTTTTTTTTTTTTTCTTGGTCTTTATCATTAAAATGTGTAAAGCAGAAGAACTTGAGCCAAACTGCTGAATTCACATTTCAGATACATTCTGTATGAGCAGGGCCGCCATCAGGAACTTTGGGGCCCCTTACCTTACACAGCTTCAGGCATGGGCCCCCTGGAGCAGAGGAGAACCGGGGGGGCGGGGGGGATGATGCTGCTGCGAAGTTAAGAGGCGGGAGGGCAGCCGCGAATTGAGAAGCAGGGGGTGCCACAAATTGAGAAGCAGGGGGGTGCTGCCGCCACAAATTGTTGGAGGTCGGGGGGGGGGTGGCTTTGGGTGCTGACGAACAAAAAATGAACAAAAAACAGGCAGAGTTGCCATCCGATGGCCCTGGGGACCTCTGGGCCCCTTACAAAAAATAAATAAAAATAAATAAATAAAAAATAAAATAAAAATAAAAAATATATTTTTTTTAATAAAAAATACATAAAAAAGGGGGGTTACCATCCCGGGCCCCTTATTAAAAAAAGGGGGGTTGCCATCCAGGCCCCTGGGGACCTCCATGCCCCTTACATCAGTACTTCCTGTACCCCCCCTGATGGTGGCCCTGTGTATGAGTGAGATTTTTTGCTTGGATACGTCATTTTTTACATGGGGTTTACATGCTTCCAGCGCCCCCTGTGAAGGAAATACGAAGACACCCCTATTTTCTGTTGCATCTGTGCTGTCGGCCTGCCCTGTAGACCAGGGGTCACCAAACTGGCACGTTACAAGATTTTATGCGGCCCGCGGCTAGGGTCACTGGCATATCCTCAGTGTGCAGAGATTGAGGAGAAGGGCTTTGATGTAAGGGGGTTCTGTGGCTGGGACCATGATTTAAGGGGGACTCTGATGGGGACCCTGATGTATTAGAGGACTTGGATGGGAACTGAGATGTTGGGGGGACTCCAATGAGGACCTTGACATAGGGGGGACTCTGACGGGGACCCTGATGTAGGGCGGGTGCTGATGTAATAAGGACTCTAAAGTAAGGGGGACTGTGGTGGGGACCCTGATTTAAGGGGGACTCTAAAGTAAGTAGGGACTTTGATGGGGACCCTGATATATGGGGGACTCTGATGGGGACCCTGATGTAAGAGGGACTCTGATGGGGACCCTGACGTAAGAGAGATTCTGGTGGGGACCCTAATGTAAGGGGGAACTCTGATGGAGACCCTGATGTAAGGGGGACTCTTACGGGGACCCTAATGTAAGGGGGTTCTTTGGTAGGGACCCTGATGTAAAGGGGACTTTGATGGAGACTCTGATTTAAGGGAGACTTTGATTAAGACCCTAAGGTAATAAAGGACTGTAATGGGGACTGTGATGTAGGGGGGCCCCTTATGAGGACCTTGACATAAGGGGAACCCTGATGTATGGGGGAGATTTGATGTAATGATGTAATAAGGACTCTAAAGTAAGGGGGACTGTGGTGAGGACTCTAATTTAAGGGGGACTCTGATGTAAGGAGGGACTTTGATGGGAACCCTGATGTAAGGGGGACTCTGATGGGGACCCTGATGTAAAGGGGACTAGATATGTGCAATTCGTTTCGTTTCTAATTCGTTTTTAACGGATTTTGAGAAATTCGAGAAAAAAAAATCGTTTTCGTTTTATTCGTTTTTTTGCTTTTTTTGGAATTCGGAAATGCCGAATTTCTGAATTCTGAATTTCCCGAATTTATGAAAAAAGCGAAAAAACGAATAAAACGAAAAAAAAAACGAATTTTTCGAAATTCCTGAATTTCCGAAAAAAATCAAAAAAAACAAATAAAATGAAAACGAAAAAAAAGAATTTCGGCAGCCACACAAAATATTGACACTTTGGGCCCAATTTGGACATTTTCACTTAGGGGTGTACTCACTTTTGTTGCCAGCGGTTTAGACATTAATGGCTGTGTGTTGAGTTATTTTGAGGGGACAGCAAATTTACAATGTAATACAAGCTGAACACTCACTACTTTACATTGTAGCAAAGTGTCATTTCTTCAGTGTTGTATATATATTTGAATACCATTTTTTACTGTCAATAATAACTGTAAATAAATAAGAATTATAAGGTAAAGTATGTGCAAAGAACTTGGCCATCAAAAGTTTATTATACAGAAATTGATGTTTTGACATATCTTTGCTCTGAGACCTTTATTGCTACCAGGTCCGTTGAAAAGGTCACTAAGCTCGATAGATCAACGTCAACTTTCCTCAGCTCCTGCTCCATGGTCGGCGAATTGTTAAATTGTTATTTGTCAGCTGTCTAATGTACTTTCAAAAATTGGAAAAATGCACTTTAGGGCACATTTCCTTGAAATGACATGCCAGGATGTAACATTTCTCGGATCCCTTGTATAGGTGGAGAAAAAAAAAAACTGACTATAAACATGCAGCTAAATGCTTGCTGAAGCATCTGAAAGAAACGCCACTTGTCTGTGTGATGTCTGTAGGGTTTGGAAGGGTGCAAACATGACACCAATGCCGAGTAGACATATGCAATTCATTTAGTTCCGAATTCGTTTTTTAACGAATTTTGACAAATTTGTTAATTAGAAACTATCCAAATTAATGAAAACTCGAATTTTAACGAATATTTGTAAATTTTAATATTCGAAAATTCCTAAATTCGTACATTTGCACATTTGTAAATTCGTACATTCGTAAATTTGTAAATTTCGTAAATTAGTAAGTTCGGAAATTCGGAAATCTGAAATAATAATTAACTAATAACTATTACTAACTATTAAATTATAGGTATTGGATTTTCCTTTCAAGTTCGGCTGTTAGTGAACTTAACGAATACAAAGTTACGAATTGTTTTTCGAAATAATGAATGCCGAATATAAACAAATGGAAAGTAATGAATTAATAATAATAATAAATAATAATAATAATAAAAACTTTTTATTATTATTATTTATTATTAATTTGTTCCGTTCCATTTGTTTAGATGTGGCATTTGTTATTTCGGATAATTCGTAACTTCAGGTAAACTTGTATTCGTTACGCTCACTAACAGCCAAATTTGAAAGGAAATTCCAATACCTATAATTTAATAGTTATTTTTTCAGTTTTTCGAATTTTCGGGTTTTCGGAATTTCGAATTTCCAAATTTCCGAATTTCCAAATGTAACAATGTACGAATTTACAAATTTACGAATGTACGAATTTAAGAATGTATAAATTTACGAATGTACGAATCTACGAATGTATAAATTTACTAATGTACGAATTTACAAATGTACAAATTTACAAATTTCGATCATAATGAATGACCCGAAAAACGAAAAAAAACAAAAAACGAATGAAACGAAAACTAACGAATTTTTGGGCAGTGCACATGTCTAATGCCGAGTACACACGATCGGTTTTCTCGTCGGTCAAAAGACCGGCGAGAAAACCGAGCACGGCTCGGTCACTTTTCCCTGTGTACACATGGCCGGTTTTCCCCGACATGGTTTCTCTTGGTCGGGAAAAACGGCCGTGTTTATGCTCCACCACAGTGTTTCCCCATAGGAAAACTGCGGTGAAAAAAACGCAGCGATTCGCGACGGGAAAAAATAGAACAGGTTCTAATTTTTCTCCTCGTGATTCTCTGCGGTTTTCCTGTTGGGAAAACTGCCAAGGAGCATATACACGGTCGGTTTTCTCGACCAAGAGAAAACATGACGGTTTTCCCGACGAGAAAACCGGCCGTGTGTACGCGGCATTAGGCTTTTCAGTGCTTATTGTGGAGCCCTTGGACCCCAGCAGCCAGTAGAGGGAGTGAGGTCGTTCAAATACACTTTATTGTCAAAAGTATTGGGACGCCGGCCTTTACACACACATGAACTTTAATGACATCCCATCCCAGTCTTAGGCCCCTTTCACACTGAGGCATTTTGCAGGCGCTATTGCGCTAAAAATAGCACCTGCAATGCGCCCCGAAAAAGCCGCTTCATTGTATCAAGTGTGAAAGTCCAAGGGTTTTCACACTGGAGCGTTGCGTTTGCAGGAGGGTAAAAAAACTCCTGCAAGCCTCATCTTTGAGGCGCGATAGGAGCAGTAAAAATACCGCTCCTACAGCGCCCCTGCCCATTGAAATCAATGGGGTAGCGCCTCCAAAACGCCCGCAAAACGCCGCAAAGAGGCGTTATTGCGGGCGTTTTAAGCCCTTTTTCGGCCGCTAGCGGGGGTTAGAAAAAACGGTATAGCGGCGCTAAAAATAGCGCCGCTATACTATCAGCGCATCCAGTGCTTTAGTGTGAAAGTAGCCTTAGTCCGTAGGGTTCAATATTGAGTTGGCCCGTCCTTTGCAGCTATAACAGCTTCAACTCTTCTGGGAAGGCCGTCCACAAGGTTTAGGAGGGTGTTTATGGGAATGCTTGACCATTCTTCCCGAAGACCATTTGTGAGGTCAGGTACTGATGTTGGACGAGAAGTGAGAGGAAATCCCTGAAAATTAAAGGAATTTCTTGGGGACCCCCCCTCAGGTTATCAGAACTAGTGTCCTCATTGGAAGATTTCCCCTCTATTACTTTTCTGGGGACTACACAAAATTTGGGATTTTCTTTTACTTTCACATTCAATGATAATGGTAAACAGGAGAAATAGAGAGGGTGAATCTCCTTAAAGAGGAGGTCCCACTAAAAAAATAAATATTATAAGCCATCAGCTATAAATACTGCAGCTGCTGACTTTTAATATATGGACACTTATCTGTCCAGGTCGCCCGCGATCTGTCGCTCGAGGATCGGCTGCTGCCGCCGCCATGCTCGGTGAGGGAATCAGGAAGTGAAGTGTTGCGGCTTCACTTCCCGGTTCCCTACTGCGCATGAGCGAGTTGCGCTGCGCGTCTTCACTGGTCCCCGCTGTGTTCTGGGAGCCGAGTGTGTCTCCCGGGGGGGGGAGATCAGTCTGACACACCGCTACACCGATCTCAGTAAAGAGCCTCCGACGGATCACGGCTGATCATGACACATGATCAGCCGTGTCCAATCACGGCTGACCACGATGTAAACAGGAAGAGCCGTTGATCGGCTCCTCCTCACTCGCGTCTGACAGACGCGAGTAGAGGAGAGCCGATCGGCGGCTCTCCTGACAGGGGGGGTTCGCGCTGATTGTTTATCAGCGCAGCCCCCCCCCCTGCGGATGCCCACACTGAACCACCAGGGAAGCCACTAGGACCACCAGGGAAGTGGGCAACATGTGGATGGCCATGTATGTACCCCATGGCCATCCACATGTAAAAAAATATGTGCAATAGATGCCAATCAGTGCCCACACATGGGCATTGACTGGCAACATTATAGATGAAAATGTGATGCGCAGCAATGCCACCCATCAATATCATCAGTGCCACCCATCAGTGTCCATCATTGTCCATCAGTGCCACCTCTCTGTGCCCATCCATGCCCATCAGTGCCACCTCTCTGTGCCCATCCATGCCCATCAGTGCCCACCTATCAGTGCCCACCAGAGCCCATCTGTGCCACCCATAAGTACCCATCAGTGCCGCCAATGAGTGCCCATCAGTGCTGCCTATGAGTGCCCATCATTATTATTATTATATTTAACATGTTTATTTTTTCAAACTTTTTTTTGGTTTATTTAGCAAAAAAAAAAAAAAACTGAGTGGTACGGTAATTAATTAACACCAAAAGAAAGCTCTATTTGTGTGAAAAAAAATGATAATATGGGTACAGTGTAGCATGACCGCGCAATTGTCATTCAAAGTGCAACAGCACTGAAAGCTGAAAATTGGCCTGGGCAGAAAGAGGGTAAAAGTGCCCGGTATTGAAGCGGTTAATATTTGGAAATGTTTTTTTTTTCTCTTATAGGCCATGTAGAGTTCAATCAGAAAGATCAGATTCATAAGAATCAGATTGAGATGTGTGGAGACGGTCTCTATGTTAGTTGCAGGTAGAGTGACCACGTGTCCCAGATTTCCCGGGACAGTCCCGCATTTTGCAGGTCTGTCCCGGGCACCTTCATTCCAGGACAATACAGTGTCCCGGAATGAAACTGACACAGCCACACCCCCCCCCCCCCCCCCCCAGGGCCAATCTGATTTCCCCAAAAAAGTCTGCCACATCACCACTTTACTCACTCACTGACAGTCAGGGCCGCCATCCGGCATGGTGGGCCCCCTGGAGCAGAGAATCGGGGGGGTGCCACGAATTGAGAAGCGGGGGGGTGCTGCAGCCACAAATTATTGAGGTCGGGGGGTTGCCACCCGGGCCCTTGGGGACCTCCGGGCCTCTGGGGGCCTCTGGGCCCCTTACAAAAATAAAAAATAAAAGAAATAAAAAATAATTAAAAAAAAGAAATCATTTTTTTTTTATAAAAAAAAGGGGGGGTTGCCATCTGGGCCCCTGGGGACCTCCGGGCCTCTGGGGACCTCTGGGCCCCTTACAAAAAATAAAAAATAAAAAATAAAAATAAATAAATAAATAATTTAAAAAAAATGAAATAAAATAAAAAAAGAATATTTTTTTTTTTATAAAAAAAAAAAAAAGGGGGGTTGCCATCCAGGGCCCTGGGGACCTCTGGGCCCCTTACAAAAAAAAAATATATATATATATATATATATATATATATATAAATTCTTACAAATAGAATAAGAATAAAAAAACTGTGTATAAAAAAATAATTAAAAAAAAGGGGGTTTGCCATCCAGGGCCCTGGGGACCTCCGGGCACCTTACAAAAAAAAAAAGTCAAAAAAAAAAATTAAAAAAAGGGGGGGTTGCCACCCAGGCCCCTGGGGACCTCCGGGCCCCTTACAGGTGTACTGCCTATACCCCCCTGATAGCGGCCCTGCTGACAGTACTTGTCCTGGCCAGGAATGCCTGGAGGAGCACAATCCCCGCCCCCTGCTTGTGATTGGAGAAATCATAAATCCCGCCTCTTGTGTCCAATCACTGTGCTGTGATTCGTTACAGCACGAGCTGATTTTTGGGAAGGGGGGTGTCCCTGAATGGTAGTTTGGAAATGTGGTCACCCTAGTTGCAGGGCACTGAGAGACATTGTGGCGGGCTCCGTCTTGTAGCAAGGCCGGGGTTAAAGAAGGAAAAAAAAATAAAAATAAATTAGAGCGACATATTTTCATTAAGTGCTGGCAGCAAATAAACAAGAGTTTGTATCCAGAGAGGTCACCACAGTTGCTGCGGATCGATTCCCTGCTGCTCGCTGTAATCTCAACCATGCAATCTATCTATCTGGCCTGACTTTCTTTAAAATAACACCTTCTCTACATCTATAACCATAAACATGATGAGTGAGGAAAAGTCAATATCTATTACAGCCCATCGGCCTCTCTCTTTTACCGGCGGTACGGCTTGTCCCACTGCGATTTGCCTTTATTTGTTTGTTTAGGCAGAAAAACCGCATCAAATCTCATCAATTGATTGCTTTTGTGGAATGTTGCAGAAAAATGTTCAGCGTCTTAAAGAGTAACTCCACTTTTGGTGAGGAAAAAAAAAAAAAAACATTCCCCTCAGGGTGATCTCTGTACAGTGCCTTGAAAAAGTATTCATACCCCTTGAAGTTCTCTAATCGGCTGCTTTCGAAACTGCACATGCGCAGTTTAAAGTCGCTGACAGGGGGAAAAAAATGAAAGTGTTTTACCGCTAGCCTGGCCACTTGCAACCATCTCCTGTACCATGCCTGCAGTCTCTGACTATCCCCTGTGGCATGTCTGCAGTCTCTGACCATTTTCTGCAACATGTCTGCAGTCTCTGCTCATCTCCTGTAGTGTGTCTGCAATCTCTGACCATCTCATCTCCTGTAGTATGTCTGCAATCTCTGACCATCTCATCTCCTGTAGGATGTCTGCAATCTCTGACGATCTCCTGTAGCATGTCTGCAGTCTCTGACCACCTCCTGTACTATGTCTGCAGTCTCTGGCCATCTCCTGTACTATGTCTGCAGTCTCTGACCATCTCCCATAGTATTCTGCAGTCTGACCATCTCCTGTAGTAGGTCTGCATTCTCTAACCATCCCCCATAATGTGTCAGCAGTCTCTGACCATCTCCTGTAGTGTGTCTGTAGTCTCTGACCATCTCCTGTAGTATGTCAGCAGTCTCTGACCATCTCCTGTAGTATGTCCATAGCTCCCAACTGTCCCTGATTTGGAGCAAAGTCCCTCTTTCCCCCTCATTTGTCCCTCATTTTAGTGTGATCTATAAAGCTTTATACAAAATACACTTTTTATCTTTCAAAAAGAGTCTTCCAGTGCTAACCCTTTCATCCCATTTCAAAATTGCTGCATTTGTAAATTTTAAAAGCCAATGTATAGGAATAGTATTGTTAAAAAAAGCTTTTTTTGGGGGTTAATTCTCCTTTTAAGGGAGCGTGGCAGGGGGTGTGTCCTATGCCTACATACATTTGCTAGTAGGTGTCCCTTATTCCCATCTCAAAATGTTGGGAGGTATGGATGTCTGCAGTCTCTGACCATCTCCTTTAGTAGGTCTGCAGTCTCTGAGTATGTCTGCAGTTTTTGACCATCTCCTGTCTTATGTCTGCAGTCTCTGACCATCTCCTGTAGTATGTCTGCAGTCTGACCATCTCCTGTAGTATGTCTGCAGTCTCTGACCATCACCTGTAGTATGTCTGCAGTCTTTGACCATCTCCTGTAGTATGTCTGCAGTCTCTGACCATCGCCTGTAGTATGTCTGCAGTCTTTGACCATCTCCTGTAGTTTGTCTGCAGTCTTTGACCATCACCTGTAGTATGTCTGCAGTCTCTGACCATCTCCTGTAGTATGTCTGCAGTCTCTGACCATCTCCTGTAGTATGTCTGCAGTCTCTGACCATCTCCTGTAGTATGTCTGCAGTCTCTGACCATCGCCTGTAGTATGTCTGCAGTCTCTGACCATCGTCTGTAGTATGGCTGCAGTCTCTGACCATCTCCTGTAGTATGTCTGCAGTCTCTGACCATCGCAATGTAGTATGTCTGCAGTCTTTGACCTTCGCCTGTAGGTATGTCTGCAGTCTCTGACCATCTCCTGTATTATGTCTGCAGTCTCTGACTGTCTCCTGTAGTATGTCTGCAGTCTCTGACCATCTACTGTAGTATGTCTGCAGTCTTTGACCATCTCCTGTAGTATGTCTGCAGTCTCTGACCATCTCCTGTAGTATGTCTGCAGTCTCTGACCATCTCCTGTAGTATGTCTGCAGTCTCTGACCATCTCCTGTAGTATGTCTGCAGTCTTTGACCATCTCCTGTAGTATGTCTGCAGTCTCTGACCATCTCCTGTAGTATGTCTGCAGTCTCTGACCATCTCCTGTAGTATGTCTGCAGTCTTTGACCATCTCCTGTAGTATGTCTGCAGTCTCTGACCATCTCCTGTAGTATGTCTGCAGTCTCTGACCATCTTCTGTAGTATGTCTGCAGTCTCTGACCACCTCCTGTAGTGTGTCTGCAGTCTCTGATGGTCTCCTGTAGCACGCTCACCGTTTTCCTCAATGGTATGAGTAGGCTCATTTAAGGTACATGGTGAACACAACAAAAAGCTCTTTGAAGTTGCCAAAAAAAGGTGAGCGCTTTGCTTCAGGTTGTTGCCTGGAGCTGCAGCGAGCGTTGCCACAGGCAGGATTGTTACGCGCCATGACACCATGTCCCAGCAGATGACTCAGCGGTACCTTTCATCCGGGGAAAAAAACACAGAAATTTGCTTTAAGAATCCAAAACATGAACGGTGTGATAATAATTCCGGCTTCCCAAGCTTCAGAAGGAGTCTTCCATTTTCCTAATCTTTCTGTTTTTCTACTTCTGCCCCGGCATCCCACTCTAACACCGCCATTCACGATCACGGTGCTGAGCCTCTCATCACTGTCACCGGTGACACATCATTAGTACATAATCTCACCTCCATATCACCGGAGTCTGGAGGAATTTCACAAGAAATAGCCGACGCGGTGACTTGATTTTCTCACATTGAGAAGAGAACGTGTCTTTAGCAGCTTCTTAGCTGAAATTTCATAAACATAAAAAGTGTCAGCTTTGCCTGTCCGCGGGAATCGCTTCTGCCGGGGCGGATTTCAGAGCAAGATGTATTTACGGCCCCCGTCTTCCCAACAAGGTGGGTGTTTTTTTTTTTTTTTTTTTTTTTTAGAGGATTGAGCTTATTGCATCATTTCAATAAACATTTTCCTGTCAACAAGTGAAAATTGGACGTCTTGACATGACACCGCTCAGTGTTTAATCTGTGGATTATGTACGGAAATATTCTTTATTACCGGGAAGAGGTATTCAAAGGGAATGTTAACGTCTAAAATAAAATGTTTTAATGTACACTATATGACCAAAAGTATTGTGACGCCTGCCTTTAAACGCACATGAACTTTAATGGCATTCCAATCTTAGTCCGTAGGGTTTAATTTTGAGTTGGCCCCGCCCTTTGCAGCTATAACAGCTTCAACTCTTCTAGGAAAAATGTCCACGGTTTTGGAGTGTGTCTATGGGAATGTTTGACCATTCTTCCAGAAGTGCATTTGTGAGGTCAGGTACCAGTGCACAAAGCAACATCGCATTGCTTGATCGAGATGGGGCTCAGGTAAGTATTAGGGGGCTGAGGGGTAGGGTGACCAGACATCCCCGGTTTCCGGGGACAGTCCCCGGATTGAGGACACTGTCCCCGGAACAAGTCTGTCCCCGGTTTTGTCCCCGGATTGGATTTGAACAGGGGCTGGGGCAATTTCAAAGACAGTCAGTGCAGAATAAAAAAAATATAAAAAATCTGAATTACACCCCCCCCGCTCTGCCGCTCCTACTAGCTTAGGGGGGGGGGTGTATTTTTTTCCATTATCTGTGCCCCTTTCTGATGATCATGTGCTGGTCGGAGCGGAGGGCCGCCTGCCTGCTTATCTCCTTGTCTTCCCTGGTGGAGTGATCTTCCTCCGCACCCCATCCAGTAGTAGCCGGGGCCCGGAAAGTAATGCAGCGTACACACGACCGTTTTTAATGTCATTGAAAAAAACCGACATTTTTCTCGACGTGATTTTTCGTGTTTCCTCTCAAGCCTGCCTTGCCTACACACTATCGTTGAAAAAAATGTTTGAGTAAAGCGCGGTGACGTACAACACGTACGACGGCACTATAAAGGGGAAGTTCCATTCGGATGGCGCCACCCTTCATGTTAGTAAAGTTTGGTGAGAGACGATTCGCGCTTTTCAGCCTCGTGCTTTTCAGTCCGTTACAGCGTGACGAATGTGCTATCTCCATTACGAACGCTAGTTTTACCAGAACGAGCGCTCTCGTCTCATACTTGATTCTGAGCATGCGCATTTTTTTTCACGTCGTTAAAGCCTACAGATGGCCGTTTTTCATGACGAGAAAAACGACGATGTAAAAAACGACGTGAAAAATTAGAGCATGTTCCAATTTTTTCATGGCCGTTTTTCACGTCGTGAAAAATGCTCTGAAGCCCACACACAATCGTTTTTAATGACCATTTTAAAAAAAAAACATTTTTCTCGTCATTAAAAACGGTCGTGTGTATGCGACATTAGACTTGACAGACTGTGAGGCGGGTGGCAACGAGCAGAGCGTCGCTGATTGCTGCCATTACTAGTAAAAAAAAAATATATGTCCCCGGATTTCATTTTAAAAATCTGGTCACCTTACTGAGGGGGGCTGCTATAGAATGCATTAAGATGAAAAACATCTGCCTTTAGAACCACTTTAAGGGGCAGGTATGCCTGAAGGGAGCCCACACCTCCTTAAAAGGTACAGGGATGCATCGGACACCCAGAAAAAGCACAATGGCAGCTGAAGGTATCCAGTGAATCCCTGCAACAACAAAGAACACGGAGGAGAGATGGGTTTGCATTAAGTGCATATTAAATAAGGGCATTAGCCAATGCATCCCATTGGGTAATAAATTTAAAAGATCGAACAAATGTCCTGGATGGCTTAACTCCAATGTAAAAATGCATATAAAAGCAAAGGAGAAGGCCTTCAAAAAATACAAGGTTGAGGGATCATCATCAGCATTCCGATTTTATAAAGAATGCAACAAGAAATGTAAGGGTGCAATTAGGGTGGCTAAGCTAAGATAGAACATGAAAGACACATAGCGGAGGAGAGCAAAAAAAAAAACCCAAGATATTCTTTAAGTATGTAAACAGTAAAAAAGGAGGACAGACCATATTGGCCCCACAAAAATGAGGAAGGACATCTGGTTACAAAGGATGGGGAGGTGGCGAAGGTATTGAATTTATTCTTCTCCTCAGTCTTCACAAGGGGCTTCAGTAACCAAAACTGCAGTGTCTATCCTCATGACACATAACAGAGGAAAGAATTAAAATTAGACTTGGGAAACTTAACATTAATAAATCTGGGAACTTAGTCAAGTGATTGTCAGACCATTGTTCCTAATTTTTACTAACAGTCCACTGACTGGAATGGTACCAGCTGATTGGAGAAAAGCCAATGTAGCACCAATATTTAAAAAGGGCCCAAAATACATACCTGGGAATTACAGACCAGTTAGCCTAACATCAATAGTATGCAAGCTCTTGGAGGGGATGATAAGGGACTATATACAAGACTTTAGTAATGAGAACGATATCATTAGCAGTAATCGGCATGGATTCATGAAAAATCTTCTTGCCAAACCAATCTATTAACCGTCTATGGAGGAGGCGAGTTGCCATCTAGATAAAGGAAGGCCCGTAGACGTGGTGTATCTGGATTTTGCAAAAGCATTTGACACAGTTCCTCATAAACGTTTACTGTACAAAATAAGGTCTGTTGGCATGGACCATAGGGTGAGTACATGGATTGAAAACTGGCTACAAGGGCGAGTTGAAAGGGTGGTGATGAATGGGGAGTACTCAGAATGGTCAGGGGTGGAGAGTGGGGTCCCACAAGGTTCTGTGCTGGGACCAATCCTGTTAATTTATTCATAAACGACCTGGAGGACGGGGTAAACAGTTCAATCTCTGTCTTTGCAGACGATACTAAGCTAAGCAGGGCAATAACTTCTATGCAAGATGTGGAAACCTTGCAAGAAGATCTGAACAAATTAATGGGGTGGGCAACTACACTGCAAATGAGGTTCAATGTAGAACATTGTAAAATAATGCATTTGGGTGGCAAAAATATGAATGCAATCTATACACTGGGTGGAGAATCTCTGGGGGAATCTAGGATTGAAAAGGACCTGGGGGTCCTAGTAGATGATAGGCTCAGCAATGGCATGCAATGTCAAGCTGCTGCTAACAAAGAAAACTGAATATTGGCATGCATTATAAAGGGGATTAAATCCAGAGATAAAACGATAATTCTCCTGCTCTACAAGACTCTTTTCCGGTCGCACCTAGAGTATGCTGTCCAGTTCTGGGCACCAGTCCTCAGGAAGGATGTACAGGCAGTCCCCGAGTTACGAACACCCAAGTTACGAAGGACTCCTACTTACGAACGGCCTCAAATGCCAGCCACTTGTGCTCCGCGCTGGTCCTGGATACCTCCGAGCACCTCCGGACACATCCCACACTGCAGTACTACATGTACTGCATGGCCAGAGGAGCCCCAGATAACATAACAAGCGCCCGGAACATCCCACATCCATGACAGGCGGAAGTTACACTTACGATCGCAGTGTTGCGACTTACGAACAACTTCGACTTACGAACAAACCTACAGTCCTTATTGTGTTTGTAACTCAGGGACTGCCTGTACTGGAAATGGAGCGAGTACAAAGAAGGGCAACAAAGCTAATAAAGGGTCTGGAGGATATTAGTTATGAAGAAAGGTTGTGAGCACTGAATTTATTCTCTCTGGAGAAGAGACGCTTGAGAGGGGATATGATTTCAATTTACAAATACCGTACTGGTGACCCCACAATAGGGATAAAACTTTTTTGCGGAAGGGAGTTTAACAAGACACGTGGCAACTCATTAAAATTAGAAGAAAATAAGTTTAACCTTAAACTACGTAGAGGGTTCTTTACTGTAAGAGCGTCAAGGATGTGGAATTCCCTTCCACAGGCGGTGGTCTCAGCAGGGAGCATCGATAGTTTCAAGAAACTATTAGATAAGCACCTGAACGACCGCAACATACAGGGATATACAATGTAATACTGACATATAATCACACACAGGTTGGACTTGATGGACTTGTGTCTTTTTTCAACCTCACCCTACTATGTAGTGCACAGATTGCACAAGTGAAAGCTGGTTAATGAGATTTGGACAGCCCTGGGTCTTCTTTCTGGGGAACAGGTGCTGAACTGTCTGGGTGGGCAATGACCTGAGTCACCTAGGCTTGTCTAGGTGACTAGTTGTTACTTAGCTTACAGTTTAATTAGATCACTGTTAGTTGCTAGCTGTTGAATAACTTACTGTTTATGTTAGTTGGTCATTAGATATACTGATGATATTACTGTTTACAGTTTGCATTGTTTAGGGTAATGTGATCAAGCTCTTACCTGATCTTCTGTGGTATAAATTCTGTGTGAATTTACAATAAAGAGAGTTCCAGTTTGCACCTAAGCCAGTGTCGTCTAGTTCTTGGGTGCAATTCCTAGCTATAATACCTGGTTCCTAGTTCCAGAGTGGAGGAAGCGGTATCTTGGCGGAGTCACCCAGGCTGGGTGCTAGGCGGTCCGTCACACCCTCCTTCTCTAGGGAAAATTGAGCCTTCTAGTGGCCACATAGGGAATTGCAACAGAACCACTCAACCCCTTCCTACACACTGATCAGTGTGTTCTGACTGCGAAAAGTCCTGACAGGGGCAGGATTTCCCATCCTCCTTGTTTGTTTGAATAGACGAATCTACGGCCAACGTAAGGCAACATCAATGATGACCAGCTTCTAACACCAAAAACATAACACAGGTAAAAATTTGTATACATCGATTACTTTAACAGTGAAGGCTTAATATCATATATTAAGGGGCACTGTGATATCATATTTACTATATAACCTGGATAATACTCTTAAAAAATATATATTTTATAAGATTTTTTTTTTTTCAAATTTTAAAAAATGTTTACATATTTACTGTATAACCTGTTGCAAAGGGCTTTAGAAATTAGGGCTAAATATAATAATGATACTAATATAAACAACAATTTGTAAAGCTTACAGCAATTAGAATTTCCACCCCCACAGAAATGAGTTCAGAATCAGCCACCTTACGGTTCTCGCGTCTCTATTAAGCGGCGTACAAGCCGTGAACCTTATCCATTTTGAATTGCTGTTTCATTATGTAAAACAGATGGAAATTTTGAACTGATTTTATTAGGCCTTTCTGGAAAAGCAATAAACAAAATTAAATAATTAGTCAAAATCAAAATTGTCTTGCCTGGGGCGATCTGTTTGATTACACAAGATGGCAATAGTCGTGATTGATTTTGGGCTTTTTATCATCTCGCCAACACAGGTTTTAATGCGAATGACTTTGGAAAAGGTAGCTTGAAAAGTGTTTCCAGGTCACTTTGATACGGAGTTGGTAAATCTCAGCCACTCGTGCGTGTAAACTTATTACGCTCCCCGCCACATCTTGACTCCTGAAGTGCTCATCAATACCATCGGGCTTTATTTAAAGCAACCCTCCAGTCAAAGAGCTGAAAAATATACAGGGAACTATTATAATTGCAAATATATTTGTAAAGTACTGCATGGAGTCCTGAAACCCACACCCCCCAAGACCAGGGTCGGGACAAGGGGTGGGCAAGAGGGGTATCTGCCCGGGGCACTGTGATATCATGTGAGGTGTGTTCGGAGGGGAGGGGGGCACCGCAAGGAGATTGAGGGGAAGGGGATTTGTTTTGGGAGGAGGAATTTGGGGGGCAGCAGGGGAAAATAATTGTTCTAGAAGGGTAAATATAGGGGGGTGGTTTGCTAGGAGTGAGAGTAGAGTGATTCAGGGGGATTTTTTTCTAGGAGAGGATTTGGGGGGGTTTGTTCTAGGAGGAGAACTTGTTTTGGGGGGAGGGGTTGGGGGGATTTTTGCTAGTAGGGATAATTGAGGGGTGTTTGTAGTGGGGGGATGGGGGAGGAGGATTTGAGCTAGGAGGGGTGATTTTTTAAGGGGGTGGGCCATTTGTGCTGGGGGATTTAGGGGATGGGGGGGCAAAGATATATGCTGGGGGGGATTTCAGCAGGGGTGCTGATTTGTATTGGGATTAGGGGAATTTATGCTTAGGAGGTAATCATGCAGATTAGTGCCCAATTTTTTTTTTGGGGGGGGGTGTGCTGACACATAATGCTCATACTTCTTGGGGGGGGGCACAGTTTGGCATGTTCGTCCTGGGCTCCATGTGACCTTGTCCCCGCACTGCCCAAGACTATACTGTCTAAGAGTCTAAGTGTAGCGCTACCCCCGCAGGAGCCGCTGTACTTTAACAGGGTTTTTCCCAAATTAGTACAGAGGAACCCAGTCACACAGCAACAGTCCATTCACCACTTGACGACCAGCTCATAGCAAAAATACGCCATTTGACGTTAAATACCGGCGTTATGGTAGCAGTTGGCTGCCAAAACCCTGGTATATTTTTTACTATAGCCGATTCTCTTTTAGATAAAAGTGGTGACGTAGGTGGATTCACAGAGGAATCACTTTCAGAAGCGGTGGGAGTGGTGCACCCCCCTCCCACCACTTTCCAGTCGTTCCTGGGCTTTTTGTGTGGGGTTGTTTTTCAGGGGTTGGGTATGGACCCTTAGTTCCAGTGAAGGGAACTCTTAAGAGCCGGTTCACACACAGGCGACACGACTTTGGGAGCGACTCGGCAAGGCGATCTGAAGACGACTTCAGAGGCGACTTGCAAAATGACTTCTGTATTGAAGTCAATGCAAGTCTCCCCGAGTCGCCCCCAAAGTTGTACAAGAACCTTTTTCTAAGTCTGAGCGACTTGCGTCGCTACTATTAGAACTGTTTTATTGAACAGAGCGGGACGCGACTTGTCAGGCGGCTGAGTCGCCTGACGAGTCGCCCCTGTGTGAACCGGGTCTAAGGCGTCAGCATACCAATGGACAATTTTATGCTCCTAACTTTGTGGGAACAATTTGGGGACGGCCCCTTCCTGTTCCAACATGACTGCACACCAGTGCACAAAGCAAGGTCCATAAAGACATGGATGAGTGAGTTTGGGGTTGGAGGAACTTGACTGTCCTCCACAGAGTCCTGAGCTCAACCCGATAGAACACCTTTTCGATCAATTAGAGCGGAGACTGTGAGCCAGGCCTTCTCGTCCACATCAGTGCCTAATCTCACAAATGCGCTTCTGGAAGAATGGTCAAACATTCCCATAGACACACTCCTAAACCTTGTGGACAGCCTTCCCAGAAGAGTTGAAGCTGTTATAGGTGCAAAGGGTGGGCCAACTCAATATTGAATCCTACAGACTAAGACTGAAACAAGAAAAGGGGCGCCTCTGAGTATATATCATAAGAATAATTTAATAAACAACAACATCCACTCACATGGAGAACAGGTAAGTTGCATTCAGGTCCGGTTGCTGGGCTGAAGAGATGGTGGGACTGCAAATCACAGCAAGTCCCGTAAAGCTGGCACCACATCAGATCTGTGCAGGATGGAGTGGGATGGCTGAGCACAGCGTGATTTTCTTCAGTGATCCAGGCTTGGGCATATCATGGTCTATCAGAGAAAGTCCGTCTGAAGAAGATATGAGTTCCAGGTAAGGTGTAGTCGAGAAGGACAAGCGTCAGTGGTTATGGCAAGCCGCGCTGTGGCTTCAGTGTGCACTCTGTCTCTGTAGAGTAGGAAGTAAACACGGCCGTGTATTCAGAGTGAGGCTTGGTGAGGTTTGGAGAGCATCACAGCACGGCGCCCGGCAATGACATCACACACATGTGACATGTTTCAAAGCTAGCAAGCCATTGGTGGAAGAATGGCCGCGCCTCTTTTTCAAGCATAAAGTGTTTTGGTTTTCTTGGTGGCTGCCCTGACTGATCCCCTGCCATATAGTTCTATGTGTGCATATATATATGTGTGTATGCACACACCTTCTTACCTCTGCCCTTGGACTATTGGGTACTACTACTTGAGGTACCTGTGCTTTGCGCCTTTTTTACTTGTTTAGTACAGACTAAGACTGGGATGCCATTAAAGTTCATGTGCGTGTAAAGGCAGGCGTCCCAATACTTTTGGTAATATAGTGTATGTAACTATAGTATAAATATAGAAAAAGAAAGGAAGAAAATGTGGCAAAGACCGATGATTACATTGACTTGATTGAAAAATGCTTTCATAACTTCAGAAGATTATATAGGTCAAGTAAAGCTTGTTTTATAGGTTTTATAGGTTTGCCTAGATATGCATTCTAATAACGAAGTGCAAAGAGCAATAAAGTATGCTAAGCCACAATGCCAATCAAAAAATATATGAGGCTAATACTCAGAGCAAGCAGAACGGAACACTGACTCTACGAGCATTAGAATCAGAGAGGAACGTTCGTCTTAATCACCTCAATGCCGACCTGTAATATCCCTTCATCATTACCAGGCCTTTTTTTAGTATCCAGTACTGTGATAATTTGACAATTACTCGGCCATGCAATGGCATACCCAAATTAACTTTATATTATAATTTTTTTTTAGGAGAGATTTCTTTTGGTGGCATTTAATAATTTTTTACCATATAGAAAAAAGACAAAACATTTTAAAAAGCTGTTTGAAATCTACGGAAAGTGTTTTTATTTTATATACACTCACCGGACACTTTATTAGCTACACCGGTTTAATTGCCTGGTAACACAATTTGCTAATCAGCCAATCACATGGCAGAAACTCAATGCATTTAGGCCTCTAGACATGGCAAGGAAGACATGCTGAAGTTCAAACCGAGCTTCAGAATGGGGAAGAAAGAGGATTTAAGTGACTTTGAACGTGGCATGGTTGTTGGTGGCAGACGGGCTGGTCTGAGTATTTCTGGGATTTTCACACACATCCATCTCTCGGGTTTACAGGGAATGGTGGGAAAAAGAGAAAATATCCAGTGAGCGGTAGTTGTGTGGAGGAAAATGCCTTGTTGATGTCAGAGGTCAGAGGAGAATGGGCAGACTGGTTCCAGATGATAGAAAGGCAACAGTAACTCAAATACCCACTCGTTACATCCAAGGTATGCCGAATAGCACCAGAATACAGCAGCAGAAGACCACACCGGGTGTCACTCCTGTCAGCTAAGAACAGGAAACTGAGGCTACAATTGGCACAGGATCACCAAAATTTTAGGAGAAGATTGGAAAAACGTTGCCGGGTCTGATGAGTCTCGATTTCCGCTGCGAAATTCAGATGGTGGGGTCAGAATTTGGTGTAAAGAACATAAAAGCATGGATCCATCCTGCCTTGTATCACCGGTTCAGGCTGGTGGTGGGGGTGTAATGGTGTGTGGGGATGTAGGTGAGTTTTTCGAAGTTGTAATTTTTTTTCACGTTTTTTGGAAAATTAGGAAATTTAAAAGAAATGTTACTGTAACCAGTGCAGTACAACGTCATCATTTAACTGGTGTGGGTGTGATCGGGGACACTGAATGGTGACAGTATTTTTTATGAAATATATATGTAGCGCCCCGCTCCTTTCAAGTAGGCGCTATATGTAAATTTAAGTTCTCTGAGCTGTAGTTTGGCTCAGAATGATTGTGTTAAATTGCTGGTCTCTGTTCCAGTCCAGCTGTGTTGCGCATTTTCCAATTGACTGTAGGTGTCGCTGTCACCACAGGTCAAGGTTGGAAATGCAACAGCCCAGTGGGAGTGGTTCACCCGCTGTGCATTCTGCGAGAGGGTACTTAAGGGACAGACACCGTTTTTTGGGGTTCGTCTTCCGATCCTGACCTGATGGCCCTCCTGGCCTCAGGTATGTCGTAGCAGCTTTTCTGCCTCGGGGCCTGCTGGCCCGAGGCTCCGTTACTGATAGTAGGCCCAGGAGCTTCTGGGGCCTACTGGTCCAGGGGTGGTCCCGTGCTGTTTTGCCTGCGGGACGAAGCCGAGCAATTGGAGAAACCAGGGGAGGACTTTTCTCAGAGAGGACCGAGCGAAAGGGCTGGTATCTCAAGAAGAGCCTGGAGACTCAATTGGGGGACGCATCCTGACCAATCTACCTCACAGTGCTGCCGGCTGGCTGAAAGAAACTGGTACTGTGTAGCAGACATGGGAGTAAGTCACACATGTGCAAGTCACAAGCAAGTCTCAAGTCTTAACCTTCAAGTCTCAAGCAAGTCCCAAGTTACTGTGGCGATAAGCAAGCAAGTCAAGTCGAGTCATTTATTTTGGTCAAGTCACAAATCAAGTCAAAATACTGATCTACCCCATTTCCACCTTTAAATGAGTTAAAAATCAGTGTTCAGGAAAGGTTTTTGTTTTATTTTCAACATTAACAAAACTGCTTAGTGCTTTTTTTGCCTCACTGTGCCCATGCCTCACTGTGCCCATGCCTCACTGTGCCCATGCTTCACTGTGTGCATGCCTCACTGTGCCCATGCCTCACTGTGCCCATGCCTCACTGTGTCCACCCCTCACTGTGCCCATGCCTCACTGTGCCCATGCTTCACTGTGCCCGTGCCTTACTGTGCCCATGCTTCACTGTGCCCGTGCCTCACTGTGCCCATGCCTCACTGTGCCCATGCCTCACTGTGCCCGTGTCTCACTGTGCCCATGCTTCACTGTGCCCGTCAGCCGTGTACTTGATCGGTGGCGTCCCGGTGGCCATTCCAGTATTCAAAAGCCGCGCCTCCTCCTTGTCTGTGATAGGCGGAACACTCAATTTCCCAGCATTCAGTGTTCCGCCTATCACGGACATCCGCTCATCCTCATAACACAGACGAGGATAAGAGGATGTCCGTGATAGGCTGAACACTGCCTGCTGTGAAAATGAGTGTTCCGCCTATCACAGACGAGGAGGCGCGGCTTTTGAACACTGCAATGGCTGCCGTCTGTCTGCATGACGCGCTGATCAGGTAGGCAAATGGCAGCTTGCGATTAGTGTTAGTGGTGCCAAGTCATTGCAAGTCATATAGCCCAAGTCAAAGTCAAGTCGCAAGTCATTAGTGACAAGTCAAAGTCAAGTCGAGTCATTTATTGAATTCTGTCAAGCAAGTCGCAAGTCCTCAAACACGTGACTCGAGTCTGACTCGAGTCAAGTCATGTGACTCGAGTCCCCCACCTCTGCTGTGTAGGTGTGTCTTTTGAACTGTGCAAAGTGTGTGGTTATGCCGTCCTGTGGCAGAGGACTGTACAACGACTCCATTACATTCATCAAGTCTGTGGCAGAGACTTTTGACCGAGTTTCGCACCAGTTGCTAGGTCAGTGAGAGAGGCCTATCCGGTGGTTGCTAGATCCAGTGTGGAAGCTGTTTGTCCTCTGGATCAAAGAAGTACCCGTGATCCGCAAAGCAAGGTACCTGAATCTCCCCCATCCCTCTGACGTTATTTAATAAAACCATTGAAAAAGAGACTAAGTGTTTGGTGCAGACATCTGTGAACAACTCTCCAATGGGAGGTCGTAGGTTTCCTTATCAATAGGAAGAGCGAAGGATGGCCATCACGGGGTCCAAATGTTACAGTGGTGGGCAGGAGGGGCGGCTGCCCTGGGCACCGTGGTATCATGTGAGGTGGGGGGGCACCACAAGGAGATTGGGGGGAGGGGGTTTGTGTTGGAAGGGGGAATTTGAGGGGCGGCAGGGTGTAAGTATTGTTCTAGCAGGAGACATTTTTTTTGGTGGAGGGGAAGAAGATTTATTCTAGGAGGGGCGAATTTGAGGGGAATTTGTGCTGGGAGGGGGAAATGTGAAGTGGGGGGGGATGTGTACTAGGAGGGGATATTTTAGCTGTAGAGGATTTGTGCTAGGAGGGGTGCATTTTTTTTTGGGGAGGGGTGGCATTTGAGTTGGGGGGGGCAAAGATTTGTGCTGAGATGGGGGATTTCAGAAGGGGTGGATTTGTATTTGGAAGAGGGGGAATTTATGGTTAGGGGGTAAGCATACAGATTAGTGCTCACTGTTTTTGTGGGGGGGATATAATGTTCATACATCTTGGGGGGGAGGGGGCACAGTTTGGCATGTTCGCCCTGGGCTCTAGATGACTTTGTCCCAGCACTGGTTCCAACCACAACATTTTTGGAGATATCGGCATCCACAGAATCACAATCCGGGTTGGATTTTCCCACCTGTCCCTCGATCTTGTTTTGCGTTGATGTTTTTATACGCCTTCGGGAGTTGGGAAAACCAATCTGATCCTTGTGCAATGCCAAGTTTTACTATGTGAGAATTTGAATTACTGTCTGGAATTTGACATTTGGCCTAGGAAACTGGCCGTGATAAATGAGGCATTTTCGGCTGCAGCAAAATAAAAAATATCAATCATTATTTGTTAACAGCAGAAGCCCGAAACGAAAGCCGCCTAACTAATTTTATATTCCTTTAAAGGAATACTCCACTTTTTCCAAAATCAATATAACACGTGTTATTGCGACCTACAACATTTTGTAATTTTATGATCTTAAAACTGACTTTTTCATTTCAATTGGCAGCTGCTAAGATTTAGGAAAACCACAAGAAAGTCAAATTTGTTACGTTCCTTGCAACCATGGCAATCTGAAGGAGTTCTGCAGATTGTGTGCAGACTGAGGCCGGAAATTATATTTATTGCTCATGGGATTGACTCGCGGCTCTTCCCAGAAGTCTTAACAAGGTGTGAGGCCCTATTTCAGGTATCACCTGACACCAGTAGTGTCATTTTTGGTGAGATATCTTTGCAACTTGCACTACTGAAGGGATACAGGTGGTTCCCTTTTTTCTTTTTATCACCCTGAGATAGGTCCCGCTATTCACAGACAGTTTGAAAATGTACCATACAAACGTTTGCTAAAATCCTTGAACTGTATATCGTTCATTAGGAGATTACACTTTTGTTTCAACAAAATAGAACTTTGCTAACCTATGATAATACTGTCAGTGTACGTACCTTGCCGGGCGCGTCGGTGGTCGCTTCGGTGTGCGTTCGCGTGCACCGATGCGCGCTGTGGTTTGGCATGTTTCCATCCGCGCTGGTACACTTCCTGGATCGCGGGTGCGCGTGCCTGTGCGCGTCCGGTGCGTGCGGGTGCATGTGCGCGCATTTCGGGTGCGTGCACGCGCGCGCCGTGCGCACACCCGCGCACGCCGGTTTGCTTATTTAAACCCCTGGAACACTTCAGACCGGTGCTGTCTGATCTGCAGTCCCCTGTGTATCCTGCTCCTGTTGTTCGCCTGGAATCCGACCTTCTGACCACCCGGCTTGTTACTGGACTTTCCTTGCTATCCGCCTGCACCCGACCTCGGCCTGTCTTTGACCCTGAACCTGCCTACCCCGCTGTGCCACATTGCCCGAACGTTGCCGAACCCTGCCTGTCTGACCGCCCCTTCTGCTTCTGCCCCGCTACGCTGCTCTGTATACCTGCCTGCCTACCTACCTGCCTGCAGCCTGCCTGGCTCGCTACCCTTCTGAACCCAGGATCCGGAGCCGCTCTCTTGAACCGCTCTCAGGCTCTCTTACCCTTCCGCACTCCCGTGCCTCCTGTCTGCACTACCAGGGGCCCGTGAGTCGGATCCGTACGGGTGACCTCTCTCTGCTCCAACGGACTCGCTGATCAGGTGCGTATCCCGCTGACAGTATCAGACAGCCATGTCCGAGTCCGAGCAGGGGAGGGATCCCATGGAGGAATTATGCCGACACCTGAACGGGCTGACGCAAGCCGTGAAAGACCTCCAAGCCGGCTATACCAGGTTGGAGGAAAGAGTTCAAGTCCTGTCCTCGCCTGCCAGCCCGCAAGGCACCACATCCACGGGATATCTGGCTACACCCTCCGTCGTCATGCTTCCTCCGGAACCCAGGGTCCCTACACCCGAGAAGTTTGCGGGCAATCGCAGCAAATACCGAGCGTTCCGCAACGCTTGCAAGCTTTTCTTCGCCCTACAACCCCGCACCTTTTCCCTGGAAGCAACCAAAGTGGGCTTCGTCATCTCCCTACTGACCGACGAGCCGCAGGCCTGGGCGCACCGCCTTCTAGAGCAGAAAGATGCCTGCTTGGAGACCCTTGCCACGTTCTTTGCCGCAATGTCTCAACTCTATGAGGATCCGCAACAAGCGGCTACTGCAGAATCTGTCCTCCACTCCCTCCTGCAAGGTCGCAGAGCGGCCGAGGACTACGCGGCAGATTTCAAACGTTGGAGCTCTGACACAGAGTGGAATGACGCTGCTTTGCGCTACCAATTCCGGATGGGCCTGTCGGATCAGCTCAAGGACGAGCTAGCACGTGTCGGAGTTCCTCAAACCCTGGACAAGTTAGTAGATCTGGCAATTCAGATCGACCGACGCCTGAGAGAGCGTCGCTCCGAGAGGACCTCCAGTCAGTCCCAACCCACTTGGTTGCTCCCCAAGGTCTCAAACCCGGCCCGTCTGGCACCTCCGGCGCCCCCGTTTCCGGCGTTAGATGACCCAGAACCCATGCAACTGGGCTTACTGCGCCCATCGCTCTCTCCCGAAGAACGCCAGCATAGGCGTAGTAACAATCTGTGCATGTATTGTGGCGAACCGGGACACTACGTGAGATCCTGTCCGGCTAAGATGCGTAAGTGCCTGCCTGTCTCTTCTACTTGTGCCTCTTTGTTGCCTAATCCAACTTCTCACCTGGCTCTCTCCATTTCTTTACAGCCCCCCGGAAGGACTTCCGCAATCCTAGTACCCGCCATAATTGATTCGGGGGCATGCAGCTGCTTTATTGATTTGACATTTGCTGCCAGTCATCACATTCCCCTGCGGCCGAAACCCCGGGGACTTGCAGTACATCTCGCTGATGGCTCTATTATCAAATCCGGCCCCGTCACTCAGGAAACCGTCCCTTTGATGGCCTCGGTGGCAACCCACCATCAGGAGTTCCTAAGTCTGGATGCCATCTCCTCTCCGCTATTCCCCGTCATTCTGGGGATGCCCTGGCTGCAAGCCCATAACCCCAACATTGACTGGGCTACAGGGAGAGTTAAATTCCTCTCAGATTATTGCCTGCAACACTGCCTGCAACAAGCCTCTACCGACCACCCTCACCTGCTCTGTCTGGGCACAGACCCTGACCTTCAGAAAACCATCCCTGAGCCCTACCATGATTTTCTGGACGTGTTCAGTAAGAAGGGAGCAGAAACCCTTCCTCCTCACAGACCATATGATTGCCCTATAGAACTTTTGCCTGGGACCGAAGTACCTTTTGGGAGGATCTCGTTGAAAAAAAGGACCATTCCCTACGCCCCTGTATTGATTATCGGCAGTTGAACAGGATCACCATTAAAAACCGTTACCCCTTACCTCTCGTGCCGGAACTGTTCCAGAGGCTGGGAACGGCGGTCATATTCACCAAGCTTGACCTCCGAGGAGCGTACAACCTGATCCGCATTCGAGAGGGGGATGAGTGGAAGACGGCCTTCCGCACACGGTTCGGGCACTACGAGTACCTAGTTATGCCGTTCGGACTGTGTAACGCGCCGGCTACCTTTCAACATTTTGTCAATGACATCTTCCGTGATTACCTGGACTTGTTCGTCATAGTATACCTGGACGATATCTTAATATTCTCCTCCTCTGTAGACGACCATCGCAGGCATGTCCGGAATGTCCTTGTTCGGCTCAGACGACATGGGCTTTACGCCAAGCCAGAGAAATGTGAGTTTGAGCGGCAAAGCATCCAGTTTCTCGGTCTGATCATTTCAATTGAGGGCATTAAAATGGACCCTCAGAAGGTGTCGGCTATCCTGGACTGGCCTGCCCCCACAGATAAAAAAGGGGTCCAGCGCTTCATCGGATTCTCCAATTTCTACCGGAAATTCATCAGAAGTTTCTCTGCAATTGTCGCCCCCCTTACCGAACTGACCAAACAAGGAGACCGCTTCTACTGGTCCCCTAGAGCCCAAGCTGCCTTTGACAAACTGAAGGAGTTATTTGTCTCTGCCTCCATCTTGAAGCACCCTGACCCCGCAGTACCTTTCGTCCTGGAAGTGGACGCGTCCGAAAATGCAGTGGGGGCTGTGCTGTCCCAGCGTCAGGGGGCTAAAGCCTTACTTTTTCCAGTGGCCTTCTTCTCGCGCAAGCTTTCCACGGCGGAACGTAACTATGACGTGGGTGACCGGGAACTCCTGGCTATCAAGGCCGCATTAGAAGAATGGCGTTACCTGCTCGAGGGGGCGGCACACCCCATTTTGGTTTACACGGACCACAAGAACCTCGAGTACCTGAGAACAGCCAAGAGGTTGAAGCCAAGGCAGGCAAGGTGGGCACTTTTTTTCTCAAGGTTTTTGTTCCACATCACCTACAGGCCTGGCTCAAAAAACATTAAACCGGACGCACTGTCCCGAATGTTCAGCACTCCTGAAGAGAACTTACCTGTTGACACCATCCTCCCTGCCGGGAACTTCCTGCTGCTCCAAGAAGACCTTATGCCCCGTATTAAGCGGGCGTCTGCTGGCTTGACCTTTCTTCCGGAGGACTGTGTCAGGGCACAAGATGGTCTGATCAGGCACGAGGGCAAGATTCTGGTCCCTGAGGGTCTTCGGATGGCTGTTCTGGAGCTTTGCCATGACCACAAGTTGGCCGGACATTTTGGTACCTTGAAAACGGCCAAGCTCATCAAGCGCACGTTCTGGTGGCCGCAGCTGGGTAGTGACTGCAAGAGATACGTGGACTCATGCAACACCTGCTCCCGGAACAAGAATAGCCGGATGAGGGCCTGGGGTCTATTAAAACCTCTACCTGTCCCTGAAAGACCCTGGAAGATGGTGTCGATGGACTTTATAGTGGAGCTCCCTCTGTCCGAAGGGTTCTCCACGGTCTTCGTTGTCGTTGACAGGCTGTCCAAGATGGCTCATTTTTTGCCCATGAAAGGCACACCTTCCACCATGGAAACGGCAAGGGTTTTTATCAGGGAAATAGTGAGGCTCCATGGAGTTCCGGCAAGTATTGTCTCAGACCGAGGCGCCCAGTTCACCTCCAGATTTTGGAAGGCTCTTTGTGATTCCCTGGAAATCAAGTTGGCTTTCTCTTCGGCATACCACCCCCAGACGAATGGCCAAACTGAGAGGACCAACCAAACATTAGAGCAGTACCTCCGTTTTTTTTCCTCCTTTTCCCAGGATGATTGGGCCTCCCTACTCCCCATTGCTGAATTCGCTTACAACAATTCCCTGCACTCTGCCACTAAGCAAACCCCATTCTTTGCCAACTATGGATTCCATCCCTCCTTCTTGCCAAGTACCATACCCGAATGCACTGTCCCTGCGGTGTCCGAAACAATGGATTTCTTCTTCTCCAATAACAAACTTCTACAGGAGACCATGTCCAAGACCCAGGAGTACAACAAGAGGATGTTTGATAGGAAAAGGAGAGGGGAACTCATTCTGGAGCCCGGCAACCAGGTGTGGTTATCCACGATTAACCTAAAGATGGCCTGTCCGTCCAGGAAATTGGGCCCTAAGTTCATGGGACCTTTCTCGGTAAAAAGGAGGATCAACAATGTAGCATATGAGCTCGACCTACCCAACTCCCTGAAGGTCCATCCAGTCTTTCATGTGACTCTGTTAAAGCCGGTTGTCCCTAACCCCTTCGCTGGCCGTAACATTGGCCCACCGGAACCGGTTCTGATTGACGGCGAGGAGGAGTTTGAGGTAGAGGCAATCCTGGACTGTAGGAAGAGACACAACCAGGTACAATATCTGATTAAGTGGAGGGGTTACGGCCCAGAAGATAATTCTTGGGAACCCAAAAACGGCATACATGCGGAGGAACTCATGCAAGCTTTTAGGAGGTCTCACGCCACGAAGATCGCTCAATTGGGCATCCGGAGGCTGCCCTAAAGGGGGGGCACTGTCAGTGTACGTACCTTGCCGGGCGCGTCGGTGGTCGCTTCGGTGTTCGTTCGCGTGCGCCGATGCGCGCTGGGGTTTGGCATGTTTCCATTCACGCTGGTACACTTCCTGGATCGCGGGTGCGCGTGCCTGTGCGCGCCGGTGCGTGCGGGTGCATGTGCGCGCATTGCGGGTGCGTGCACGCGCGCGCCGTGCGCACGCCCGCGCACGCCGGTTTGCTTATTTAAACCCCTGGAACACTTCAGACCGGTGCTGTCTGATCTGCAGTCCCCTGTGTATCCTGCTCCTGTTGTTCGCCTGGAATCCGACCTTCTGACCACCCGGCTTGTTACTGGACTTTCCTTGCTATCCGCCTGCACCCGACCTCGGCCTGTCTTTGACCCTGAACCTGCCTACCCCGCTGTGCCACATTGCCCGAACGTTGCCGAACCCTGCCTGTCTGACCGCCCCTTCTGCTTCTGCCCCGCTACGCTGCTCTGTATACCTGCCTGCCTACCTACCTGCCTGCAGCCTGCCTGGCTCGCTACCCTTCTGAACCCAGGATCCGGAGCCGCTCTCTTGAACCGCTCTCAGGCTCTCTTACCCTTCCGCACTCCCGTGCCTCCTGTCTGTACTACCAGGGGCCGTGAGTCGGATCCGTACGGGTGACCTCTCTCTGCTCCAACGGACTCGCTGATCAGGTGCGTATCCCGCTGACAAATACATAATGAGAGCACCGCTGCTCTCTGCATCATTACATAGTGAAATATGCAAGGTGCTGTGATGATGCTCCCTCGGGGGCGGGTCCATAACACACCTGCACTTGACAGTGTCCCCAGTCTGAAGCTAAGAGTCATTCCATCTGGAGCCTGAGGATATCTACAGGCAGAGAGTGATTACTACAGGGATAACACTAGACAGGAGGTGGGCATTGTTTTTTTTTTTGTTTTAAACCTCTTAGGTAGGGATGAGCCGAACATCCCCCCAGTTCGGTTTGCATCAGAACATGCGAACAGGCAATAAATTCTTTCGAACATTCGAACACCGTTAAAGTCTATGGGACACGAACATGAAAAATCTAAAATGCAAATTTTAAAGGCTCATATGCAAGGTATTGTCATAAAAAGGGTTTGGGGACCCGGGTCCTGCCCCAGGGGACATGTATCAATGCAAAAAAAGTTTTAAAAACTTCAGTTTTTTCGGGAGCAATGATTTTAATAATGCTTAAAGTGAAACAATAAAAGTCAAATATTCCTTTAAATTTCGTACCAAGGGGGAAACCTGTGTTACATCAGAGGGGGGCGGGGGCACCCGTCACGTCACGCGGTGCCCCCACCCCCCTTTTTAATAAAGGACTTATCCTTACTGTGTCTGTGTGTTTTATTTTTTACACTTTCTTTGTGAAATGGTAGGCCTTACCAATTCACATGGGGGAGCGGGATCTGGGGGTCCCCTTTGTTAAAGGGGTCTTCCAGATTCCGATAAGCCCCCCGCTCGCAGACCCCCACAACCACCGGGCAAGGGTTGTGGGGATGAGGCCTTTTTCCCCATCAACATGGGGACATGGTGCTTTGGGGTCCAGACCCCAAAGCATCCTCCCCATGTTGAGGGCATGTGGCCTGGTACGGTTCAGGAGGGGGGCGCTCTCTCGTCCCCCCCTCTTTTCTTGCGGCCTGCCAGGTTGCGTGCTCGGATAAGGGTCTGGTATGGATTTTTGGGGGGAACTCCACGCCATTTTTTTTTTTATTTGGCGCGGAGTTCTCCTTAAAATCCATACCAGACCTGAAGGGCCTGTTATGGATATTTGGGGGGAACCCCACGTCAGTTTTTTTAAAAATTTGGCACAGGGTTTTCCTTAATATCCATACCAGACCTGGAGGGCCTGGTAATTGAATTTGGGGGGACCCCCACACATTTTTTATTTTTTTTTATCAATGACTTTCAATGACTTTTCTCTGTATTGCCGGGAGTCGACAATTAATTACAGCCACGAGTAGTTTTAAATGACTTTTTTTCCTTCAGAAATGACATTTTGTGCAGGGACAGTTCTAAGCACGGGAAACAAGGCATACTATACACCCCCCTAGGTACGAAATTTAAAGGAATATTTCACTTTTATTTTTACTTTAGGCGAAAAAACGGCCGTTTTTAAAACTATTTTTTGCATTGATACCCGGGTCCCCAAACACTTTTTATGACAATAACTTGCATATAAGCCTTTAAAATTAGCACTTTAGATTTCTCCCATAGACTTTTACAGAGTGTTCTGCGGCTTTTCGAATTTGCCGCGAACACCCCAAATTGTTCACTGTTCAGCGAACGGGCGAACAGGCAATGTTCGAGTCGAACATGAGTTCGACTCGAACTCGAAGCTCATCCCTACTCTTGGGGGATTCACGAAAGATGAAGCCGCTCCTATGACCTCTAAAATATTCCTCACCAGGCCCCAGGTGCTCACGCTTCTGGGCAGTGTTCCTCCCACACAAAAGATGAGACTTCTCTTATAACCTCTAAAATCCTCCTCACCAGCTCCTAGGTGCTCATTCCTCCGAGGTGCGTTCCTCCCACACAAAATATGAGGCCACTCTTAAGGCTTCCATAATACTCCTCACCCGCCCCGAGGGCACTTACTCCTCTGGGGTGTATTACTCCCACGCAAAAGATGAGGCCGCTCCAAAGACCTCCATATTCCTCCTCACCAGCCGCTAGGTGCTCACTCATCTGGGATGTGTTCCTCCCACACAAAAGATGAGGTAGGTCCTATGACCTCTTAAATCCTCCTCACTAGCCCCTAGGCGCTCACTCCTCTGGGGTGTGTTCCTCCCACACAAAAGATGATACCGCTCCTATAACCTCTAAAATCCTCCTCACCAGCCCCTAGGTGCTCACTCTTCTGGGGTGTGTTCCTCCCACACAAAAGATGAGGCCGCTCCTATGACCTTTAAAATCCTTCTCACCAGCGCATAGGTTGAAGATAAGATGAAGCCACTCCTAGGACCTTCATAATCCTTGTCTCAGCCCCTATGTTCTCACTCCTCCAGGGTGTGTTCCTACCACACAAAAGATGAGGCCGCTCCTATGACCTCCATAATCCTCCTCACCAGCCCCTTAGGTACTCACTCTTCTGGGGTGTGTTCCTCCCACACAAAAGATGAGGTCGCTCCTATGACCTTTAAAATCCTCCTCACCAGCCCCTAGGTGCTCACTCTTCTGGGGTGTGTTCCTCCCACACAAAAGATGAGGGCGCTCCTATGACCTTTAAAATCCTCCTCACCAGCGCATAGGTTGAAGATAAGATGAAGCCACTCCTAGGACCTTCATAATCCTTGTCTCAGCCCCTATGTTCTCACTCCTCCAGGGTGTGTTCCTACCACACAAAAGATGAGGCCGCTCCTAAGACCTCCATAATCCTCCTCACCAGCCCCTTAGGTGCTCACTCCTGTGGAGTGTGTTCTTCCCACACAAAAGACGAAGCTGCTCCTAGGACCTCCATAATCCGTCTCTGAGCACCTAGGTTCTCACTCCTCCGAGGTGTGTTCCTCCCACACAAAAGATGAGGCCACTCCTAAGTCCTCCACACTAGGTGCTCACTCTTTCATGGTTTGTTCCTCCGACACACAAATCAGAAAAGCTCTGGAGCCGCAGATCACTTCCAATGGGTAAAGTCAACTTTATTGTTTAGCACAAGCCACACAAGAAACTTCACCCAGGATCCTCCCTCTAACATGTCCCCCCCCCCCCTCTCTACTGGTGCATAATCATGAATAAGCACCAGTAAGGAGTTAGACATGTTAGAGGCAGGATCCTGGACTAAACCTATCGCTTTCAGGGCCAGTAAGAGTACAGTGGAGCTTTATGGAAGAAGTGCTCACCACAGGAGTCAGAAGTACAGACATAGTGCAGACCTCCATAATCCTCTTCTCAGCCCCTAGGTTCTCACTCCTCCAGGGTTTTTTTCCTCCCACACACAAATCAGAAAAGCTCTGGAGCCACAGATCACTTCCAAAGGGTAAAGTCAACTTTATTGTTCAGCACAAGCCACACAAGACACTTCACCCAGGATCCCCCCTCTAACATGTTTCGCCCCCTACTGGTGCAAAATCATATATAAGCCCCAGGAGGAGTGAGACATGTTAGAGGCAGGATCTTGGATGGGGTGTCAGTACTGGGACTAAACCTATCGCTTCCAGGGCCAGCAGGAGTACAGGAGCTATATGGAAGAAGTGCTCATCACAAGAGCCAGAAGCGCTCACATAGTGTAGTATTTTTATTAAAAGGGTTCAGGAAACATCAGTTTAAAAGAAAATAACAAAAACTTACGTGATAGAGCACGAAACACGTTGGATAGAGCTAAGAATGCTGATGGTGCTTGCATGTGGTGGACATCTTTGTAAGTTTTTCTTATGCTCTAATTTTCTCTCTTTTATTCTGTAATTTTTGCCTAGAAATACATTTTCATTTTTACATTGCACCCCCAGTATGTCATGTGACATCAAGAATTGCAGCTTACTGCCATATTGTTCCATAATGTTTTGGAGGTTTTAACCAATCTTCAGGCCTAAAATCTGTATTTTATTATGTGTGCAAAAAAAATGGGGATTGAAGTGGTTAGGATTCGGAAAACTGTTGTGTTTTGCGTTTTTGATGGAACCAATGACATGTGAATACAGTATATTGTCAAAAGTATTGGGACGCCTGCCTTTACACGCACATGAACTTTAATGGCATCCCAGTCTTAGTCCGTAGGGTTCAATATTGAGTTGGCCCACCCTTTGCAGCTAAAAACAGCTTCAACTCTTCTGGGAAAGCTGTCCACAAGGTTTAGGAGTGTGTCTATGGGAACGTTTGACCATTCTTCCAGAAGCGCATTTGTGAGGTCAGGCACTGATGTGGGATAAGAAGGCCTGGATTGCAGTCTCCGCTCTAATTGATCCCAAAGGTGTTCTATGGTGTTGAGGGTAGGACTCTGTGCAGGCCAGTCAAGTTCCTTCTCCCCAAACTCGCCCATCCATGTCTTTATGGACCTTGCTTTGTGCACTGGTGCTCAGTCATGTTGGAAAAGGAAGGGGCCATCATCAAACTGTTCCCACAAAGTTGGGAGCATAATATTGGCCAAAATGTCTTGTGAAGCTGACGCCTTAAGAGTTCCCTTCACTGGAACCAAGGGGCCAAACCCAACCCTGGAAAACAACCCCACATCATAATTTCCCCTCCACCAAATGATTTGGACCAGTGCACAAAGCAAGGTCCATAAAGACATGGATGAGTGAGTTTTGGGTGGAGGGAATTGACTAGCCTGCACAGAGTCCTGACCGCAACCCGATAGAACACCTTTGCGATAAATTAGAGCAGAGACATCGAGCCAGGCCTTCTCGCCCAACATCAGTGCCTGACCTTACAAATGGGCTTCTGGAAGAATGGTCAAACATTCCCATAGACACACTCCTAAACCTTGTGGACAGCCTTCTCAGAAGAGTTGAAGCTGTTATAGCTTCAGAGGGTGGGCCAACTCAATATTGAACCCTACAGACTAAGACTGGGATGCCATTAAAGTTCATGTTCGTGTAAAGGCAGGCGTCCCAATACTATTAACAATATAGTGTGTATATATACTACTATACATATTGTACAGCCAGTATGTTAAGAGTTGAAAGCGCTCTACCGGTGAACTTTTACTCTAAAGGGCCTAGTTTGCAGCAACGCCACGCGGTTTTCAGCAACTGGGCTCCATGTCAATTGAATGTCGTCTCCTTTTTACGAAACAATTTAAAAGACATGAAACAGCTATCTTTCTTCTGCCTAATGACACCATAAATTAATTGCTAATTAGGGCTCGCATGTTTCCAAAGATCGTCGTGTTTTCAGAAAAACCGAATCACAGAGTTGAAATAATTATTGCTTTTTCGTCGCCTTCATCTTGAAGGTTCATAATTATACACTGATGTACAAATCCAAAACCTTGTGGACGGCCTTCCCAGAAGAGTGGAAGCTGTTATAGCTGCAAAGGGCGGGCCAACTCAATATTGAACCCTACGGACTGAAGCCTCGTACACACGACCGTTTTTCTCGGCAAGAAAACTGCTGGGAGAGCTTTTTGCCGTGAAAAACATGTGTGTGTGTATGTATGCTTTCCCTACAGGAAAACTGCCGGGAATCCCGGCTGGAAAAATAGAGAACCTGCTCTCTATTTTCCCATCAGGATTCTCGGCAGAGTGTTTCCTACCGAGAAAACCGGTCGCCTGTATGCTTACCTGTCAGAGGTAAACCTGCGCATGCTCGATAAGACTTTGATGCATGTGCGGTAGCCAGGGCCGCCATCAGGAATTTTGGGGCCCCTTACACAGCTTCGAGCATGGGCCCCCTGGAGCAGAGAACGGGGGGGGGGGGGGGTGCTGCCGCCGCAAATTGAGAAGCGGGGGGGGTGCCACGAAGTGAGAGAAGCGGGGGGTGCTCCCGCTGCCGCAAATTATTGAGGTCAGGGGGTTGCCATCCGGGCCCTTGGGGACCTCCGGGCTTCTGGGCCCCTTACAAAAAATTACATTTTTTTTTTTTAAAAAGGGGGTTTGCCATCTGGGCCCCTGGGGGCCTCCAGGCCTCTGGGGACCTCTGGGCCCCTTACAAATAAAATAAAATAAAAATAAATAAAAAAAGAATAAAAAACAAAAAAAAAAAAGTTTTTTTTATTTTTTATTTAAAAAATAATAAAAAAAGGGGGTTTGCCATCCGGGGCCCTGGGGACCTCCGGGCCCCTTACAAAAAAAGGGGCTGTAGCCACCCGGGCACCTTACAGGTGTACTGCCTGTACCCCCCTGATGGCGGCCCTGGCAGTAGCATACAAGGTAGTGTAGGGTCTAGCAAGATGGCGGCGACGGCATCGAATGTGACGAGCGCTGGCTCGTCGTAGTCAATGACGTCACCGCGTTCTTGCCATTCCAAAGAACGGTGGTTCTTTTGAGTGGCCGTCTGTACACAGGGCTTGGCAAGGCAAACTTGCCAGGAATCCCGTCAGGAAAAACGACGGTTTTCAAATAGATGGGATTCCCGGCCGTGTGTATGAGGCTTAAGACTGGGATGCCATTAAAGTTCGTGTGCGTGTAAAGGCAGGCGTCCCAATACTTTTGGTAATATAGTGTATGTGTTACATCGGCGTCAAGGGGGTTAAGAAAGAATTGCAGCAATTTATTTTTTATTTTTTTCTGTTTAAAGCTATTTTTTCTCTTTTTTTTTTTTCCGCTTCTCTCATTCTTTAGCTACTGTAGTTAAGCGCCCGGAGGAGTCACAGAGAATCGGTAAAGAAACTCAGAAATTGGCCTTCTCATTTCCAAATCCTTCAAAGTAGAAGATTCCTTTTGGAAGCCAATGAAGTATGAAGCATGTCCTAAAGGCTAGTGCTAACAAGACAGTTGTTTGCTTTCAATGATAATAAAATAAGAAAATAGCGCAGGACAGCGACAAAAAGAATAATACGGAGCGTTGACTCCTTCGATAAGACAAGTAGTCTATCTCAGCTGCTCTTTTTTCGTAAAGGGAGGTGGGGGGGGGGATTTCACATCCGCTTATGTTAACAGCATGTTGCGCGGCGATCCGCGGAGATGCAGAGCGCAATTTAACATTCACTAGGAGGTATCGGAGCCTCCGGGTTAGAATCTTGGAAAGAAGACTTGAATTGTGATAAAGTGAAGAGCGACGTAGTAAGGGAATGCATGGGATGTGCAGAGCAAAGCACGGAGATTTTTATTTCTTCAGCAGAAGAACATTGATCTCCTGTAGATATTTCATCAAGAAGAAGTTATCTGTGGCTGTAAAGAAGGATAAATTCACCGCAGGTCCTTCAGCCATGATGTATTGCTTGTGTACATCTGTCATGAAGGCAGTTCCTTGTTTCGCCTGTTGGTGACCTTCCATTGAAAGGGTTGGTTCATATTTTCAGGAGAAACTAACCCCTTAAGCACCCGCTCATGTACATATACGTCGGCACTTTAACCACCTGCCTATTGGGCACGGAAAACCCCCTCTCCTGCCCAAGCCATTTTTCAGCTTTCAGCGCTGTCACACTTTGAATGACAATTGTGCGGTCGGGCGACGTGGCTCCCAAACGAAATTGACGTCCTTTTTTCCCCACAAATAGAGCTTTCTTTTGGTGGTATTTGATCACCTCTGCGGTTTTTATTTTTTGCGCTATAAACAAAAGAAGAGCGTCAAGTTAAAAAAAAAAAAAAAAAAAACAATATCTTTTACTTTTTGCTATAAAAAATATCAATTTTTTAAAAAAATTTTTAAAATTTTCCTCAGTTTAGGCCGATGCGTATTCTTCTACATATTTTTGGTAAAAAATAAAAATAAAAAAATCGCAATAAGCGTATATTGATTGGTTTGCGCAAAAGTTATAGCAGATACAAAATAGGGGATAGGTTTATAGTATTTTTTTTTTTTTTTACTAGTAATGGCGGCGATCTGCGATTTTTATTGTGACTGCGATATTGCGGCGGACACATCGGACACTTTTGACACATTTTTGAGACCATTCACATTTATACAGCGATCCCTGTTATAAAAATGCATTGATTACTGTATAAATGTGACTGGCAGGGAAGGAGTTAACACTAGGGGGTGAGGAAGGGGTTAAATGTGTTTCCTAGATGTGTTCTAAATGTGGGGGGAGGGGACTGACTGGGGGAGGTGACCGATGGTTGTCCCTATGTATAAGGGACACACCATCCGTCTCCTCTCCCTGACAGGACGTGGATCTGTTTGTTTACACACAGATCCACGGTCCTGCTCGGTTACTGGGCAATCGCGGGTGCCCGGCGGCCATCGCGGCCACCGGGCACGCGCATTGGGTCCCCAGTGACGCGGCGGGCGCACCCTAGCTGCTTTTAAAGCCAGGACGTCATATGACGTCCTGTCAGAACAAGAGAGTCTTCCGCCCGCTGTCATTTGACGGTGGGTGGCAGACAAGTGGTTAAAGATGGATATCTCGGTAACGGCAGCAGCCGCTGCCACAACCAAGATATCCATCTTTTCAGTGAGCGGTCCTAAAAAACGATAATGGTGGTCTCTGCGGCAGATTCGCCGCAAGATCACCGTTATCGGCGGTGGGAGAGGGCCCCCCTCTAGGGTGATCACATTTCCAAACTGCCATTCAGGGACAACCCCCCCCCCCCCAACGCCCAAAAAATATGATTTTTGATACCTTTTTTTGTGACCCGATACATTTCACGGGTTCATACTGGGACCTGTAGTACTTTACTAGTTTGGGGGGGGGGTCACATCTTCGGCTCTGAGGGGTTCATGCTGGGACCTGTAGTCTTTCACTTTTGGGGGATAACACCCCCAAAAGTGAAGGACTTCAAGTCCCAGCATGAACTGCTGATATCTAAGGATGTGACTCCCCCCCACACCCCCCAAAATTGAAGGACTACAAGTCCGGGCATAAACCCCTGAGATCTAACACACCCCATAGATTTCACAAGTTCATGCTGGGACATGTAGTTCTTCACTAGTTGGGGGGGAGGGTCACATCTTCAGCTCTGAGGGGTTCATGCTGGGACCTGTAGTCTTTCACTTTTGGGGGATTACGTTCCCAAAATTGAAGGACTACAAGTCCCAGCATGAACCCCTGAGATCTAAAGTTGTGACCCTATATATTTCACAGGTTCATGCTGGGACCTGTAGTTCTTCACTATTGGGGGGTGTAGGGGGTGTCCCATCTTCAGCTCTGAGGAGTTCATGCTGGGACCTTTAGTCCTTTACTTTTGGGGGGTCATGAGACCCATCACCCGATTGACCGAAAGGAAATCCGATCGGATTGGCCGCCAGGAGGTGGAGGGAGGAGACGCTGGAGAAACAAGACAGCAGCCCCCTCCCCCCGCCACCCGGAGCACTGCCCGCTAAATGGGTTAAGTGCGGGGCCCTGACTGACTGACCGACAGGGGAGGGGGGCCGCCTGTGATCCCATGACCACCAGATGGCACTGCCTCTGCTGCTAGCTCATCTGCCATCATCTCTGCAGTCAGTGTCTCATGACACACATGGTGTTACATCCATTCCCGGCGCCCGGCCTCACCTCTGAGTATTGAGAGTTGCTCTCAAATCCTGTCAGTTCCCCTCCCTCTGAGCATGCCGCCGGAGAAGATTGGGGAGGAAGTGGGTGGAGTTAAAACACTAGGGGGCAAAGGAGGAGGAGGAAGTTAAATCCTCCTACGCTCAGAATGCTGGGGCTTCGGCCGGCCAGGACACGTACTGTTAATGAGTAAAGAAGTGGCAAGGCGGTGGCCTTTTTTGGGGGCATCAGATTGGCCCAGGGGGGTGGCTGTATCAGTTTCATTCAGGGACACTGTATTGTCCCGGAATGAAGGTGCCCGGGACCCGGGACAGATCTGCAAAATGCGGGACTGTCTCGGTCAATCCGGGACACGTGGTCACCCAATCCCCCTCCTGCCGCTCTCCCGCGCCCTCTGCCGCTTACCGGAGCCGTCGGTAGCGGCGGAGGCGATCGGGTCCTTCTCCCTCTGTTTTATGGATACGAGTGAGGGGAAGATGGCCCCCCACCTGTCTCCATACCATAGCAGGGCGGAAGCAACGTCAAAGCGTCACTTCCGCCCATACGTCTTAAAGGCACATTTTTTTGTTGTCAATTTTTCAAATGACAAAACTTATTTTATTTTTTTGCATTTTAGTGTAAATATGAGATGTGAGGTCTTTTTGACCCCAAATCTCATATTTAAGAGGACCTGTCATGCTTTTTTCTATTACAAGGGATGTTTACATTCCTTGTAAAAGGAATAAAAGTGACCCTTTTTTTTTTTTTAAAACAGTGTATAAATAAATAAAAATCAAGTAAAATAAATAAGAAAACAAAAAAAATTTTTTTTTTAAAGTGCCTCGTCCCGACGAGCTCGCGCGCAGAAGAGAACGCATACGTGAGTAGCGCCCGCATATGAAAACGGTGTTCAAACCACACAAGTGAGGTATCGCAGCAATCGTTAGAGTAATAATTCTAGCCCTAGACCTCCTCTGTAACTCAAAAGATGCAACCTGTAGAATTTTTTAAACGTCGCCTATGGAGATTTTTAAGGGTAAATGTTTGACGCCATTCCACGAGCAGGTGCATTTTTGAAGCGTGACATGTTGGGTATCAATTTACTTGGCGTAACATTATCTTTTATAATATTAAAAAAATTGGGCTAACTTTACTGTTATATTATTTTTTTGAAACAAAAAAAGTTAATTTTTTACTAAAAAAGTGCGCTTGTAAGACCGCTGCGCAAATACGGAGTGACAAAAAGTATTGTGATGACCGCTATTTTTTTCTCTTATTATTATAAAAAACAATATATAATGTTTGGGGGTTCTAAGTAATTTTCTAGCAAAAAAAATTTTTTTTAAACTTGTAAACACCAAGTCTGAAAAACAGGCTTGGTCCTTAAGTGGTTAAAGACCAGGCCCTTTTCTGACATTTGTCGCTTGCAAGTTAACCACTTCCCACCCAAGGTACGTAATAGGACGTCCTGGGCTTTGTGGTGGTATATCTGAATGATGGGTGCAGCTACAGGCATCATTCAGATATCGTCATTTTTCAGCCGGCGATTTTCTGCACCATAAGAACGATCATAGCGGCTGTTCCACCGCTTGATCGTTCTTACGGGCGGCGAGAGGGGACGACCTCCAGTGCTTCTACCGACTCACCACTGCGATCGGTGAGTCTGTGAATGGATCTGCCAGCCCCGGATGTCCACCATAAAGATTTCCGGTCGACCAGATGATCGCCAGAGTCTCTACGATCGTTCGTAGGCCGGGCACGATGTTATGACGTCATGCCCGGCCTCTGCATTTAAACAAATGGCGCCGCCTCGGCTGGGAAGCCGAGATCGTTTTTTTTTATTGTTTTTTTTATTTCAGGCTTCCCAGCCTAGAGGTGAGATGTGGGGTCTCCCAGATCTCACTGTAAAGAGGACCTGTCATGCCATATTCCTATTACAAGGGATGTTGGGCAACACAGACTTTTAACTCCCTCCAAAGGTTTTCTATGGGGTTGAGATCTGGAGACTGGCTAGGCCACTCCAGGACCCTGAAATGCTTCTTACGAAGCCACTCCTTCGTTGCCCGGGGTGGTGTGTTTGGGATCATGCTGAAAGACCCAGCCACGTTTCATCTTCAATGTCCTTGCTGATGGGAGGAGGTTTGCACTCAAAATCTCACGATGCATGGCCCCATTCATTCTTTCATGTACACGGATCAGTCGTCCTGTTCCCTTTGCAGAGAAACAGCCCCAAAGCAGGATGTTGCCACCCCCATGCTTCACAGTAGGTATGATGTTCTTTGGTTGCAACTCAGCATTCTCTCTCCTCCAAAACACGACGAGTTGTGTTTCTACCAAACAGTTCTACTTTGGTTTCATCTGACCATATGACATTCTCCCAATCCTCTTCTGGATCATCCAAATGCTCTCTAGCAAACCTCAGATGGGCCCCGGACATGTACTGGCTTAAGCAGGGGGACACGTCTGGCACTGCAGGATCTGAGTCCCTGGTGGCGTAGTGTGTTACTGATGGTAGCCTTTGTTACGTTGATCCCAGCTCTCTGCAGGTCATTCACTAGGTCCCCCCGTGTGGTTCTGGGATTTTTGCTCACCGTTCTTGTGATCATTTTGACCCCACAGGGTGAGATCTTGCGGAGCCCCAGATCGAGGGAGATTATCAGTGGTCTTGTATGTCTTCCATTTTCTAATTATTGCTCCCACAGTTGATTTCTTCACACCAAGCTGCTTGCCTATTGCAAATTCAGTCTTCCCAGCCTGGTGCAGGTCTACCATTTTGTTTCTGGTGTCCTTCGACAGCTCTTTGGTCTTCACCATAGTGGAGTTTGGAGTGTGACTGTTTGAGGTTGTGGACGGGTGTCTTTTATACTGATAACAAGTTCAAACAGGTGCCATTAATACAGGTAATGAGTGGAGGACAGAGGAGCCTCTTAAAGAAGAAGATACAGGTCTGTGAGAGCCAGAAATCTTGCTTGTTTGTAGGTCACCAAATAATTATTTTCCACCATAATTTCCAAATAAATTCTTTCCAAATCAGAGAATGTGATTGTCTGGATTTGTTTCCACATTTTGTCTCTCATAGTTGAGGTTTACCTATGATGACAATTACAGGCCTCTCTCATCTTTCTAAGTGGGAGAACTTGCACAATTGGTGGGGGACTAAATACTTTTTTGCCCCACGGTATCAAGTAGAAGAGAAAAAGTACAATCATAAATACAAGACAGTCAATAATAAAACAACAAAGTGGACAAATTATCTAAAGAAGATTATAAGATTATACTTTATAGAAGGTAGTTCGCTCCCTTATATATGTTTTTTTATTTTTTTATTCAATTCCATTTATTTTTCATTTTTCATTTTAACTTAAAATTTTAATTCTAACTTATTTTTTCCACTTCAACTCCTTGTGTCCTAATTTTTTGTAAATTGTCGCAATTTTTACCATAATGACACCAATTTTTTTTTCTCATCTCTTTTCAAAAATAAGTTTTGTCTAGAAATACATTTTAATATTTACATTGCATTCGATTCCATTGCACTTTTTATATTGCGTCCCCCTGGATTTCTTAGTCAATAGACCGTGGTGATCAGCGCCGTATCTAAAAATAAAACGTATTTTTCAAATGCACTGCTCCAAACCTTTTCACATTAATATCAAAACCAGCAGAGGGGAACGTTTTCCTTGCCGATGTCGCAATTATCCGCAATTGTGTAGCATGTGGTGCGCATCACAATGTCGGTTCGCTCTTCCCATCAAAAAGCGGAAAGTAGAGACAGTCATCCCAGACGCATCCCTTTTTTTTTTTCCAGGGTGGCCTTTTCTTTTTTTTTTTTTTTCATAGGTTCACTTTTATTAATTGGATTTGTACATCAGTGTATAATTATGAACCTTCAAGATGAAGGCGACGAAAAAGCAATAATTATTTCAACTCTGTGATTCGGTTTTTCTGAAAACACGACGATCATCTTTGGAAACATGCGAGCCCTAATTAGCAATTAATTTATGGTGTCATTAGGCAGAAGAAAGATAGCTGTTTCACGTCTTTTAAATTGTTCGTAAAAAGGAGAGGACATTCATCTGACACGGAGCCCAGTTGCCCGAAAACCGCGTGGCGTTGCTGCAAACTAGGCCCTTTAGTGTGAAAGTTCCCCGGTAGAGCGCTTATAACTTTTAAAATACTGACTGTACAATATGTATAGTAGTATACATATTGTATTATATATACCCTATATTGTCAAAAGTATTGGGACACCTACCTTTACACGCACATGAACTTTAATGACGTCCCAGTCTTAGTCCGTAGGGTTCAATATTGAGTTGGCCCACCCTTTGCACCTATAACAGCTTCAGCTCTTCTGGGAAGGCTGTCCACAAGGTTTAGGAGGGTGTTTATGGGAATGTTTGACCATTCTTCCAGAAGCACATTTGTGAGGTCAGGCACTGATGTTGGGCAAGAAGGCCTGGCTCGCAGTCTCCACTCGAATTCATTGGGTTGAGGTCAGGACTCTGTGCAGACCAGTCAAGTTTCTCCACCCAAAATTCGCTCATCCATGTCTTTATGGACCTTGCTTTGTGCACTGGTCCAAATCATTTGGTGGCAGGGGCGGATCCAGGGGGGGAGCAACGGGTCAATTTCCCCCCCCCCCCGAGAAACTATTTGCGGGTGAGTGAGTGGGCGGGTGAGAGTGCGCTCGGCGGGTGGCTCCGCGTAGGGTGAGGGCGAGCTGGCCCGGGCGGCTCAGTGGGTGAGCGGTTCGGTGGGCTGGTGAGGAAGCGGGCGGCTCGGTTGGCGGGTGAGAGAGCGTGCGGCTCCGCCATCGGGCAGCTAAAGGACCGGGCGGCTCCGCTAGCGGGTGAGAGAGTATGCGGGCTGGCCGGGCAGCTGGGCAGCTTAGTGAGTGTCTGAGCGAGCGGCTGGCCAATCAGTGAGCAGGCGAGCGGGGGGGGGGAGCATAGAGATGACATCATCTCTCACCCTACAGTTCCGCCCTTACTGTGTAGGCAGCCGCGGGCAGCAGAGAGCTTACATCATCTCTCTGCTGCCTGACTCTGGGACACAGCAAGGGACAATTGGAGCAGGCAAGTGACAATCCGCAATGTGGGGCAGGTGACGTGGCAAGTGACAATCCGCAACATGTGGCAGGTGACGTGGCAAGTGAAAATCCGCAATGTGTGGCAGGCAACGGTGACAAGTGACACACTCGGGGCTCCCACTGATTCTGAAAAATTGCCCGCAAAAAAAACATATTTTCTGGCAGTGCCCCTCCTGAGACTAGACTCTGGAACCCGCCCCTGTTTGGTGGAGGGGGGATTATGATGTGGGGTTGTTTTTCAGGGGCTGGGCTTGGCCCCTTAGTTCCAGTGAAGGGAACTCTTAAGGCGTCAGCATACTAAGACATTTTGGACAATTTCATGCTCCCAACTTTGTGGGAACAGTTTGGGGATGGCCTGACTGCGCACCAGTGCACAAAGCAAAGTCCATGAAGACACAGATGACACAGTTTGGGGTGGAGAAACTTGACTGACCTGCACAGAGTCCTGACTGGTTGTGTTCCACTCTGGTCCTGCAACTTCCAGTCGCGATCCCTCATGGTCTCTGAGCGCAGTGAGGATGCAGAAACATCAGTCCAGTCTGAGAACCTGACTTGTGCTCACCATCAGACTGCAGATAAATCAGACATTCCTGCCATTCTCCTTTTATATGCGAGTTGCCTTTTGGCTTTTTAACCACTTCAATACCAGGACTTATACCCCCTTCCTGCCCAGGCCAATTTTCAGCTTTCCCCGCTGTCACACTTTGAATGACAATTGTGCGGTCATGTAACACTGTACAAAAACTAAATTTTTATCATTTTGTTCACACAAATAGAGCTTTCTTTTGGTGGTATTTAACCACTTCCATACTGGGCACTTATACAGCTTCCTGCCCAGACCAATTTTCAGTTTTCGGCGCTGTTGCACTTTGAATGACAATTGCGCGGTCATGCTACACTGTACCCAAACTAAATTTTTATCATTTTGTTCCCACACATAGAGCTTTGTTTTGGTGGTATTTGATCACCTCTGCGATTTTTATTTTCTGCTAAAAAATTTTTAAAGAGACCGAAAATTGTGAAAAAAAAACAATTTTTTTTTGTTTCAGTTACAAAACTTTGTAAATTAGTAAGTTTTCTCCTTCACTGATGGGCACTGATGGGGCTGCACTGAAGGGCACTGAGAAGGCGTCACTGATGGGCACCAATGAGGCGGCGCGGATGGGAACCGATAGGCAGCGTGGATGGGAACCGATAGGCAGCGCGGATGAGCACCGATAGGCGGCGCGGATGGGCACAGATAGGCGGCACGGATGGGCACAGATAGGCGGCACGGATGGGCACCAATAGGCAGCACGGATAGGCACCGATAGGTGGCACGGATCGGCACTGATAGGTGGCATTGATGGGCACTGATAGGTGGCACTATAATGTGTTAATGGATGCCAATCAGTACCAAACAATAATGCCTGCCAATCAGTGATGCCCATTGTGGGCACTGATTGGCATCCATTAGGGGCACTAATTGGCATCCATTAGGGGGCACTGATTTCAATCCCTGGTGGTCTAGGGAGGCATACCTTGTAATGGACATCCCTGATGGTCCAGTTGCATCCCTGGTGGTCCAGTGTGGGCATCCTCGGGGGGGCTGTGCTGATAATTGATCAGCACAAACCCCCCCCTGTCAGAGGAGCAGCCGATCGGCTCTCCTCTACTCGCGTCTGACAGACGCGAGTGAGGAAATGCCGATTACCGGCTTTTCCTGTTTACATGTGATCCGCCGTGATTGGACACGGTGGATCACGTGGTAAAGAGTCTCCGTCGGAGACTCTTTACCTAGATCGGTGTTGCGGGGTGTCAGACTGACACCCTGCAACAACGATCGCCGCGATGCGCGCCCCCGGGGGCGCGCAGCGGCTTAAAATCCTGAGGACGTCATATGACGTCCAGTCAGGATTTTAAAACTACTTTGCCGCCGTCAATCCGCTATAGGGCAGGCGGCAAGTGGTTAATCACCGCTGGGTTTTTTATTTTTTGCTAAATAAATGATAAAAGACCAAAACTGTTGAAAATAAACGTGTTTTTCTTTGGTTCTGTTATAAAGCTTTGCAAATAAATAATCTTTCTACAAAATGTATTCAGCTACATCTCCTTGCGGAACATAACCCAAATCAGTGTATATTATTTAGCCTGTAGGAAAGTTATAGAGTCCACAAACTATGGTAGACAGTGCATCTGAAAATCCTAATCTACTGACGGCCGATCTCATTACTTGAGGCCCAAAAATGCCAGGACAGTAGAAATACCCCCTAAATGACCCCTTTTTGAAAAGTAGAGAGTCCAAGGTATTTAGTAAGAGGCATGGCAAACTTTTTGAAGTTTACATTTTTTGCCATAATTTTTAGGAACATGAAGAAATAAAAATAAAAACAATTCACATTATTTTTTACATGCTGTCACCAATGTAGTACAGCATCATCATATAACTGGTACGGTGGTGATCAGGGACACTGACTGGTGACAAACAATAGGGAAAAAAATACATAATTTTTTTTACTCACTTAATTTTTTATTACATTTTTTTATGATTTTTATTTTTTTTTAAACACACTGTGATTTTTATTTTATTTTATACATTATGATTGCTTATAGCAGTGAATTTCATTGCTATAAGTAGGGATGAGCTTTATGTTCGGGCCGAATAGCGAACAATTTGGGGTGTTCGCGGCAAATTCGAAAGCCGTGGAACACCCTTTAAAAGTCTATAGGAGAAATCAAAAGTGCTAATTTTAAAGGTTAATATGCATGTCATTGTCATAAAAAGTGTTTCGGGACCCGGGTCCTGCCCCAGGGGACATGTATCAATGCAAAAAAAGTTTTAAAAACGCTGTTTTTTTCAGGAGCAGTGATTTTAATAATGCTTAAAGTGAAACAATAAAAGTGAAATATTCCTTTAAATTTGGTACCTGGGGGGTGTCTATAGTATGCCTGTAAAGTAGCGCATGTTTCCCGTGTTTATAACTGTCCCTGCACAAAATGTAATTTCTAAAAGGAAAAAAAGTCATTTAAAACTACTCGCGGATATAATGAATTGTCGGGTTCCGGCAATACAGATAAAAGTCATTGAAAAAAACGGCATGGGTCACCCCCCCCCCCCCTTCCATTACCAGGCACTTTGGGTCTGGTATGAATATTAAGGGGAACCCCGAACCAAAATAAAAAAAAATGCGTGGGGGTCCCCCCCAAATTCAATATCAGGCCCTTCAGGTCCCCAAACACTTTTTATGACAATAACTTGCATTTTAACCTTTAAAATGAACACTTTTGATTTTTCATGTTCGTGTCCCATAGACTTTAACGGTGTTCGCGTGTTCAAATGAATTTTTTGCCTGTTCGCATGTTCTGCTGCAAACCGAACCGGGGGGTGTTCGGCTCATCCCTAGCTATAAGCAAGCAGTCCATCCGAGGCACTGGGAGTCCAGAGATCTTTATAGACTTGGAAAACACCAAACCTGGACTACCACCTTGTGGAGGTATGCCTGGGCAGCCAAGTAGAGAGGGACATTTTAATGTTATCATTCGTATTGAATTGCCAGAACTTTGAAGTAAAGTTGCATTAATGGTTCTAAGCCTGGTCTGAAGTCATTTAAAGGGGTGCATGAAGGTTCTGGGAGTATGAAAGAACTAGGGTCAGTAAAGCACATGTGGGGCATGAAGCAATGCCACTACAACAGGTCTACTCGGCAAAGCAACAGGAGTCATGTGGTTGCTATGGGCAGGACGGGTCCTCCAGTAGCGAGGGGGTCATGATCTGGCTCCTTCCCCATCGGTCAGTCTGAATAAGCAATCAGAACCGAACCCACGTCATGGAGACCCTTAGCCTGGCAACATGGTGCAGGAAGGAAGGAGTTAACAAGTGCATGCATGAGGTCCGCACTTTGTGCGCAACGGGACCCCATTCTGTCACTGGGAGTGGGGTGGCAAAAGTACGCTGGTGGGGATGGCGCAGGCTCAGCAGTTGTTCTGGGATTTTTCGCCTTCCTCTGGATCAACTGTGGGTATGGAATTGGGTATATGGGATTGTATGATATTATTTGTTTTTTGTTTTTTTATGGTTGAACTGGATGGACTTTTTTCAACCTGACTAACTATGTGACTAACTATGTAAATGAAACACAGAGTACATCAGACCACAGTGTGAAGTAACATGGGTCAGCATTTTCCAGAGGAACTCTGTACTTTTATTACTGCACACAGTGACATGGCTCATCCCTACGTTAGGAAACTGCCTTTATGTTAGATTCTTACATGACCGCAGTCCCTGCCTTGTTCTGGGCATTAATAAGCATGCTCATGGCAAAAGGTGTTAGTCAGTAGTAGAGCAGTGGATGGTGTCAGTAGGACAATGGACGGTGTCAGTCAGTAGAGCAGTGGATGATGTCAGTAGAGCAATAGACGGTGTCAGTAGGGCAGTGGATGGTGTCAATCAGTAGAGCAATGGACAGCGTCAGAAGGGCAGTGGACAGTGTCAGTAGGGCAGTTGACGGTGTCAGTCAGTAGAGCAGTGGACAGTGTCAGTGGAACAGTGGACAGTGTCACTGGAACAGTGGACAGTGTCAGTGGAACAGTGGACAGTGTCAGTGGAACAGTAGACGGTGTCAGTAGGGCAATGGACAGTGTCAGTAGGGCAGTTGACGGTGTCAGTCAGTAGAGCAGTGGACAGTGTCAGTGGAACAGTGGACAGTGTCACTGGAACAGTGGACAGTGTCAGTGGAACAGTGGACAGTGTCAGTGGAACAGTAGACGGTGTCAGTAGGGCAATGGACAGTGTCAGTAGGGCAGTAGACGATGTCAGTCAGTAGAGCAGTAGTTGGTGTCAGTAGGACAGTATACAGTGTCAGTCAGAGCAGTGGACTGTGTCAGTAGGACAGTGGACTGTGTCAGTAGGGCAATGGATGATGTCAGTAGGGCAGTGGATGGTATGAGTTAGTAGAGCAGTGGACAGTGTCAATAGGGCAGTGGACAACATCAGTTAGTAAAGCAAAGGACGGTGTCAGTAAGGCAGTGGACAATGTCAGTCAGTAGCGCAGTGGACGGTGTCAGTAGGGCAGTGAATGGTGTCAGTAGAGCAGTGGACGAGGTCGATAGAGCAGTGGACGAGGTCAGTAGGACAGTGGATGGTGTCAGTTAGTAGAGCAGTGGACGGTGTCAGTAGGACAGTGGACGGTGTCAGTTAGTAGAGCAGTGGATGGTGTCAGTTAGTAGAGCAGTGGATGGTGTCAGTTAGTAGAGTGGATGGTGTCAGTTAGTAGAGCAGTGGATGTGCCAGTTAGTAGAGCAGTGGACGATGTCAGTAGAGCAGTGGACGGTCCGTGTCAGTAGAACAATGAATGGTGTCAGTTAGTAGAGCAGTGGACGATGTCAGTAGCGCAGTGGAAGGTGTCAGTAGGACAGCAAATGTTGTCAGTAGGGCAGTGGATGGTGTCGTAGGCCAGTGAATGGTGTGAGTCAGTAAACTAGTGGACAATGTCAGTAGGGCAGAGGATGGGGTCAGTAAGGCAATGGGTGGTGTCAGTAGGGCACTGGATGGTGTCAGTAGTTTTTTTTATTATTATTTATTTTAATTTTTACAGCCCTGTTGGGGGGCTTTGGTGAATAATCAAGGGGTCTAAACTGACCCCTGATGTGCCACTTTTAAATCAGAGAAGGTGATTGAAGACACAGTCCTCAATCTTCATCTCTGCATCCTCGGCAGCACAGAATGAATGAACAGGAAGAGCTCTGCAAAGTCTCCCTGTTCAATCACAAACTGAAACGTAGTATTTTTTTTAGCAAACTTTGTTGCAGATTCCTACCTTTTTGTTATTCTGAAGAAATAGCTGTTTGTTTAGCCTGTGTCCATGTGCACAGTGAATGTGAATGGGAGTGATTTTATCATTATTAATCAGCTGCTGCACCTGCAGAGTTCTAATGAGGATATTGGTAGGCTTTTGTTGTTATCTGCTTTAGCCTTCCAATGCTGCTTACTGTTATGGCCAGCTATAGATAAGGGCAGTGGACGAGTTTGTTTTTCATATCACATTGGTGTTTGTATTGGTCCAGCAACGCACCAACACCTTTGCAGCCATTGTGCTACATGCTGGGTGTTTGGTGTGCTCCTGTACCTTTAAGTAGGGTTGGCTCCCCTTCAGTCCACCTGCCCTCACCTATCCATCAGAATGCATGTGCCTCCATTGTGGGGACACTCAAAGTTAGGGTAGGACCACGGATTCCAGGGTGCCGTGACATGGCTCTGTGGCTCACGCATGCATTTGCAAATGCGTGCGGACAAAACCCCTGTTTTTAACGCATACTGTTATACAGGTTAATTGGTTGTCTACAAGCTGGTCGGTAAGTAGGCTTGGTTTTTTCCTGGGCATTCCCCAGGTATATGTTGTTATCTGCATCCCTTTAGACATGATTTCCCCTTGGGAGTATCTCAGCACAAAATACATTTTTGCTGCAGGGGATGCCAAAAATCTGACTTGTATCTTAGTGCAGACTTCTGGGAAAATCAGTGAGCCAATCACACAAGCAGGAAATGACATTTCTGGGCTGGGGGCACTCTGTATACCATCTGTGTATAGAGCGCCTCCAGGTGGCCATATTGCATTTTACAGAAAAATTCAGCTCTGCAGACTGAAAAGGAAAGGTAATTTAATTACAACACGACTTGTGGAGCAATTGTATGTGCTTTATTATTTTTTCATTTACCCTTTTAATCTCATGTAAAATATTCCCTTTAAGATGAAAATTAATTTCCCAGGAAAGTGGTGGAAGAATAAACCGGTTTGCATCGACATTCTCTCCCTAAAACTGCTGTTCTGGCTCGCCCGGCGCTTTCATCCAACATCCTTTTTTATGGGCAATAAACGGCAATGTTGTGTTTCCCCGCGAAAAAAAAAAGTCCAACATCAGCCGGCGTTGGACACGGGCGTATCGGCGCGCTGAGATTAGCAGCTCCACAAAACAAAAAAAAAAAGGAACAGATGTTTAATTATTCCTCCGCACAGTGGCTGCCTCGTATTTCTTCCTCGGTAAGCACCGCATTGGTCAATTGTTCTCGCGCTCGTTCTCCACGCCGGACGGAGCTGAAATTGTATCGGCGGTTAATGGCCCGTCGGACGGCCCTTTCTCTTTTCCTGGGAGCGCGGCGGAGATGAATACGGAGGATCAGTCTAGTGTTGGCTGCGAGGAATCCGCCACTTCTCTCTCCAGGACTATTAGGACACAGAACTCATTGATGATTTAATCACGCGGAAATGCTTACGGCGAGGAATGTGGGAGCGTGGCACGTGCAATGGCGCCAGTCCCTGGGTGTTAAAGAGGATCTCCGCCCGAAAACAAAAACTTTTTTTCTATAATTCTAAATGTGTGTTAACCACTTCAATACCAGGCACTTACACCCCCTTCCTGCCCAAGACAATTTTCAGCTTTCAGCGCTGTGGCTGTTTAAATGACAATTGCGCGGTCATGCTACACTGTACCCAAACAGTATATTAATCATTTTGTTCCCACAAATAGAGATTTATTTTGATGGTATTTGATCACTTCTGCGGTTTTTATTTTTTGCTAAACAAATAAAAAAAGACCGAAAATTTAAAAAAAAAAAAAGATTTTCTTTTGTTTCTGTTATAAAATTTTGTAAATAAGTAAGTTTTCTCCTTCACTGATGGGCACTGATAAGACGGCACCAATGAGGTGGCACTGACGATGGGCACTGATATGCGGCACTGATGGGCACTGGTAGCCGGCACTGATGGGTGGCACTGATGGGCATTGATAGGCGGCACTGATGGGCACTCGTGGGTGGCACTGATAGGCGACACTGATGGGCACTGAAAGGCTATACTGATGGGTACTTATGGGTGACACTGATAGGTGGCACTGCTGGGCACTGATAGGCGGCACTGATAGGCACTGATACGTGGCACCAGGGCCGGCCCTACCATGGGACCCGATGGTACCATTGTACCAGGCGGCACTTTTAGGGGGGCGGCAAATTGCCGCCTGCCCGCCATCCCATTCCGCCCGTTCCTCTCCCCCACTCCACCTTTCACTGTGAAACAGCAGCAGCGGCATTGTAAAGAATACACTGTGCCTGCGGCTGCGGTGTGTGTTCTGGATTTAAAAAACTCCTTTCTGTCTCTTCCCCCTCCCTCCAGTCTCGTGCCGTGCGGGGGTCCCCTGTTATCTCCGACTCAACCTCCCCCCCCAATCACCAGTGCGGAGTGTTGTGAGAACTGGGGGGCGGAGCTCACTGTCTCCTGTCAGGCTGGCCAGAGGAAGGGAGGAGGTGAGCTGATTTTTTCTGGGAGAAGTTTTCTAGGGTGGATAGTAGTTGCTTTCAAGGGGGGTTTTTCTTCAGGAGATGCAGTGAAGGGTTAACAGAAGTTGACAGAAGAATCGCAGGAGATAGTGAGTTTGAGTGTGGGGGGGGGGGAGGGGGGGTCTGCAGCAGCCCGATCACATTTGACAGATCACTTCTTAGCATGAAAAGTCTGTGCAAACATCCTCCAATCCAATTGTTCAGACTAGATAATGTGAAGTCATTTATAACCATTCATGTAACCTGTATGTATGTGGTGAGTTCACACCTCTGATTGTACAGACTCAGAGCCTGGATACCACAGGGTTATATGAATGGTCATACATTACCTTCACATTATCTGGGTATACAGAGTGCTGGGAGCTCCATTACATAGATCTGTAGTACTGTTGTATGATTTATTGTTGTATGTTTTTAGTGGATGAGTCTTTTTTTTATTATATACATCGCTATCTGACCACTTCTCAGCCCCCAACTCCCCCAGCTTGCATCACCCCCCCAGACCACTTCATACAGACGTCACTCAGAGCTGCTTCCTACCCCCCCCCCATCATTTCATGGTCACTTTCCTTCCCCTATCTTCCCAACATCACTCCCTGGTCACCCCATAGACACAGCAAGAAATCCCTCCCCATTCTGCCACCGCCATACCCTCCAAAGTCCTCTCCTGTACCAACTGCACCCATCATACCCTCCGAACTCCTCCCCTGTACTAACTGCACCCATCATACCCTCCGAACTCCTCTCCTGTACCAACTGCACCCATCATACCCTCCAAACTCCTCCCCTGTACTAACTGCACCCATCATACCCTCCGAACTCCTCTCCTGTACCAACTGCACCCATCATACCCCCTGAACCCCTCCCCTGTACTAACCGCACCCATCATACCCTCCGAACTCCTCCCCTGTACTAACTGCACCCATCATACCCTCCGAACTCCTCTCCTGTACTAACTGCACCTATTATACCCTTCACACTCCTCTCCTGTACATACTGCCCCCCTCATACCCTCCAAACTCCTCTCCTGTACATACCGCCCCATCATACCCTCCACACTCCTCTCCTGTACAAACCGCCCCCCTCATACCCTCTCAACTCCTCTTCTATACATACTGCTCCATCATACCCTCCACACTTCTCTCTTATGCATACTGCCCCCATTATACCCTCTGCACTCCTCTCCTGTACATACTGCCCCCATCTTACCCTCTGCACTCCTCTTCTGCAGAACCCTGTGCATTCAGATGTAAAGGGGAACTCTGCAGATTCAGATCTAAAGGAGAACTCTGTTGACTCTGATATAAAGGGGGACTCTTGTGATTAACTCCATATGATTAGAAATTTTATTTAATCACAAAAATATATGTACAGGGTATACTAAATAAAAAAAAAAATAGCTGTGCATTGCTTTGTACAGAGGTAATGAATTTAATGTACTACAAAAAAAAAATATATTGGCGTGTGCTGCTAATGTGTTCGGGTTTGGCTTGACGAAAAGGTGGCAACCCTACTCTGCACTGTGAGGCAAATTGTCGCTAACCCGTTCCGCCCGCTCCGCTGTGAGGCAAATTGACGCCCACCCGCCAGCCAGCCCGCTCCGCTCCCCGCGCGCTCCATTCACCTGGGCGTTGGGCCAAGGTGAATGGAGCATGCGGGCAGAACAGAGGAACAGTCAGCGGGCGGGACAGTCAGCAAGTGAGCGGGCTTGCTGGCCAAACTGCGGGCGGGGGAGCAGAGAGATGACATCATCTCTCACTGCCCGCCCTGCATCACTGCAGTTCCGCCCCCACTGTGCGGGCAGCAGAGAGATTACATTAGCTCTCTGCTGCCTGCCTTTACTCTGGGACACAGCAAGTGACAATCTGCAACGTGTGGCAGGTGACGTTGTGGCAAGTGACAATCCGCAATGTGTGGCAGGTGACGTTGTGGCAAGTGACAATCTGCAACGTGTGGCAGGTGACGTTGTGACAAGTGACAATCCACTATGTGTGGCCGGTGACATCGCGGCCGCCGGCTACGCACAGGTCCTTTTATACTCCTATATACATGTATAGAGCCATGACAGGTCCTCTTTATACTCCTACATACATGTATAGAGCCATGGCAGGTCCTCTTTATACTTCTATATACATGTATATAGCCATGACAGGTTCTCTTTATACTCCTACATACATGTATAGAGCCATGGCAGGTCCTCTTTATACTCCTACATACATGTATAGAGCCATGGCAGGTCCTCTTTATACTTCTATATACATGTATATAGCCATGACAGGTCCTCTTTATACTCCTACATACATGTATAGAGCCATGGCAGGTCCTCTTTATACTCCTACATACATGTATAGAGCCATGACAGGTCCTCTTTATACTCCTACATACATGTATAGAGCCATGGCAGGTCCTCTTTATACTTCTATATACATGTATATAGCCATGACAGGTCCTCTTTATACTCCTACATACATGTATAGAGCCATGACAGGTCCTCTTTATACTCCTACATACATGTATAGAGCCATGACAGGTCCTCTTTATATTTCTATAAACCGTATTTTTCCGTGGATAAGACGCTATTTTTTCCTAAAATAATAGCCTGTAAATCGAACAGCGTCTTATACACGGTTGGTCAGCCTGGGAGACATCCGCGAAGGTGCGTCGCGGCCCATAGCTTGTCAAGTGGCTTTCTCCAATCACGAGCCGTATGTTACTGACGTCAGCTAAAGCTGGGGGTGGAGGTGGAGAGTGAGCAGATGCGATCCTGTTGGAAGTGGAGATGCACAGATGCAACAGGGACCGGAGTGTTCTGGGACCAAGATGTCAGAAAATAATAAAAGTAAGTGATTGTCTTACTCTGCCAAATCAAACCAAATGTAGCCAGCTATGCAAAAAAGAGCGTGGGAATAGAGCTGCAGAGAAACAGTTTGGACTTGCCTCCGCAGAGTGTATGATAGACAGTGGAGAAAACAGGAAGAACAACCCCTGCATAATATACTAGTATTTAAACGTTACCTGCGGTAATTACTAAATAAAAATGTGTTCTGTTTTACCTATGTGCAAAATATTGATTTCTTAATTTTGGGTTGGAAAAGTGGGGGGCGTCTTATAGACGGGGAAAATATGGTACATGTATAGAGCCATGACAGGTCCTCATTATACTTCTATATACATGTATAGAGCCATGGAAGGTCCTCTTTATACTCCTATATACATGAATAGAGCCATAACAGGTCCTTTTTATAGAGCCATGACAGGTCCACTTTAGTTATCATGATATAAAATGATGGATGTGGGGGCATTTTGGTGGGCGTGATTTTTTTTTTTTTTTTGGGGGGGGGGGGGGGGGCAGCATTTCATTCTTGGTACCAGGCAGCACAATGTCTTCGGCCGGCACTGCGTGGCACTGATAGGCATCCCTGGTGGCACTGGCATTGGCAGGCATTGTGGATGGGCACTGATTGGCAGCTGCCTGGGCATTGATAGGCATCTCCCTGGTTGTCCAGGTTGGCATACCTGGTGGTCCAGTGTGGGTGGCCATCCCTGGTGGTCCTGGGCGGGCATCTGAGGGGGGCTGCGCTGATAAGCAATCAGCACAGATCTCCCCTGTCAGGAGAGCAGCCGATCGGCTCTCCTCTACTCGCGTCTGTCGGACGCGAGTGAGGAAAAGCCGATCAACGGCTCTTCCTGTTTACATCGTGATCAGCCGTGATTGGACACGGCTGATCACGTGGTAAAGAGCCTCCGTCGGAGGCTCTTTACCGAGATCGGTGTAGCGTTGTATCAGACTGACACACCGCACCACCGATCGCCGCGATACGCGCCCCCCGGGCTCGCGGCGGCTGTTATCCTGCTGGACGTCACATGACGCCCAGTCAGGATAACTGAACCACCGCCCCGGCCGTCATTCTGCTATAGGCCGGGCGGGGAGTGGTTAATCTATTCAAGAGATTTTATATATATATATATATATATATATATATATATATATATATATATATTTTTTTTTTTTTTTTTTTTAAAGGATTCTAAATAATGGGGGAGATTTACTGGTGCACACCGAATCTGGTGCAGCGGTGCATGGTAACCAATCAGCTTCCAGGTTTTATTGTTAAACCTTAAAGGAGTTGTAAAGTCTTGAGGTTTTTCACCTTAATGCATTCTATGCATTGCCCACTTCAGCCCTGGAAGATTTACCCCCTTAATGACCAGTCCATTTTTTGCGATACGGCACTGCGTCGCTTTAGCTAACAATTGCGCGGTCGTGCGACGTGGCACCCAAAAAAAATTGGTGTCCTTTTTTCCCCACAAATAGAGCTTTCATTTGGTGATATTTGGTCACCTCTGCGGTTTTTATTGTTTGCGCTATAAACAAAAAATCTTCTACCCTTCAAATCCCTCAAATTTCCAAAGTACACATCCTTTCCCCTACACAAAATCCCCCCTCCCAACACAAATCCCCCCTCCCCCTGAATTTCCCCCATAGCACAGATACCCCCAATCATCCCTACTAGAACAAATACCCCCCCCATAAAAAAATCCCCTCCTAGCACAATTCCCCTACCTCCTCTACCACATGACCTCGTCTAGCACAAACCCACCAAATCCCCCCACATCTACCAGAAATCCTCTTCCCCATCCCTCCTCCCAACACAAATCCCCCTAAAACACCACTCCTAGCACACTCCTCTTCTGGAACAATTCTTACCCCCCGCTGCTCCCCGAATTCTCCCTCCCAACACAAATCTTCCCCCTCCATCTCATTGTTGTTCCCCCCCCCCCACCTCACATGATACCTGCCCACCTGCCCACCCCTGTTTGACGCGCACAAAGTGGATTTATATTTTTTGTGGCTACTGAGAAATATATTTCAATACATTTTTTTTCTTTGTAACCGGAGTCCAGCTTTCATTTTTCAGCCAGAAAGCGATCGTAAAAATATTCTGGGCCCGCAAGAAACGTCAAGTTAATTACACCAAGAGAAATGCTTATTCTCCACAAATTGAAATCTGGGAAGATTAAATCAAACATCTTAATTAGTAGACATTGATCACAGAGCTATTTGTCAACTCTTGTTGCCAATAATGAGGAACCCCCTGAAGCCGAATGAACGGGACAAAACAAGGTGGAAAACATCCCCTGGAATGTCAGCTCTGTATGTTTAACCCCGTCATTGTTGGGGACTTAGTTGTGGACGGATCAGCTGGCACTGGCGGGGGGGGGGGGGGGGAGATAATTAAAAGGCTGTGTTCATTTGTTAATTTTAAAGCCAGCCTTGGACGTGGTTCTGAAAGACAACAGGATAGGATTTAACCACTTCAGCCCCGGAGGGATTTACCCACTTCCCGACCAGGCCATTTTTTGTGTTACGGCACTGCGCCACTTTAACTGACAATTGCACGGTCGTTGCGACGCTGTACACAAACAAAGATGCTGTCTTTTTTTCCCCACAAACAGAGCTTTCTTTTGGTGGTATTTGATCATCTCTGCAGTTTTTATTTTTTGCGCTATAAACAAAAAAATACAGACAATTTTGAAAAAATAAAATTTTTTTTTTTTTTTACTTTTTGCTATAATAAATATCCCCCCAAAAAAGTAAAAAAACGAATTTCTTCCTCAGTTTAGGCCAATATGTATTCTTCTACATATTTTTGATAAAAAAAAAAAAAAATTGCAAAAAGGATAGATTGATTGGTTTGCGCAAAAGTTATCACAAAATAAGGGATAGATTTGTGGCATTTTTATTATTATTATTTTTTTTACTAGTAATGGCAGTGATCTGCGATTTTTAGTGGGACTGCGACATTGCGGCAGACAGATTGGACACTTGACACTTTTTTGGGACCACTGACATTTATACAGCGATCAGTGCTATAAAAATTCACTGGATTACTGTATAGATGTCACTGGCAGGAAAGGGGTTAAGTGTTCCCTAGGGAGGTTTTTCTAACTCTGGGGGGAGGGGACTGACTGGGAGTACAGAGAGATCGTTGTTCCTGATCACTAGGAACAGACAATCTCTCTCTCCTCCCCTGACTGAACGGGGGATCTGTTTGTTTACACAGGAAGATCCACATTCTGCCTCTCTGTGGAGTGATCGTGGGTGGCCATCGAGTCTGATTGGCTCCCCCGTTAGCGAATGGGCACAGATCGCGATGTACACAGCCGACGTACAATTGCTTCGATTTGCACAGCCAAGCCAACCTGCCGCAGTATAACTGCGGCGGCTGGTCGGCAAGTGGTTAAATGTCGCAGTTTTGATGCAAATTTGTCTTGTCTTGAGAAAGGCACGTAGGCTGCCATTGATGGAGTCCCTTTGAAAATGCTAACTGCCTTGCAGCCACCACCTCTACCCAATACACAGCACAGCTTACACAAGGCAGTACCATTGCATCATGGAAACACTTTTTTTCTTGGTCTAAGCCAGCTCACTGGAATGTTATGCTGAGGGCCTGGGGCCTACTGTTATATACTGCCACCTAAGTGCAGTATATAACAGTAGAGATTTATTAACACAAGATTAAAAAAACGTACAAGATATAAGCAGTGGCATCGCTAGGGGGTGGCTAATGGGGCTAAAGCCCCGAATCTGGGGCCCATAGCTCAGAGTCCAGGCCGGCCCTACCATGAGATAAGTATTAAAATTGGTCATCATGTGTAGGCGATCAGCAGCTCATCCCCATCCTGCAGGGCTACCTGGGGTGGTCTGGGCAGCTGTGCGATAGTGGTGACAGGCATGGACATCTGATGGAAGCAGGAAGTCCATGCCAACCAGCGTGGAATGCACCGGCATAAGTGACGTCACCAGGAGGAATTGAGAGTCGGATGTCAGATTGTGCTAGGCTTATGGGGTAATTTATGGCACACCCAAAAAGTATTCTTAAACTAGTTAAGGACCTATTTTTCAAACTTGGTGTGTAAAAAATTAAAATCTTTTTTTTTTGCTAGAAAATTACTTAGAACCCCCAAACATTATATATTTTATTTTCAAACAACCTAGAGAATAAAATGGCGGTCATTGCAATACTTTATGTCACGCCGTATTTGCGCAGCGGTCTTACAAGTGCAATGTTTTGAGAAAAAATACACTTTTATTAAATAAAAAAAAAGACAACCGTAAAGTTAGTTTTTTTTTATATTGTGAGAGATAATATTACACTGAGTAAATTGATACCCAACATTATTATTATTATTATTATTATTATACAGGATTTATATCATGGTTCAAAATTTCGCCCGCTCGTGGAATGGCGACAAACTTTGACACCTAAAAATCTCCATAGTTGACGTTTAAAATTTTCAACAGGTTACCAATTTTGAGTTTCACAGGAGGTCTAGTGCTAGAATTATTTCTCTCGCTCTAACGATCGTGGCGATACCTCGCGTATGTGGTTTGAACACCGTTTTCATATGCGGGCATGACTTTGACATCACTTCCGTCATCCAATGGTATGAAGCCGCGTGGGGGCCATGTTTCCCTCACTCGGCTCCAGGCCTGAACCGGACAAATTTTGATCCATGTATGGTCGGTTTTGTTCTGTCCATCAGATGTCTATATTTTGATTATCTGCATTGTGTGATTAAAATGACACTTAATGTTGTAATTTCTATAGAAATCATTTGCAGAGCGTAGGCACCATCTAGCGTCCTTTTTTGGTATTGTTTCAACTTTGTTATTATTAAATGCATTAAATGTATAACCCAGGAAGTGATTAGAAAGCAAAGTATTCTGGGTAAAATCTCACAGGAAGAGACACATTCACCATTCTTTTCAAGACACTGCAAGAGGCAGGATATGTCTTATTTCAATCCATCAATATCATCCCTTAGAGAACTTAAAAAGTACGTTTTTACTGTCTCATATTGTACTGTGTATCTTTGTCTCTACAATGTATGCTAAATTTATGGGATATTGTACTTATCAAGGTTTATTCTTGTTATTTGTAGTTTTACCTAGCTTGTTCTAATAAACTGTGATCGAAGAAATATGGTATCAAGTTTATGGGATAAGAACGGTTTAGCTGAATGTCCTTGAGACAGAACAGGTTTAAGTCTCAGGAGTGAATGGTCAGAAATACAAACCCTTTGGAAGATAAAACAGCTCCTATTTATGTATTCTATTGGCTTATTTAGCTGTTTGTCTGGAGTTTAGCTTGAGTTTTTTTTCAAGTTTTGGATAGAGTAGGAAAAATGTAGAGTGTCTCCACTGGGGAGACTTCACCTCACTTCCTGTGTTGTCATCAGGATAGGAATGGAGGGAAAACTTCCCCAATGGGGAGACAGACAGTCACAAAAGCCATTCTATCCTCAGACCTATTTTATAATGGCAGCAGACTATGTTTTTGTTTTCATTTTCTCAGTCTCAGCCCCACAAATATAACCTTTAATGGCAATACCCATTAAAATGTAGCATTGCTTTTACCAAGGAGAAAATCACCTCTTTATGAATTCATATCTTGTGGGTTTATCTATTAAGGTGCACAGACCATTTTACATTGTTAGCAAGCATTCAAGTTAATGGGCAATAACAATCTCTAATAGCAATCACAGCACAGTGATCAAGGCTCCCGGAGATTGCAGCACTCCGAGAGGGATTAATATGATACGACGGTATAACAGGAAACCATTAGAGAATAAGGTAATGCGCATAATGTCAGCCTGTAGGTCCCCGCGTTGTATTTTTAGAACAAGTCTGACCTTCCGCCATCCTCATCTGCATCCTGTATATACTAACAGCTTGTTCTTTGCTGAAAAGCACCTTTTCTATGTACACAAAAAATCAATAGAGAGCAGTTTGTGCAGCTTTAGAGTACATCGTGAATATACAGGGTTTACATGCCCTCTTGCAATTGAGGCCAATTGATCCAAATTGATAATCAAGACACCAATTAACATGTATGTCTGTGCAAAATAAAAATTCACATGCAGAGTTGTCAGCTCTTTCAATTACAGTAGGGTGACCAGACATCCCCGGTTTCAGGGGACAGTCCCCAGATTGAGGACACTGTCCCCGGACCAAGTCTGTCCCCGGTTTTGTCCCCGGATTGGATTTGAACAGGGGCTGGGGCAATTTCAACGACAGCCAGTGCAGAATTAAAAAAAATGAAATTACACACCCCCGCTTCTACTAGCTTGGAGGGGGGGGGGGGTGTATGGTTTCCCATTATCCGTGTCCCTTTCTGATGATCATGTGCTGGTCGGAGCGGAGGGAATATTTCTTCAGTTTCGGGCGCATGCCCATTCAGCTCCGCTTGCTGTTCTTCTGCCTTGGCTCAAGTCCTGGCCAGCCGCCTGCCTGCTTATCTCCTTGCCTTCCCTGGTGGAGTGATCTTCCTCCGCTTCCCACCAAGTAGTAGTCGGGGCTCGGAGAGTAAGACTTAACAGGCTTTGAGGCGGGTGGCGCAGCGATGGGCAGAGAGTCGCTGATTGTCGCCATTACTAGTAAAAGAAAAATATGTCCCCGGATTTAATTTTAAAAATCTGGTCACCTTAAATTACAGGGCACCACCCCTGAACCTTATTCCCATAGCATAAGGTGGGGGTGTTCTACAGTCCATTAGATTGGAACTTGGATGTTGTCCATAGATCCCCTAAGATTACATGATGACATATTTGGTCAATTCCCACCAAGCCCCTAGATATTATCCATAGATTCCCAATGCATCTCCTGAGGTTACTGATGACATTAAGTACATAATCAATTCCCACCCTTTTATATCCCATAGTATTGTGCTTGGCGTATTGGCGTAACACAGCCCCCTAGATGTCATTCATAGATTATACATCTCCTAAGGTTACAGGAATACATATATGGTCGATTTTTACAATTTATATCGCATAGTATTGGGCTAAGGTATTGAAGTACACACAGCAAGTATAGAGCAGTCTACCAGTATACAAGCTCCCTTGATGTCGTCTATAGATTAGCCATGCACCTCCAAAGGTTACATGATGGCATACAGTATACGGTCAATTCCCTTCATTTATACCCCATAGTATTGGGCTTGGGAAGATGTTGTCCATAGATTAGCTGTGCATCTTCTAAGGTTACAGGATGGCATATATTGGTAATTTTCAGCATTTATAGCCTATAGTATTGGGCCTGGAGTATTGGAGTACACCCAGAAAGTATAGAACAGCCTACCAGTATACAAGCCTGTAGATGTTGTCCATAGATTCACCATGCATCTCCTAAGGTTAATGATGACATTCAGTATATGGTCAATTCCCACCTTTTTATATCCCATAGTATTGGGCTTGGTTTATTGGAGTACACACAGCCCCCTAGATGTTTTCCATAGATTAGCCATGCCTCTACTAAGGTTACATGATGACATACAGTATATGGTCAATTCCCACAACGTATATCCCATAGTATTGGGCTTGGCTAGATGTCATCCATAGATAAGCCATGCATTTCCCAAGGTTATAGGACAACATACAGTATATGGTAAATTTTCACCATTTATATCCCAAAGTATTGGGCTTTAAGTATTGATGTACACATAGCAATAGAACAGTCTACCAGTATACAAGTCCCCTAGATGTTGTCTATAAATTAGCCATGAATCTCCAAAAGTTGCGTGATGACTAGGGATAAGCTTTATGTTCGGGTCGAACATGAGTTCCACTTGAACGTTGGCTGTTCGACCGTTCGTCGAAATACAAACATTATGGGGCGTTTGCGCCAAATTCGAGAGCTGTGTCACGCCCCATAATGCAGTGCATTGCTGTCTGATGATTGGCCAAGCATGCATTATGGCCCGCATGCTTTGGCCAATCACAGCGCCGTCAGCAAAGAGTCATTATTGGCCAAAGGCAGGGTGCCTTTGGCCAATTATGGCTCAGGGGGTTAAGTCCACGCCCCACACTATATAAGGCCGCCTGCACGTTGGCCCTGTGTAGTGTGTTGCTGGCGTTGACCGAGAGAGAGTGTCATTTCATTTAGATTGAGCAGGCTGGCGATTCAGTTAGCTGCAGTGTATTTAGTATTAGGGATGAGCTTCGTGTTCGAGTCGAACATACGTTCGACTCGAACATCGGCTGTTCGATCGTTCGACGAAGATCGAACGATTTGGGCCGTTCGCGCCAAATTCGAGTGACGCGAACGGCCCACAATGCACTACGCCATCGCAGTGTCATCCAGGCGCTGTGATTGGCCAAGCATGCACTGTGACCCCGCATGCTTGGCCAATCACAGCGCCGGCAGCGAGGAGAGCAATGATTGGCCACAGGCAGGATGCCTGTGGCCAATTATTGCTGAGGGTGTTTAGTACACGCCCCACACTATAAAAGGCCGCCAGCACGGCGGCCTAGTGTAGTGTGTTCCGGAGCAGGGATAGAGCAGCATAGGCAGGGACAGTGACTGTTATTTCTTTCTTGCTTAACCTGGATTCCTTTAGTTTAGGGAAAGAGAAGGATAGGTAGGGAGAGTGTCAGTGTGTTTTGTGCTTGTGCTATAGTGTGCTTAAAAAAAACATTTATTCTAGGGACAGAAAACTGTAGGTAGGGACAGTGTCAGTTTCTTTCACTCTGCAAGTCCTTGTTTCCAGGGACCTGGAAGGACAGTGAGTGAATTGTCCTTGTGCTATATTGTGCTTAAAAAAACATTTATTCTAGGGACAGAAAACTGTAGGTAGGGAGAGTGTCAGTTTCTTTCACTCTGCAAGTCCTTGTTTCCAGGGACCTGTAAGGACAGTGAGTGAATTGTCCTTGTGCTATATTGTGCTTAAAAAAAACATTTATTCTAGGGACAGAAAACTGTAGGTAGGGACAGTGTCAGTTTCTTTCACTCTGCAAGTCCTTGTTTCCAGGGACCTGTAAGGACAGTGAGTGAATTGTCCTTGTGCTATATTGTGATTAAAAAAAACATTTATTCTAGGGACAGAAAACTGTAGGTAGGGAGAGTGTCAGTTTATTTCACTCTGCAAGTCCTTGTTTCCAGGGACCTGTAAGGACAGTGAGTGAATTGTCCTTGTGCTATATTGTGATTAAAAAAAACATTTTTTCTAGGGACAGAAAACTGTAGGTAGGGAGAGTGTTTTTTTTCTTTCACTCTGCAAGTCCTTGTTTCCAGGGACCTGTAAGGACAGTGAGTGAATTGTCCTTGTGCTATATTGTGCTTAAAAAAAACATTTATTCTAGGGACAGAAAACTGTAGGTAGGGAGAGTGTCAGTTTATTTCACTCTGCAAGTCCTTGTTTCCAGGGACCTGGAAGGACAGTGAGTGAATTGTCCTTGTGTTATATTGTGATTAAAAAAAACATTTTTTCTAGGGACAGAAAACTGTAGGTAGGGAGAGTGTTTTTTTTCTTTCACTCTGCAAGTCCTTGTTTCCAGGGACCTGTAAGGACAGTGAGTGAATTGTCCTTGTGCTATATTGTGATTAAAAAAAACATTTTTTCTAGGGACAGAAAACTGTAGGTAGGGAGAGTGTTTTTTTTCTTTCACTCTGCAAGTCCTTGTTTCCAGGGACCTGTAAGGACAGTGAGTGAATTGTCCTTGTGCTATATTGTGCTTAAAAAAAACATTTATTCTAGGGACAGAAAACTGTAGGTAGGGAGAGTGTCAGTTTATTTCACTCTGCAAGTCCTTGTTTCCAGGGACCTGGAAGGACAGTGAGTGAATTGTCCTTGTGCTATATTGTGATTAAAAAAAACATTTTTTCTAGGGACAGAAAACTGTAGGTAGGGAGAGTGTTTTTTTTCTTTCACTCTGCAAGTCCTTGTTTCCAGGGACCTGTAAGGACAGTGAGTGAATTGTCCTTGTGCTATATTGTGCTTAAAAAAAACATTTATTCTAGGGACAGAAAACTGTAGGTAGGGAGAGTGTCAGTTTATTTCACTCTGCAAGTCCTTGTTTCCAGGGACCTGGAAGGACAGTGAGTGAATTGTCCTTGTGCTATATTGTGATTAAAAAAAACATTTTTTCTAGGGACAGAAAACTGTAGGTAGGGAGAGTGTTTTTTTTCTTTCACTCTGCAAGTCCTTGTTTCCAGGGACCTGTAAGTACAGTGAGTGAATTGTCCTTGTGCTATATTGTGATTAAAAAAAACATTTTTTCTAGGGACAGAAAACTGTAGGTAGGGAGAGTGTTTTTTTTCTTTCACTCTGCAAGTCCTTGTTTCCAGGGACCTGTAAGGACAGTGAGTGAATTGTCCTTGTGCTATATTGTGCTTAAAAAAAACATTTATTCTAGGGACAGAAAACTGTAGGTAGGGAGAGTGTCAGTTTATTTCACTCTGCAAGTCCTTGTTTCCAGGGACCTGGAAGGACAGTGAGTGAATTGTCCTTGTGCTATATTGTGATTAAAAAAAACATTTTTTCTAGGGACAGAAAACTGTAGGTAGGGAGAGTGTTTTTTTTCTTTCACTCTGCAAGTCCTTGTTTCCAGGGACCTGTAAGGACAGTGAGTGAATTGTCCTTGTGCTATATTGTGCTTAAAAAAAACATTTATTCTAGGGACAGAAAACTGTAGGTAGGGAGAGTGTCAGTTTATTTCACTCTGCAAGTCCTTGTTTCCAGGGACCTGGAAGGACAGTGAGTGAATTGTCCTTGTGTTATATTGTGATTAAAAAAAACATTTTTTCTAGGGACAGAAAACTGTAGGTAGGGAGAGTGTTTTTTTTCTTTCACTCTGCAAGTCCTTGTTTCCAGGGACCTGTAAGGACAGTGAGTGAATTGTCCTTGTGCTATATTGTGATTAAAAAAAACATTTTTTCTAGGGACAGAAAACTGTAGGTAGGGAGAGTGTTTTTTTTCTTTCACTCTGCAAGTCCTTGTTTCCAGGGACCTGTAAGGACAGTGAGTGAATTGTCCTTGTGCTATATTGTGCTTAAAAAAAACATTTATTCTAGGGACAGAAAACTGTAGGTAGGGAGAGTGTCAGTTTATTTCACTCTGCAAGTCCTTGTTTCCAGGGACCTGGAAGGACAGTGAGTGAATTGTCCTTGTGCTATATTGTGATTAAAAAAAACATTTTTTCTAGGGACAGAAAACTGTAGGTAGGGAGAGTGTTTTTTTTCTTTCACTCTGCAAGTCCTTGTTTCCAGGGACCTGTAAGGACAGTGAGTGAATTGTCCTTGTGCTATATTGTGCTTAAAAAAAACATTTATTCTAGGGACAGAAAACTGTAGGTAGGGAGAGTGTCAGTTTATTTCACTCTGCAAGTCCTTGTTTCCAGGGACCTGGAAGGACAGTGAGTGAATTGTCCTTGTGCTATATTGTGATTAAAAAAAACATTTTTTCTAGGGACAGAAAACTGTAGGTAGGGAGAGTGTTTTTTTTCTTTCACTCTGCAAGTCCTTGTTTCCAGGGACCTGTAAGGACAGTGAGTGAATTGTCCTTGTGCTATATTGTGCTTAAAAAAAACATTTATTCTAGGGACAGAAAACTGTAGGTAGGGAGAGTGTCAGTTTATTTCACTCTGCAAGTCCTTGTTTCCAGGGACCTGGAAGGACAGTGAGTGAATTGTCCTTGTGCTATATTGTGATTAAAAAAAACATTTTTTCTAGGGACAGAAAACTGTAGGTAGGGAGAGTGTCAGTTTATTTCACTCTGCAAGTCCTTGTTTCCAGGGACCTGGAAGGACAGTGAGTGAATTGTCCTTGTGCTATATTGTGATTAAAAAAAACATTTTTTCTAGGGACAGAAAACTGTAGGTAGGGAGAGTGTTTTTTTTCTTTCACTCTGCAAGTCCTTGTTTCCAGGGACCTGTAAGGACAGTGAGTGAATTGTCCTTGTGCTATATTGTGCTTAAAAAAAACATTTATTCTAGGGACAGAAAACTGTAGGTAGGGAGAGTGTCAGTTTATTTCACTCTGCAAGTCCTTGTTTCCAGGGACCTGGAAGGACAGTGAGTGAATTGTCCTTGTGCTATATTGTGATTAAAAAAAACATTTTTTCTAGGGACAGAAAACTGTAGGTAGGGAGAGTGTTTTTTTTCTTTCACTCTGCAAGTCCTTGTTTCCAGGGACCTGTAAGGACAGTGAGTGAATTGTCCTTGTGCTATATTGTGATTAAAAAAAACATTTTTTCTAGGGACAGAAAACTGTAGGTAGGGAGAGTGTTTTTTTTCTTTCACTCTGCAAGTCCTTGTTTCCAGGGACCTGTAAGGACAGTGAGTGAATTGTCCTTGTGCTATATTGTGCTTAAAAAAAACATTTATTCTAGGGACAGAAAACTGTAGGTAGGGAGAGTGTCAGTTTATTTCACTCTGCAAGTCCTTGTTTCCAGGGACCTGGAAGGACAGTGAGTGAATTGTCCTTGTGCTATATTGTGATTAAAAAAAACATTTTTTCTAGGGACAGAAAACTGTAGGTAGGGAGAGTGTTTTTTTTCTTTCACTCTGCAAGTCCTTGTTTCCAGGGACCTGTAAGGACAGTGAGTGAATTGTCCTTGTGCTATATTGTGCTTAAAAAAAACATTTATTCTAGGGACAGAAAACTGTAGGTAGGGAGAGTGTCAGTTTATTTCACTCTGCAAGTCCTTGTTTCCAGGGACCTGGAAGGACAGTGAGTGAATTGTCCTTGTGTTATATTGTGATTAAAAAAAACATTTTTTCTAGGGACAGAAAACTGTAGGTAGGGAGAGTGTTTTTTTTTCTTTCACTCTGCAAGTCCTTGTTTCCAGGGACCTGTAAGGACAGTGAGTGAATTGTCCTTGTGCTATATTGTGATTAAAAAAAACATTTTTTCTAGGGACAGAAAACTGTAGGTAGGGAGAGTGTTTTTTTTCTTTCACTCTGCAAGTCCTTGTTTCCAGGGACCTGTAAGGACAGTGAGTGAATTGTCCTTGTGCTATATTGTGCTTAAAAAAAACATTTATTCTAGGGACAGAAAACTGTAGGTAGGGAGAGTGTCAGTTTATTTCACTCTGCAAGTCCTTGTTTCCAGGGACCTGGAAGGACAGTGAGTGAATTGTCCTTGTGCTATATTGTGATTAAAAAAAACATTTTTTCTAGGGACAGAAAACTGTAGGTAGGGAGAGTGTTTTTTTTCTTTCACTCTGCAAGTCCTTGTTTCCAGGGACCTGTAAGGACAGTGAGTGAATTGTCCTTGTGCTATATTGTGCTTAAAAAAAACATTTATTCTAGGGACAGAAAACTGTAGGTAGGGAGAGTGTCAGTTTATTTCACTCTGCAAGTCCTTGTTTCCAGGGACCTGGAAGGACAGTGAGTGAATTGTCCTTGTGCTATATTGTGATTAAAAAAAACATTTTTTCTAGGGACAGAAAACTGTAGGTAGGGAGAGTGTTTTTTTTCTTTCACTCTGCAAGTCCTTGTTTCCAGGGACCTGTAAGGACAGTGAGTGAATTGTCCTTGTGCTATATTGTGCTTAAAAAAAACATTTATTCTAGGGACAGAAAACTGTAGGTAGGGAGAGTGTCAGTTTATTTCACTCTGCAAGTCCTTGTTTCCAGGGACCTGGAAGGACAGTGAGTGAATTGTCCTTGTGCTATATTGTGATTAAAAAAAACATTTTTTCTAGGGACAGAAAACTGTAGGTAGGGAGAGTGTTTTTTTTCTTTCACTCTGCAAGTCCTTGTTTCCAGGGACCTGTAAGGACAGTGAGTGAATTGTCCTTGTGCTATATTGTGCTTAAAAAAAACATTTATTCTAGGGACAGAAAACTGTAGGTAGGGAGAGTGTCAGTTTATTTCACTCTGCAAGTCCTTGTTTCCAGGGACCTGGAAGGACAGTGAGTGAATTGTCCTTGTGTTATATTGTGATTAAAAAAAACATTTTTTCTAGGGACAGAAAACTGTAGGTAGGGAGAGTGTTTTTTTTCTTTCACTCTGCAAGTCCTTGTTTCCAGGGACCTGTAAGGACAGTGAGTGAATTGTCCTTGTGCTATATTGTGATTAAAAAAAACATTTTTTCTAGGGACAGAAAACTGTAGGTAGGGAGAGTGTTTTTTTTCTTTCACTCTGCAAGTCCTTGTTTCCAGGGACCTGTAAGGACAGTGAGTGAATTGTCCTTGTGCTATATTGTGCTTAAAAAAAACATTTATTCTAGGGACAGAAAACTGTAGGTAGGGAGAGTGTCAGTTTATTTCACTCTGCAAGTCCTTGTTTCCAGGGACCTGGAAGGACAGTGAGTGAATTGTCCTTGTGCTATATTGTGATTAAAAAAAACATTTTTTCTAGGGACAGAAAACTGTAGGTAGGGAGAGTGTTTTTTTTCTTTCACTCTGCAAGTCCTTGTTTCCAGGGACCTGTAAGGACAGTGAGTGAATTGTCCTTGTGCTATATTGTGCTTAAAAAAAACATTTATTCTAGGGACAGAAAACTGTAGGTAGGGAGAGTGTCAGTTTATTTCACTCTGCAAGTCCTTGTTTCCAGGGACCTGGAAGGACAGTGAGTGAATTGTCCTTGTGCTATATTGTGATTAAAAAAAACATTTTTTCTAGGGACAGAAAACTGTAGGTAGGGAGAGTGTTTTTTTTTCTTTCACTCTGCAAGTCCTTGTTTCCAGGGACCTGTAAGGACAGTGAGTGAATTGTCCTTGTGCTATATTGTGATTAAAAAAAACATTTTTTCTAGGGACAGAAAACTGTAGGTAGGGAGAGTGTTTTTTTTCTTTCACTCTGCAAGTCCTTGTTTCCAGGGACCTGTAAGGACAGTGAGTGAATTGTCCTTGTGCTATATTGTGCTTAAAAAAAACATTTATTCTAGGGACAGAAAACTGTAGGTAGGGAGAGTGTCAGTTTATTTCACTCTGCAAGTCCTTGTTTCCAGGGACCTGGAAGGACAGTGAGTGAATTCTCCTTGTGCTATATTGTGCTTAAAAAAAACATTTATTCTAGGGACAGAAAACTGTAGGTAGGGAGAGTGTCAGTTTATTTCACTCTGCAAGTCCTTGTTTCCAGGGACCTGTAAGGACAGTGAGTGAATTGTCCTTGTGCTATATTGTGATTAAAAAAAACATTTTTTCTAGGGACAGAAAACTGTAGGTAGGGAGAGTGTCAGTTTCTTTCACTGTGAAAGTCCTTGTTTCAAGGGACAGAGAAGGACACCTGAAGGTAGCCCTTATTGCTTTTTTCCCATCTCCCTGCAGGCCATCTATTAGAATGTCTGGAAGGCAAACAAGGAGAGGCAGACAGTCAGGAGGCAATAAAAGAGGGCAAGCAGGCTCTGTGTCTGGGGGCAACAGTGCTGGTCGTGGACGCGGTGCATTGTCATCAGCACATGGCCATGGGACACGCTTGTCCTTCTTTTCGGCAGCTGGACATGTTGAGCCACATCATGCCGAAGACTTGGTAGAGTGGATGACCAAGCCCTCCTCCTCCTCCTCATCCTCTCTCACCCAGGCTCAGGGTACTGGAAAAGCAGCTGCCAAAGCGTCGTCTTCCCTGGTATCAATGTCAGACAAATCATCAGTCACTCCTTCCCTAGACCCACCATGTCCTCCTCCTGAGGAGTCCCCCGAACTGTTTCAGCACAGTGTTGGGTACATGCTCCAGGAGGATGCCCAGCGTTTCGAAGGGTCTGATGATGAAACCCAGCTAGAGGAAGGCAGTAGCGTGAGAGCAGACAGAGGGGATGCTCAAGAAGGACACCAATCTGGCAGTCATGTTCCAGCAGCTGCAGCATACTGCCAGATTGGCTCCAGTGATGAGGAGGGAGGGGATGATGAGGTCACTGACTCCACGTGGGTGCCTAATAGGAGAGAGGAGGAGGAGGAGGATGAGGAGGAGGCACATCTCCAACGAGGCAGGATGCCCTTTGGTGGCCAGCGTAAGGGCAGTACACCGACGGAATCACACCGCAGAGCTCCGCCTGTGCAGGGCGCTGCCTCTGGCCGTCATTCAAAAAGTTCTTTGGTGTGGGCCTTTTTTGAGGCTAGTGCATCAGATCGCACAGCTGCTGTTTGCAACATATGTCTCAAGCGTATATCGCGTGGCCAAAACATCAGCCGCTTGGGTACCACATGCCTGACCAGACATATGTTGACCTGCCATGCAGCTCGTTGGCAAGCCTACCTCAAAGACCCACACCAAAGAACAAAGCGGACCTCTCCTTGCACCGCATCAGCTGGGATCTCCAACCCCACTATAACTTCAGTCCTCTCTGAAACATGCACTGAGAGGAATGAAGGTGTAGAATTAGGTGTGTCACAGCCAAGTACTTGCGCCCACTCTGCTAGCAGTACACCGACGTCCGATTCTAGCAGGCAAATTTCCCTGCCCCAGCTGCTGGACCGTCGAAAGAAGTTCACTCCCAGCCATCCACATGCCCAGCGGTTGAATGCTAGCTTGGCTAAATTGCTAGCGCTTCAACTGCTGCCTTTTCAGTTGGTAGACTCGGCCCCCTTCCGTGAGTTTGTGCAATGTGCAGTTCCTCAGTGGCAGGTTCCCAAACGCCACTTTTTCTCACGGAAGGCTATTCCGGCTCTCTACCGGCATGTGGAAGGCAATGTCTTGGCCTCGCTGGACAGGGCGGTCAGCGGTAAGGTGCATATTACCGCTGACTCATGGTCCAGCAGGCATGGACAGGGACGTTACCTTTCTTTCACGGCCCATTGGGTCACTCTTTTGGCAGCTGGGAAGGATTCAGGACAAGGTGCAGTAGTGTTGGAGGTTGTCCCACCGCCACGCCTCCAAAATGCTACTACTGGTTGTGACACACCTCTCTCCTCCACCCCCTCCTCTTCTTCTTCCTCCATGGCGTCTTCCTGTGGTTTGTCCTATGAACCAGCGGTGCTCCGTAGCCGTTCACGGGGCTACGCAAGTACGCAGGCAAAAAGATGCCATGCCGTGCTTGCGCTGGTGTGTTTGGGGGACAGAAGCCACACTGGGGCAGAGGTCCTGTCTGCTCTGCAGGGCCAGGCCGAGAGGTGGTTGACGCCACGCCAGCTTAAGCCAGGAATGGTGGTTTGCGACAATGGCACCAACCTCCTCTCCGCCCTCCGACAGGGACAACTGACCCATGTGCCCTGTGTGGCTCACGTCCTTAACCTGGTGGTGCAGCGCTTCTTGGGCAGGTACCCGGGCTTACAGGATGTCCTGAGGCAGGCCAGGAAAGTCTGTGTGCATTTCCGCAGATCTTATAATGCCAGTGCTCGCCTGGCTGAGCTGCAAAAGGAGTTGAACCTGCCCAAGAACCGCCTTATATGTGACATGCCCACCAGGTGGAACTCAACGTTGGCCATGCTGCAGCGGCTGCACACGCAGCAGAGGGCCATCAATGAGTACCTGTGCGACTACGGCACCAGGACAGGGTCAGGGGAGCTTGGTTTTTTTTCTCCACGCCAGTGGGGCATGATCAGGGATGCATGCACTGTCCTGGCACCATTTGAGGAGGCCACGAGGATGGTGAGCAGTGACAGTGCATGCATCAGTGACACTGTACCTCTTGTCCACCTGTTGGAGCACACGCTGCGTGGAATAATGGACAGGGCACTTGAGGCAGAACAGAGGCAGGAAGAGGAGGACTTCCTTGCCTCTCAAGGCCCCCTTTACCCAGACAGTGTTCCTTCTGTCCCACCCATCGCACAGGAAGAGGAGGAGGAGGAGGAGGAGGAGGAGGAGGAGGAGGATTGTGTCAGCATGGAGGTGGAGGCTGGCACTCAGCATCATCAGCAGCAGTCTTTTAGGGATGATTTACAGTCCCAAGAAACCAGTGGACTTGTACGTGGCTGGGAGGAGGTGGCTGCGGATCATGTCGTCCTTAGTGACCCAGAGGACTCCGGAGCGAATGCCTCAGCAAAACTACGCTGCATGGCCTCCCTGATCCTGCAAAGTCTGCGGAAGGATCCTCGTATTCTTCGGATCAAGGAGAGGGACCATTACTGGCTGGCCACTCTCCTTGATCCACGGTACAAGGGTAAGGTTGCGGACCTTATGTTACCGTCGCAGAGGGAGCAGAGGATGAGACAACTCCGGGAGGCCTTGCAGAAAGGTCTGTGCAACGCGTTCCCAGAGACTGGGAGGTTGCAAACTCCTGGTCCTGGACAACGAGTTGCTGAGGCTTCGGCCAGTCAAAGAAGGAGCGGTGGGGAAGGTGGCCGTCTGACCGATGCGTTCAGACAATTCTTTAGTCCACAGCCCCAAAGTATGATCGGTTCCAGCAACCATCGCCAGCGTCTGATAAACATGGTGCAGGAATATCTAGGGGCAAGGTCAGACTTGGACACCTTCCCCACCGAAAATCCTCTGGCTTACTGGGTCTTGAGGATGGATCACTGGCCAGAGCTTGCACAGTATGCAATTGAGCTACTGGCCTGTCCTGCATCCAGCGTTCTTTCGGAACGCACATTCAGTGCTGCTGGAGGATTTGTCACGGATCACAGGGTGCGCCTGTCCACCGACTCGGTTGATCGACTGACTTTCATCAAGATGAACCAGTCTTGGATCACCACCAGCTACCACACACCTGATGCTGATATAACAGACTAATTGATTTTAACATGTCACATCCCTTCAAGACTGATGCTGATGCTGAGTGCCTGTGCTGTTATGTTGACTGGCTATCCTCCTCCTCCGAGTCCTCAATGATACGATTGATGATGATAGCTTGTAAGATCATTTTTGTTTATGGGTGCCGCCACCAGTGCCTAACGCCCAATTTTTCAGCCCCTGTTTAACAGGGGCGTGTAATTACAATTTTTGAAGCAATACTTTGCAACAGGGCTCATTGCTGTGCTCCAAGTACAGTATCTGTGAGGAGTTGCAGTGTTGTGCCACCAGTGCCTAAGGCCCAATTTTTCAGCCCCTGTTTAACAGGGGCGTGTCATTACAATTTTTGAAGCAATACTTTGCAACAGGGCTCATTGGTGTGCTCCAAGTACAGTATCTGTGAGGAGTTGCAGTGTTGTGCCACCAGTGCCTAAGGCCCAATTTTTCAGCCCCTGTTTAACAGGGGCGTGTCATTACAATTTTTGAAGCAATACTTTGCAACAGGGCTCATTGCTGTGCTCCAAGTACAGTATCTGTGAGGAGTTGCAGTGTTGTGCCACCAGTGCCTAAGGCCCAATTTTTCAGCCCCTGTTTAACAGGGGCGTGTCATTACAATTTTTGAAGCAATACTTTGCAACAGGGCTCATTGGTGTGCTCCAAGTACAGTATCTGTGAGGAGTTGCAGTGTTGTGCCACCAGTGCCTAAGGCCCAATTTTTCAGCCCCTGTTTAACAGGGGCGTGTCATTACAATTTTTGAAGCAATACTTTGCAACAGGGCTCATTGCTGTGCTCCAAGTACAGTATCTGTGAGGAGTTGCAGTGTTGTGCCACCAGTGCCTAAGGCCCAATTTTTCAGCCCCTGTTTAACAGGGGCGTGTCATTACAATTTTTGAAGCAATACTTTGCAACAGGGCTCATTGGTGTGCTCCAAGTACAGTATCTGTGAGGAGTTTCAGTGTTGTGCCACCAGTGCCTAAGGCCCAATTTTTCAGCCCCTGTTTAACAGGGGCGTGTCATTACAATTTTTGAAGCAATACTTTGCAACAGGGCTCATTGCTGTGCTCCAAGTACAGTATCTGTGAGGGGTTGCAGTGTTGTGCCACCAGTGCCTAAGGCCCAATTTTTCAGCCCCTGTTCAACAGGGGCATGTAATTACAATTCTTGATCTAATAATTCACAGCAGGGCCCATTGCTGCACCCACCAAGAGTAACTGTCAGGGCTTACAGTGTTGTGGCACCAGCACCACCATCAAAGGCCCAATTTTTACTACCACTGTTCAACAATTATATGTAATTAAAATTCCTGATATAATAGTTGACAGCAGGGCGTTCCAGCACCAACCAAGAGTAACTGTGAGTGCTTACAGTGTTGTGCCAACACCAACAACTAAGGGGCCTATTTCTGCAGAGTATATACGGCAGGTCCCTACTTTCAAACATCCAACTTACAAACGACTCCTACTTGCAAACGCAAGAAGACAACAGGAAGTGAGAGGAAATCTACCACTAGGAAGGAAAATTCTCTCCTGTAAGAATAAATATGGGAGAAAGGTGTCTCCTCTGTACTGATGCTTTATCAGCAATCCTTGTTTCAAGAAAAACACCACATTTCAAAAACAGTTGTCATTGGGACGGAAAGTGAGGTGAAATGTTCTGAACAGGGGCACAGACAGCAAAACAAATGTTACAGGGGTGATAACCCTTACCTATGTTTTCCAAAAAGTTTAAAAATAGATTTTTGGGCTGGAGCTACACTTCAACAATGTACCTGTTCAAAATTACAAACACATTCTACATAAGAACAAACCTACAGTCCCTGTCTTGTATGCACCGCCTGTATACGGCTGTTCAGAGTATATAGGGCCTTTTTTATTTTATGTGCGGGGTTCCCCTTAATATCCATACAAGACCCAAAGGGGCTGGTAATGGGCTGGGGTAGGGGGGGGGGTCATGGGGTAGCTATGCCATTTTTCTTAAAGAATTTCATCCATATTACCGGGACCAGACATTACATTAAAGCCGCAAGCAGTTTTAAATGGCTTTTTTTTCCTTTAGAAGTGTCATTTTGTGCAGGGACAGTTCTAAACACGGGAAACACGTGGCACTTCACAGGCATACTTTAGACACCCCCCAGGTACGATATTTAAAGGAATATTTGACTTTTTTTTTTCACTTTATGCATCATTAAAATGACTGCTCCCGAAAAACGACCGTTTTTAAAACTTCTTTTTGCATTGATACATGTCCCCTGGTGCAGAACCCGGGTTCCCAAACCCTTTTTAGGACAATAACATGCATAATAGTTGTTATAATTAGCACTTTAGAATTCGAACGTTCGCATCCATTGTATTTAATAGGGTTCTAATGTTCGTTCGAACTTTCGGTCCGTTCGCGGGTTCTGGTGCGAACCGAACCCGGGGGTGTTCGGCTCATCACTATTTAGTATATATATATATATATATATATATATATATATATATATACATCCAGGTTTATGCTGCAGTGCATTTCATACATATATACAGTCTCATATATATATATATATATATATATATATATATATATATATATATATATATACTGTATATACTCGAGTATAAGCCGAGTTTTTCAGCACATTTTTTTGTGCTGAAAATGCCCCCCTCGGCTTATACTCGAGTCACCTTTTTGCGCCTGATCTCCCGGATTTTTGGGGACCCGGTACCGGCCAACCGTAGGTCCCCTTAACCCCACACATGTAGCCTTACTCTTCCTCTACAAGTGTGCAAAGTTTTTTGTCCAGGGGACCTACGGCCGGCGAGCACCGATTTTTCAAACCCGGGACCCCTTCCATAGACTCCCATGTTAAACGGTCATTTCTCCGGTGACTTTGGGGACCCAGTACTGGCCGGTCGTAGGTCGTAGGTCCCCTGGATCCGAAACTTGGCACACATGTAGCCCCATCTCTCCTCTATAAGAGTGCAAATTTTTTTGTCCAGGGGACCTACGGCCGGGGAGCACCAATTTTTAAAACAGCCGGGCACCCCTTCCATAGACTCCCATGTTAAATGTCAGTCTAGTAATGGACACAGTGAGGCATGGGCTCAGTGAGGCAAAGTGAGGAATGCAGATGGACACCCTAGGCTTATACTAAGTTTTTCCCATTTTTTTGTGGTAAAATTAGGTGCCTCAGCTTATATTCGGGTCGGCTTATACTCGGGTATATACGGTGTGTATATATATATATATATATATATATATATATATATATATATATATATATATATGTAGCGGGGTGTTCCCCTTTAATGCAGAGAGACAAGAAGTTCCAGGTGAGAGGTGAGTCGGGAGGAAGTAAAGAGACATTATGGAAGTGAAAGCAGAGGAGAGAGAGACTACATCTCCCAGTACATCTTGCAGCACCCAGGGTGCATTGCTCCAGAACAGAGACTGCTGGGGCAGACTTTATAAAGGGGAGGCGGAGTTTTGGTCGCTCTCTTTGGACCCCCCTCTCCTAGCAAGAGGATGTCTGTGCTGAACTGCTGTGTGCACAAGGCCTGAAGCCCGGGCCGTGTGCTCCTTTCCAAAGAACCCTCTGCCAGCCTAGCAGAGCCTTAGAGACATCTAATCCTCCTTGCTGCAGTACACCAGAAGGATTGAAGACTTGGATGTCGGTGGATTCCTGTTCCTAGACGAATCGATGGAGGAAACGGACTTGGACTTGTCCAGGTGGTGAGAGCTGTTTAAAGACAGATACTTTATCTTTACTATTCGTTGGGATTACAAAGTTGTTCTTCAAGTGCACCACCGAGAGATTGCAGCGAATATTGTTTCACTGAACTTCCATTTAGATCAGTCAGGCCTGACTGCATAGGTAGACATTGCTGGGTGTTAGTCTACCCATGAGGGGAAGTAGCTGTAAAAGGGCAGCGCTAGAGTTGCATAGCAATACTTTATTATTCTGATTACTCTGTTTATCTTTATTACTGTTTATTGCAGGGATCTGCAACTTGTTATACTGTTGTTTATTACTTGCCCATTAGCCTCAGTAAAATATCTGGGTAAAGTACATTTGGTGTCAGTTCCGCTTACTTTAATAGGAGTTTTAAAGTATATTCTGTGTATGTTTGTTATAGGACTGCGTCACCAACAGTTGCGATCACGCGGTCCTATCTCTCTATCACCAGCTGTGCCACGGGAGGTTAGAGCCGATTGCCGGGGGTTGACAGCGGTGCACTGCAGGGCCCAAATCAATATCAGTGGCTCTCTTAACTGGGGGTAGCGCTACACGTGGGGGCTCGAGTCCGGGATCCTTGTACGTTGCACGCTGCAATCAAGCCGGTCAGAAGTACCAGCATGGACCCGCTGGCAATGTCACAGTGGTGCGCAGCGATTGGCGCCGATCCAACCGCGGCGGTAGTCATTGTACTCCCGGGGGAAAGATGGAAGGAAGAGGAGATAAAACAGCTCGTATTGTTACTGTCTCCGAGCCACAAAGCATGGGTGATGGATTTTAGGCCAGATCCAGTGATCTCGTTTACATACGCACTGGTAGAATGGAAAAACGAAATCCCAGAGCATTTTAAAAGTCAGAGTATACAAGCCATAGATAATCAGATCTATCACTTGATACATACGCTGCCAGTGAAGGAAGAATGGTTTCAGACACCAAAGCCATCACTCCCACAATTATCTCCACCACTATCCCCTAAAGCAGAAAAGCTTAAGGAACTATTAAGCCCGGGATCACCGCTGGCCGCTATAGGGCCTGAATTGTTGAATGCTCTAGGAGACCTTGTAATTAAGTGCCAGAAAAGCAGTACGGTGCATGTGGAGGCCGGTTACCGGAAGCTTAGCACCTTCTCAGGGAAGCTCCCCGTCCCTGCGGGGGAGGAAGATTTTGACACTTGGGTGGAACAGGCATTGCAGGCAGTAGAAGCATGGGAGGTGCCTGAGGCACAGAAGAGACAGCGAGTCTTAGAAAGTCTGAAAGGTGCCGCGGCAGAAGCGGTGAAGAGCTTCCGGTTTGGAAATGAAAACTGTACAGCTCAAGATTGCCTGGCCATGCTGCAGGAAGAGTTTGGTCAGCTGGAGAAGGTGTCAGAGATGATTTATCAAATTGAACACACTCTCCAGCAGCCGAATGAGAAACTGTCAGAATATGTTAGAAGGCTGAACAGGCAGTTATGCAAGATTGTACTGAAGAAGGGAATGCTGCCCAAAGATGCAGATGAAGCATGCATGAAGCAGATCATGAGGGGAGCGCGGCGCTCAGACCCGGTCTGGCTGCACCTGAAAACCTCAGGAGGAGGAATGTCACTAACCTACTCTGATCTAATAAAAATTATTAGGGACGAAGAGGCGCTGGAGGAAGATCAGCAGGTGGCCAAGGCGAATGTCACACCTGTACCAGTGTTGGTCCATTCGGTCAAGAGCCCAGAAAGAGATGCAGAGGTTGACACTCTGAAATCGCAAATGGCCCAAGTGTTGGAGATGCTGACCTCTTTGATGGAGAAAGATCAGAGAAGACGAGAGAAACCAAGCCCAAGAAAGGAGTTGTTCCCGAACACCTCAGCACCGGCCTCCCTACAGGACCGAGAAGAGGTGATTTGCTATAACTGCGGAGGGAGTGGCCACTTTGCTAACATATGCTCCAGCCCAAAGAAGAAGAGAACAGATAATTGCAAGCCGGCGGGAAACTCCAAAGGGCCCCGGTGAAGGAGTCAACCGGGTGCCCATCATCTTCAGTGCGCTCCAAACTAAAAAAAAAGGCCAAGAATGGAGGAGTTAAAACTCCTAGGAGGAGGTATAGTACACCCCCACCAAGATGTACCCCAGAGGGAGGGGGCAAGACCCCTCAGTGGAAGTACAGCACCCCAAAGAAGGAACATCCACCTAAAAGGAACAATAACATCCCTCAGCGGGTTTGTGCCCCCATTGAGAGGGAGAAAGTCAATGCATGCCAGGCTCAGGAAAAATTAAAGTCCAAAAGGAGCAGAGCAAGGGTCGAAAGCCAAAAAAAAGAGGTGACCCCAGTCCGGCCATACCCAAAGGAACTGGTGGGCCCGTCTCCTACTGTGCCCATTCAAGTGGAAGGAGTCTATACTAAAGCTCTTTTGGACACCGGAGCACAGGTGACTTTACTATACCGGGACTTCTATGATAGGCACTTGAGTCATCTGCCTATCCAGAAGATAGAAGAGCTGGAGATATGGGGACTTGGAACCCAGAGTTTCCCTTATGATGGGTACCTGCCCATAAATATGACTTTCGACCCATCCGTGGCTGGGAAGGCTGAAGTGTTTGACACCCTGGCAGTTGTGTGTCCCCGGCCGCCTGGAGCCAGCAAGATTTCCCTGATCATTGGGACAAACACGGATCTAGTCAGGAGACTCCTGACCCCTCTAGTGAAAGAGAGAAACCATTCAGCCACCAAAATCCATCCCATGCTAAAGACGGCCTACCAACGACTGGTCTTAGAGCAGAAGACCCCGGGAGAGGGGATAGGGAAGGTGTGGAGACTTGGCAGAGAAGGAGTAGTGCTACAGCCCGGAGAAGTAACCTGTCTTAGGGCCACTGTGAAGCTTTCGTGGGAACAACCTGGCCCCTTTGTCATGCTGGAATCAGACCCAAGGGAAGAGTCCTCAGGCCTGGAAGTGATACCAGAAGTGATTCCGTTCAAGGCCCTGAAGAAGGCCCATGGCAGAGTTCCGGTGAGTGTTAGGAACACTACGGGAGGACCCATGGAGATCCCTGCCAGAGTGTTGCTTGGTCAGGTGAACCCTGCTGCCCCGGTCACTTGGTCCGAAGTCAAGGGGACGGGTGACGGAGGAGATGTTTGGGAGAAACTGTCCGTGGAAAACCCGAACCTACCCAGGGCTTGGAAAGAAAGAGCCAAGGCCCAGCTGACCAGGTGGGAGAAGATCTTTTCCGAAGATGAATTCGATGTGGGGTGTGCAAGAAGTGCCACCCATCGGATCCGCCTCCAAGAAGATAAGCCCTTCCGAGAGAGGGTCAGGCGGGTCCCGCTGGCAGATCTGGAGGATCTGAGGGAACAACTTGTAGAACTAAAGAAGACTGGTGTGATCCGGGAGTCTAGAAGTCCCTATGCCTCCCCAATCGTGGTGGTCAGAAAGAAGAATGGGTCGTTGAGGCTTTGTATCGATTACAGGACTCTCAACAGGAGAACCATCCCTGACCAATACACCACGCCAAGGATAGAAGATGCCCTACAAAGTTTGTCTGGAGCCAAATGGTTCAGTGTGATGGACCTCAAGAGTGGGTACTATCAAATCCCTATGCACCCAGAAGACAGGGAAAAGACAGCCTTCATAACCCCGGTGGGATTCTTCGAATTCAATAGGATGCCTCAGGGTCTGTCTGGAGCTCCTGCTACCTTTCAACGCCTTATGGAGAAGACTGTTGGAGACATGAATCTTATAGAAGTCCTTGTGTACTTGGACGATGTCATTGTCTTTGGAAGAACCTTGGAAGAACATGAAGCCAGGTTGGAGAAAGTATTGAGAAGACTCAGCGAAGAGGGACTTAAGCTTTCCCCCGAGAAGTGTCGGTTCTACCAGTCTTCTGTGAACTATCTGGGGCACATAGTGTCTGAAGAAGGGGTGGCCACAGATCCTGAGAAGTTGGAAGCAGTCACTTCCTGGCCACGACCCACCACAGTAACAGAGCTCAGATCCTTCCTGGGGTTCTGCTCCTATTATAGGAGGTTTGTGGAGGGGTTTGCTCGGATTGCCCGCCCGTTGAATGAATTGCTAAAGGCAGAAGGGGAAGAGGATGACTCAGGGCCCAGGAGGCCTGGTGAGTCAGTTCAAGATCAGTGGAACCCAAGGTGTGAAGAGGCCTTTCATGCTCTGAAGAGGAGCTTAACCACTGCCCCAGTCCTGGCCTACGCCGACCCTACCAGACCTTATGAATTACATGTGGATGCCAGCCATGAGGGTCTAGGTGGTGTACTCTACCAAGAACATGAAGGACAACTGCGACCAGTGGCCTATGTGAGCAGGAGCCTGACCCCCTCAGAAAAGAATTACCCCACTCATAAGCTGGAATTCCTGGCCCTCAAATGGGCGGTAGTAGACAAGCTAAAAGACTACTTGTATGGGGCAGAGTTTACTGTGAAGACAGACAACAACCCCCTGACCTACCTCTTCACCACCGCGAAACTAGATGCCACCGGACACAGGTGGTTGGCCGCATTGTCTGGATTCAACTTCAGTCTGAAGTACAGACCAGGAGCCGGAAATAGGGATGCAGATGCCCTGTCCCGGAGGTCTCATGCCACGACAAATGACTGGGAAGATTGGACCCAAGTGGCACCGGACGGGGTGCAGGCCCTTTGTCAAGGGGCTGAATTCCAAGCCAGAGGAGGCTCCAGAGCAGAAGAAATAGGGGTTACCATGGTAGGAGTCCCCAAACACTATTGTGGGGTAACTCAACTGGAGGAAGACAACCTACCGAGACTGTCCAAGAAGGAGTTGAGGTGTGACCAATTGGAAGACCCCATGGGGAGATTGGTCCTCGAAGCCCTGGAGAATCAGGATCCCAACAAATTCCTACATCACCCCTCAAAGGAGGCTCGCCTGTTGAGGAAGGAATTGGACAGGCAACAGGTACATCAGGGAGTGGTCTACCGAAGGGGCCCCTCTGATGACTCAGAAGATAAGTGGCAGTTATTTCTTCCAGAGAAGCACCGAGAGACTGTACTAATTGCCCTGCATGACCATCATGGTCACCTAGGGGCAGAAAGGACCTTCCAGCTTGTCAGAAATCGGTTCTATTGGCCCTGCATGAGGGCAGAAGTAGAGGAGTATTGCCATTCCTGTGCACGATGCATTCAGAGAAAGACCCTACCCCATCAAGCTGCCCCAATGGGCCACTTACAGAGTCAAGGCCCAATGGATCTGGTATGCATTGACTTTCTCTGCCTCGAACCCAACCTGAGTGGATTGGGGAATGTTCTGGTAATAACCGACCATTTCACCCGCTATGCTCAAGCTTTCCCAACCAAAGACCAGAAGGCATCCACCGTGGCCAAGATACTTATGGAGAAGTATTTTGTCCATTACGGACTACCACAGAGACTCCACTCAGATCAAGGAAGGGACTTTGAGAGTCGGTTGATCCGAAGACTTTTGGATTCATTAGGAATAAAGAAGACCAGAACCACGCCTTACCACCCACAAGGAGATGCTCAGAGAGATTTAACCGGACCCTGCTCAACATGTTGGGAACCTTAGAAACAGAGAAGAAGCAACACTGGAGTCAGCACATATCAGCCCTAGTACATGCCTATAACTGTACCACAAGTGACGCCACTGGCTACTCCCCTTATCGACTTATGTTTGGGAGAGAAGCAAGGCTACCTGTGGACCTGGCCTTTGGCACTTCTATAGACAATACCTCAGCTACATCCCACAAGGGATACGTGGACAGACTTAGACGTAGCTTGCAGGTGGCCTATGAACAAGCCCAGGCGGCTTCGGATCAAAGGGGGGCCCGCAACAAGAGAAATTTTGATCTGAAGGTTCGAGTGCAAGATCTGCAGCCCGGGGACCGAGTACTGCTACGCAATCTGGGGGTCCCTGGAAAACACAAGCTTGCCGACAGGTGGAGATCTGAGCCCTATGTTGTCTGTAGGAAGTTGCCCGGTTTGCCTGTCTACAAACTAAAGCCAGAAGGAAAGGTAGGTCCACTGAAGACGTGGCATCGGAACCACCTGCTCCCACTTGCTGAGGCAGTCAGAATACCTCCCGTGAGAGACTCCCCTGAACCGGCCTCTATCCTGGATATTCCTAGGCCGAACACTCGGTCCCAGACCTCTCGAGCCAAAGATGGGGAGGCCTCCCAATTGAGTACAGAAGAAGGTGGAGAACTGGACTGGCTGTGGCCTCCCTCGACTCTGGGAACGTCCGCCATAGATCTCCCAAATGGAGGGGATACCCCAGATGCAACGCTGAATCCGGAGGCTACTGAATTCATACCCTTCAGTCCCTCAGCTGATTACTGGGAAGATGTTCCTGACACTTGCGCAGAGGAGGACTCTAGAGATTCCATACGTCAGTCGACTTCTGAATCAGAGGTTCCAGAACCAGCAATGTTACCTGAACTTACTCCTGAAGAAGAGCCTGTGGTGCCAGAGTCAGAAGCACCAAGAGAGCAGAGGGCTCGCAGAGTCATCAGGCCTCCCAAGAAACTAACTTACCCCCAAATGGGGATGAGCTCAGAGGACTCTGTTGTAACGGCTAGGAGAAGTGTTGAACAACCTGATCCTTCCACCGTCCATTTGGTGGAGGGCAACCCCAGCTCACTCTCTGGCACAGTTAGGCAGGCCACTCATGGTAGTGTGACCTGTGGGCAAGAGAGTTCCATCCCAAAGTTTTGGTGGGAATTCCCTATGCCAACATCATGCTCGACATTGTCCAAAATGGTAAACAGTATTTGTTGAAGTTTATCTTTGGGGACCAAAGAGTTCAAGTGGGGGGAGTGTGTAGCGGGGTGTTCCCCTTTAATGCAGAGAGACAAGAAGTTCCAGGTGAGAGGTGAGTCGGGAGGAAGTAAAGAGACATTATGGAAGTGAAAGCAGAGGAGAGAGAGACTACATCTCCCAGTACATCTTGCAGCACCCAGGGTGCATTGCTCCAGAACAGAGACTGCTGGGGCAGACTTTATAAAGGGGAGGCGGAGTTTTGGTCGGTCTCTTTGGACCCCCCCCTCTCCTAGCAAGAGGATGTCTGTGCTGAACTGCTGTGTGCACAAGGCCTGAAGCCCGGGCCGTGTGCTCCTTTCCAAAGAGCCCTCTGCCAGCCTAGCAGAGCCTTAGAGACATCTAATCCTCCTTGCTGCAGTACACCAGAAGGATTGAAGACTTGGATGTCGGTGGATTCCTGTTCCTAGACGAATCGATGGAGGAAAGGGACTTGGACTTGTCCAGGTGGTGAGAGCTGTTTAAAGACAGATCCTTTATCTTTACTATTCGTTGGGATTACAAAGTTGTTCTTCAAGTGCACCACCGAGAGATTGCAGCGAATATTGTTTCACTGAACTTCCATTTAGATCAGTCAGGCCTGACTGCATAGGTAGACATTGCTGGGTGTTAGTCTACCCATGAGGGGAAGTAACTGTAAAAGGGCAGCGCTAGAGTTGCATAGCAATACTTTATTATTCTGATTACTCTGTTTATCTTTATTACTGTTTATTGCAGGGATCTGCAACTTGTTATACTGTTGTTTATTACTTGCCCATTAGCCTCAGTAAAATATCTGGGTAAAGTACATTTGGTGTCAGTTCCGCTTACTTTAATAGGAGTTTTAAAGTATATTCTGTGTATGTTTGTTATAGGACTGCGTCACCAACAGTTGCGATCACGCGGTCCTATCTCTCTATCACCAGCTGTGCCACGGGAGGTTAGAGCCGATTGCCGGGGGTTGACAGCGGTGCACTGCAGGGCCCAAATCAATATCAGCGGCTCTCTTAACTGGGGGTAGCGCTACATATATATATATTGTGACAGCAGGAAGGTAAAGTCACCTGGTTGCATCCAGGGGGGTAGATATATTTCGCCCAGATTCAGGCTTTACGCCGACTTATACAACTAGGTGGAGAGTTGTATAAGCCCAGCTGAGGCTAGTGGGCTCATGGATGACTCATACCTCTAGGGAGAGTGTGGGGCGTCGTGCAGACAGGGAGTTGATGAGACCAGCTGAAGCTTGTCAGCTCATTTAGGCCTCTATAAGAACTCCCAGATTCATTAGGTGTTTGCTCATGCCTGGAACCAGACCTGTGTGGACTGTCTAGGGAGAGTGAACCCCTGTGCGGTGAGACAAAGCCTGTGTGGCTATTTGCTTGGACATTTAAAACCAGGGACTTAGGGACTAGGACAGCACTAGGCTGATCCCAGTTGTTAGTTAGGAAACCTGTATGTTTACTCAGAGGTCAAGTTGACCAGGATTTATTTTATTTATGTTTCTTTTGCTTTGCTGTGTTTTGTCACTGTAAATAGAAAATAAACCGCACCTTTTTGATTTTGAAAACCACAACCTCCGTTTGCTGGGCCTGTTTTTGTGTGGGGAGCCCATCCCGGGGGTCACACACACCCGCTGCCGAGCTAACCCCCTCACAGTTGGTGGAGAACCAGTGGCAGTTTTTTTTAAGCCAGCATGGAGGAGATACTGAAACAGCTGGCTCTAGAAAATGCCAATCAACAGCAGACAAATGCAGGTTTGCAAAGGAGCCTTGCAGCCCAGCAGCAAGCTCATCGACAGAGCCTTGCAGCCCAGCAGCAAGCTCACCAACAGAGTCTGGAAGCTCAGCAACAAGCCCAGCAGCAATCTGAGGCCCGCTTCATAGACCTGTTACAGAAGCAAGAGCAGAGACTACAACAAATGGAAGCAGTAATGCAGCAACGTCCGCAGACCAGTGAGGAAAGCCGTCCCACTAATACCGCGTCCTTTGGGGTGAGTCGTTTATTGACAAAAATGACTGGAGAGGATGATCCAGAGGTATTTTTGACCACACTTGAAAGGACCGCTGAAAGAGAAAAGTGGCCTGAGGAGCAGTGGGCTGGACTGGTGGCTCCTCTGTTAACTGGTGAATCGCAGAAAGCTTACTATGACCTAGAGCCTAACCAAGCAAAAGACTATGTGATGCTAAAAGCTGAAATTTTGGCAAGGCTGGGTGTCACCCAGGCTGTCCGGGCTCAGCGTGTGCATAACTGGACTTTCCAGCTTGGAAAACCCCCCAGGTCTCAAATGTATGATCTCATTCACCTGAGCAGAAAGTGGCTACAGCCAGAGACTTTGTCCGCACCAAAGATTGTGGAACGTGTTGTAATGGATCGGTTTTTGAGAGCTCTTCCTACTGCCATCCAAAAGTGGGTAAGCCATGGAGACCCAGAGACGGCCGATGGTCTTGTGGATCGTGTGGAGAAATACTTGGCTACAGAGAACCTGACGGCCTCTTCCAGAGACACTCGGACTTTCCACCCTAAGACCAGACCATCCCCAGGGGCGGATAAGAGGATTCCAAGGGGTGAGGGTGGAGAGAGTGAGAGGGTGGGAGCTCTACCCCAAGTTTGGCGAGAACAGCCTGGGAAATCAGCGGCTCAAGAGGCGGCAAGAAGGATTGTTTGCTACCGCTGCCGGCAAGCGGGACATATTGCAGCCAATTGCCCGGTTGTGGAGGAACCCATGCAGTGTGACTTTCTGACGGGCAGACGTCAGTCGCTGTGTGCGACAGTCGCATGCACTGCCATTCGAGGAACTGAGAAACATTTATGCAAAATGTGTGTTAATGGTAGAAATGTTGTGGTATTGCTGGATTCAGGTAGCCTTGTGACCCTGATAAAGGCTGAATTAGTTAAAACAGAGGTCTCTGGGAATAGCAAGGTAGCTGTTATTTGTGTGCATGGGGACACCCGAGTGTATCCAGTGACTACAGTGTGTTTCGAGACCCCCAAAGGTACCCTCTCTCATCCAGTGGGGTTAGTATCTCAATTACCGCATGATGCCATTGTGGGAAGGGATTTTCCGAAGTTCTGGGAACTGTGGGATGATCCTGAGCCCCCCACTGGTGCCCCTATGTACCAGGAATGTGATAGCCAGAACTCCTCTGAGAGTGGTGAGGACTCTCCAGAATTTCCCTTGTCAGTATTGGCAGGGGAGACTCAAGAAACTGGAGAGGAGCCCACCTCCTCAGACGAAAACCTACCGTCTGTGGAGTTTTCTGATCTGGAGGTTCACAGGGAAAATTTTGCCACAGAACAGTTAAAAGACCCCGCCCTAATAAAGGCACGGGAAAACGTAGTGGAAATAGATGGCGAGTTAGTGAACCCAGATAATACCTGCACTTACCCATACTTCAGCGTAGAGAAGGACCTACTGTATCGGGTGGCAAAAAGGGCAGAAGAAACCGTTGAGCAGCTTGTGGTGCCCAAACCTTACAGGAAGTTGGTGTTGGAGTTGGCCCATGGGCACATTCTTGGAGGTCATCTGGGGACAGAGAAAACCCGAGAGAGGGTATTACAGAGATTCTATTGGCCGGGGGTGATGAAGGACATAGAAAATTATTGTTCCTCCTGCCCTGTGTGTCAGAGGTCGGCCCCGATGCCACATTTCCGTAGCCCGCTGGTCCCTCTACCCATCATTGAGGTCCCGTTTGAGAGGATCGCCATGGATTTGGTAGGTCCTATAATCAAGTCCGCTAGGGGGCACCAGTACATATTGGTTATAATGGACTATGCCACCCGTTATCCAGAAGCGATCCCTCTCAGAAATACCTCGGCCAAAACCATAGCCAAAGAGCTATCTCTTGTGTTTAGCCGGGTGGGTATTTGTAAAGAACTGCTTACGGACCAAGGTACACCCTTTATGTCCCGGGTTATGAAGGAGCTGTGTAAATTGTTCAAAGTGACGCAATTGCGTACATCTGTGTATCACCCCCAAACCGATGGGCTGGTTGAAAGATTCAACAAAACCCTAAAACAAATGTTGAAGAAAGTGGTGGATAGAGATGGAAAGGATTGGGACTGTCTACTTCCTTATTTGATGTTTGCTATTAGGGAGGTGCCCCAATCCTCTACGGGATTCTCCCCCTTTGAGTTACTGTATGGGAGACACCCAAGAGGGCTGTTGGATATTGCCAAGGAAACTTGGGAAAGTGAGAGTTCTCCCCACAGGAGTGTGATTGAGCATGTCGCCCTGATGCAAGACCGAATTGCACAGGTAATGCCCATCGTGAAGGAACATTTGGCCCAAGCGCAGTTAGCACAGCAGAGAGTGTACAACCGTGGAGCCAAGACCCGTACCTTTTCCCCGGGGGATAGGATACTGGTACTTGTCCCTACGGTTGAAAGTAAATTCCTTGCCAAATGGCAAGGCCCCTATGAGATAATGGAAAAAGTGAGCGAAGTGAATTACAAGGTCAGACAACCAGGAAGGCGAAAGCCCGAACAGATCTATCACGTTAATCTGTTGAAAGCCTGGAGGGATAGAGAGTCCCTAGTCGCAGACACTTGGTCACCAGCTCAAACTGGTTGCGTGATTCCTGAGGTTGGAATAGCAGCCACCTTGTCACAACCCCAACAACAGGAGGTTAAGGAGTTTGTGCTTCGCAACAAGGAGGTATTCTCTGAGCTGCCGGGACAAACATCTGGGGTAGAGCATGACATCATTACCCCGCCCGGTGAAAGGGTGAAGTTAAAACCCTATCGGATCCCAGAGGCCCGACGGGAGGCAATACGGGAGGAAGTACAGAAAATGCTGAACTTAGGGGTGATAGAGGAGTCCCAAAGTGATTGGTCTAGTCCCATTGTGTTGGTGCCTAAACCGGATGGGAGCTGGCGATTTTGTAACGATTTTCGTCAGTTGAACAAAGTTACAAAATTTGACACCTACCCCATGCCACGTATAGATGAGTTGATCGACCGGCTGGGAACAGCCCGATACATGACGACTCTTGACCTCACAAAAGGGTATTGGCAAATCCCCCATGCCAAGTCGGCCAAAGAGAAAACCGCATTTGTAACCCCAGACGGGGCGTTCCAATATAAAAGAATGCCGTTCGGGTTACAGAATGCGCCGGCCACATTCCAGCGGAAAATGGACCAGATGCTGAGGCCCCATCGGAAGTATGCTGCGGCTTACCTGGATGACGTAATTGTCCATAGCACAGATTGGGCCTCACATCTGCCAAAAGTGCAAGCAGTCCTGGACTCTGTTCGGGAAGCGGGGTTTACGGCTAACCCCAAGAAGTGTACCATTGGGCAGGAGGAGGCCAAATATCTTGGGTACACCATTGGGAGGGGAGTAATAAAACCCCAACTCAACAAAGTCGAGGCCATCCAGAGTTGGCCACGTCCCAACAGCAAGAAGCAGGTACGAGCCTTTCTGGGAATCGCTGGGTATTATCGGCGATTCATTCCCCACTTTGCTTCTAAGGCTGTGCCCCTAACCAACCTGACGAAGGGGAAAGGGTCGGTCATGATTAAATGGACCCCCGAGGCTGAGGCAGCATTCCAATTCTTGAAACAAGCCTTATGTAGCCAGCCAGTGTTGTACTCACCCGACTTCTCTAAAGACTTTGTCGTACAAAGTGATGCGTCAGATGTGGGGTTAGGAGCAGTATTGTCCCAGGTCTGGAACGGGGAAGAGCACCCAGTCATTTACCTCAGCAGGAAGTTGAAGTCCCATGAGGTAAATTACGCCACCGTTGAAAAGGAGTGTTTAGCGGTGAAGTGGGCTCTAGATTCCCTTCGGTACTACCTGCTAGGTAGGCACTTTGACATGGTTACGGATCACGCTCCGTTAAAGTGGATGGCTCAAAACAAGGAAACAAATAGAAGAGTGAATAGGTGGTTCCTGGCCCTCCAGGAATTCAACTTCACAGTAAAGCATCGCCCTGGCGTTCAAATGGGGAATGTGGATGCTTTGTCTCGAGTACATGAATGCCTGATTGCTGGTGTTCCAACCCCGAGGTTAAAACAAGAGGGGGGGGTATGTGACAGCAGGAAGGTAAAGTCACCTGGTTGCATCCAGGGGGGTAGATATATTTCGCCCAGATTCAGGCTTTACGCCGACTTATACAACTAGGTGGAGAGTTGTATAAGCCCAGCTGAGGCTAGTGGGCTCATGGATGACTCATACCTCTAGGGAGAGTGTGGGGCGTCGTGCAGACAGGGAGTTGATGAGACCAGCTGAAGCTTGTCAGCTCATTTAGGCCTCTATAAGAACTCCCAGATTCATTAGGTGTTTGCTCATGCCTGGAACCAGACCTGTGTGGACTGTCTAGGGAGAGTGAACCCCTGTGCGGTGAGACAAAGCCTGTGTGGCTATTTGCTTGGACATTTAAAACCAGGGACCTAGGGACTAGGACAGCACTAGGCTGATCCCAGTTGTTAGTTAGGAAACCTGTATGTTTACTCAGAGGTCAAGTTGACCAGGATTTATTTTATTTATGTTTCTTTTGCTTTGCTGTGTTTTGTCACTGTAAATAGAAAATAAACCGCACCTTTTTGATTTTGAAAACCACAACCTCCGTTTGCTGGGCCTGTTTTTGTGTGGGGAGCCCATCCCGGGGGTCACACACACCCGCTGCCGAGCTAACCCCCTCACAATATATATATATATATATATATTGTAGCGGGTATATGCTTTCTATTTTTTTAATCTGGTGGGGAAAACTGTGATGTATGATTCCCTGGGGCCCACCAGGTGGCACTGTCGCTTTGGGCCCGGGGTTGAGTCATCGTTGCGGTGGCGTACCTCTTTTGGTCTCTCTCAGCGGTTGTATGGTGGGGCGGGGAACCCGCTGTGTTTGCTGGGAGGGGGTATAAAGGGGGCTGCCATTTTTGGTGGAGGGAGTCGAGCCCAGGCACCTTCAGCCTGAGGGCTGTGGTTCGTGTCGGTCCCTTAGGCGTGGTTCGTGTCGGTCCCTTAGGCGGGTCTAGGCCTAGAGGACGTTCGGAGGTTGTGTGCACCTTTAGCCTGGGGGGAGTTACTCGGAATGGAGGTCTGGAGCTTAGTGCCCAACACTGAGTTCCGTGAGGGAAGGAGGTCCTAGGGAACCCCGGGAGGGGGTACCCGAATCCGGAAGGCGTAATGGACCGGTGGGAGATACTTACTTGAAGACACGGTGCAGCATATTGCCAGTGACAGGTGAGCCTCCCATCGGAGACCGCCTGGAAGGAAATTCTACCTCGCTTGGAGACCACAACCCACTTTCAGGGAGGAAAGTGGAGAGTTCATTGTGTCTGGGCCTACTCGCATCCACACCTCCTTTTCTGTTCTGTTCTACAAGGGAGTCTAACTGATTGTGTTCATTCAAGAAGAATAAAGGAGTTTTGGATTTTAATGGTGTGGGGCTCATTTTCTGGCAGACATTGTTCAAGGTAACTCTCATTGGAATTTCCAGGTGCAGAACACTGACCCGAAGGTAAAACAAGAACTCTGCTTCCACCACACAAACATCTGCGGTGAGGGCTTGGCGTGGTGACCCCGCTCTCTCTCCTCTAAAGTACCCCTAGACAAGAGACAGACAAGCTGATAGAAGAGAGGGGAGAAAGGAGGCCGCTACAATATATATATTATATATATATATATATCTATACACACACATCAACTGTATCCAGTGTAGCTAGATCTGACTGCAGGCTGTTCCTGGTGTACTTTTTCTAATATACTGTCAGGTAGGCAGGTGATTCAGTGAGCTGCAGTGCATAAAATATATATACAGTCTCCTACATATATATATATCCACTGCATTATAGTCTAGCCAAGCCTATATCTGACTGCAGGCCATTCGTGGTGTACGTTTTCAAATATACTTTGAGACAGGCAGGTGATTCAGTGAGCTGCAGTGCATAAAATATATATACAGTCTCCTACATATATATCCACTGCATTCTAGTCTAGCCAAGCCTATATCTGACTGCAGGCCATTCCTGGTGTACTTTTTCTAGTAAACTTCAGGCAGTGTTTTGCTAATAAAATTTTACAGCATGTCTGGAAGGCCACCAAGGAGAGGCAGACGCTCACAGACCACTAAAAGAGGGCAAGCAGGCTCTGTGTCTACAGCCAACAGTGCTGGTCGTGGACACGGTGCATCCTCAGTACGTGGCCGTGGGGCATGTTTGTCCTTTTTTTCGGCAGCTGGACGTGTTAATCCACAACATGCAGAACAGTTGGTAGAGTGGATAACTAAGCCGTCCTCATCCTCCTCCTCCTCTGCCACCCAGGCTTAAAGTAGTTTGCCTGCCAATTCAGCTGCAAAAGTGGCCTATTCCATCGGCTCAATGTCATCAGTCACTCCTTCCCTAGCCCCACCATCATGCACGGAGGAGTGCCCCGAACTGTTCGACCACAGTGTCGGGTACATGCTGCAGGAGGATGCGCAGCGTTTTGAAGGCTCTGATGATGGTACCCAGGTTGAGGAAGGCAGTAATGTGAGCCCAGAGAGAGGGTGTGCCCAAAAAAGACAAGAAACTGGCAGTCATGTTCCCCCAGCTGCAGCATACTGCCAGGTTTGCTCCAGTGACGAGGAGGGAGGGGATGATGAGGTCTACGTGGGTGCCTGATAGAATAGAGGAGGAGGAGGAGGCACATATCCAACAAGGCAGGATGCCCTCCAGGGGCCAGCTTAAGGGCAGCCACCCGACTGCATCACAACGCAGAGCTCCGCATGTGCAGGGCGCTGCTGACTACTCGCGTATTTTGAAAAGTTCTTTGGTGTGGGCCTTTTTGATACGTGTGCAGCAGATCGCACCATTGCTGTTTGCAACATATGTCTGAAGCGTATCAAGTGTGGCCAAAACAGCAGCCGCTTGGGCACCACATGCTTGACCAGACATATGTCGACCTCCCATGCAGTCCGTTGGCAACAGTACTTAAAAGACCCACACCAAAGAACAAGGCGGACCTCTCCTTGCTCCTCGTCAGCTGGGATCTCCAACCCCACTATACCTTCAGTCCTCTCAGAAACCTGCACTGAGAGGAATGAAGGTGTAGAATTAGGTGTGCCAAGTACTTGCGGGCAATCTGCTATCGCTACACCAACATCCGATTGTAGCAGGCAAATTTCCCTACCCCAGTTGCTAAACCATCGAAAGAAATTTGGTCTCAGCCATCCACATGCTCAGCGGCTGAATGCTAGCTTGGCTAAATTGCTGCCTTTTCAGCTGGTAGACTCTGCCCCCTTTTCTGAATTTGTGGAATGTGCGGTACCTCAGTGACAGGTTCCCAAACGCCATTTCTTTTCACGGAAGGCCATTCCGGCATGTGGAAGGCAATGTCTTGGCCTCGTTGGACAGGGCGGTCAGCGGTAAGGTGCATATTACCGCTGACTCATGGTCCAGCAGGCATGGACAGGGATGTTACCGTTCTTTCACGGCACACTGGGTAACTCTGCTGGCAGCTGGGAAGGATGCAGGACAGGGTGCAGTATTGCTGGAGCTTGTTCCGCCACCACGCCTCCAAAATACTAGTAGTGGTGATTCTGCCACACCTCTCTCCTCCACCCCCTCCTCTTCTTCCTCTATGGCCTCTTCCTCTGCAGATTTGTCCTCGGAACCAGTGGTGCTCCGTAGGCGTTCAAGGGGCTACGCAAGCACTCAGGCAAAAAGATGCCATGCAGTGCTTGAGTTAGTCTGCTTAGGGGACAGGAGCCACACTGGGGCAGAGATTCTGTCAGCTCTGCAGGGGCAGACTCAGAGGTGGTTGATGCCACGCCAGCTTCAGCCAGGAATGGTGGTTTGCGACAATGGCACCAACCTCCTCTCCGCCCTCAAGTAGGGACACTTGACCCATGTTCCCTGTTCGGCTCACGTCGTTAATTTTGTGGTGCAGCGGTTCTTGTGCAGGTACCCGGGCTTACAGGATCTTATTGGAGCACACGCTTCGTGGAATAATGGACAGGGCACTTGAGGCAGATCAGAGGGAGGAAGAGGAGGACTTCCTTACCTCTCAAGGGTCCCTTTATCCAGACAGTATTCCTGTGGGCCTGCCAATCACACAGGAAGAGAAGGAGGAGGATTGTATCAGCATTGAGGTGGAGCCTAGCACTCAGCATCAGCAGCAGTCTTCAAGGGATCGTTTTCAGTCCCCAGAAACCCATGGACTTGTACGTGCCTGGGAGGAGATGGCTGTGGATCATGTCATCCTTAGTGACCCAGAGGACTCCGGATCGAATGCCTCAGCAAACCTTCACTGCATGGCCTCCCTGATCCTGCAAAGCCTGCGAAAGGACCCTTGGATTTGTGGTATCAAGGAGAGGGATCATTACTGGCTGGCAACCCTTCTTGATCCACGTTACAAGGGTAAGGTTGCGGAACTTATCCAGCCTTCGCAGAGGGAGCAGGATAAAACATCTCCGGGAGGCCTTGCAGAAAAGTTTGTGCAATCCCTTTCCAGAGCCTGGGAGGTTACAATTTCCTGGTCCTCCTGGACAACGTGTTGCTGAGGCTTCGGTCAGTCACAGAAGGAGCGGTGGATAAGGTGGCCATCTGACCGATGCGTTCAGACAATTCTTTAGTCCGCAGCCCCAAGGTCTGATCAGTTCCAGCAACCATCGCCAGCGTCTGATTTACATGGTGCAGGAATACCTAGGGGCCAGATCAGACTTGGAGACCTTTCCAACTGAAAATCCATCGGGTTACTGGGTCTTGAGGATGGATCACTGGCCAGAGCTTGCACAATATGCAATTGAGCTATTGGCCTGTCCTGCATCCAGCGTTCTTTCTGAATGCACATTCAGTGATGCTGGAGGCTTTATAACCGATCACAGAGTGTGCCTGTCCACAGACTCAGTAGACAGGCTCACCTTCATAAAAATTAATCAGTCTTGGATCACCAGCTACCAAGCACCTGATGCTGATGTAACCGATAAATTTTTCTATGAATGTGAAATCCTTTGAAGACTGCCTATGCTGATTGGCTATCTTGTTATGCTGAGTGACTATCCTATTCCTCCTCAATGTTCATGTTGATAGCTTCTAAGAACATTTTTGTTTTTTGGGCACCCCCACCACTGCCTAAGGCCCAATTTTTCTGCCCCTGTTTAACAGGGGCGTGTAATTACAATTTTTGCTGTAATATTTCACAGCAGGGCTCGTACCTTCACTCAAATAGAGTATCTGTGAGGGGTTGCAGTGTTGTGGCACCACCACCAGTGTCTAAGGCCCAATTTTTCTGCCCCTGGGGGCACGTAATTACAATTTTTGATCTTATTTCACAACAGGGCCTGTTCCAGCCCTCAATATACACACATGGTTTAATATTACCCATTCACATAGGGGGGGCGAGATCTGGGGGCCCCCTTGTTATAGGTCCCACCCCGTTTTTTTTTCAATGATTTTTTTTTTATGTATATTGCCGGGATCCACCAAAACATTACAGCCACGAGCAATTTGAAATTAAAATTTTCCTTTAGAAATTTCATTTTGCTGCGGTACCGTTATAAACATAGAAAATATGCGCTACTTTACAGGCAGACTAATAAAAAATAGAGCGACAATTTTGAAAAAAATGCAATATTTTTTACTTTTTGCTATAATAAATATCCCCGAAAAATATATAAAGAAAACTACATTTTCCTCAGTTTAGGCCGATATGTATTCTTCTACATATCTTTGGTAAAAAAAAAAAAAATATATCGCAATAAGCATTTATTGATTGGTTTGCGCAAAAGTTATAGCGTCTACAAAATTGGGGATAGTTTTATGGCATTTTTATTATTTTTTTTTTACTAGTAATGGCAGCGATCTGTGATTTTTATCGTGACTGCGACATTATGGCGAACACATCGGACACTTTTGACACCATTTTGGGACCATTGTAATTTTTTACAGCGATCAGAGCTATAAATATGCACTGATTACTGTAAAAATTACACTGGCAGTGAATGGGTTAATCTGTAGGGGGCGCTGAAGGGGTTAAGTGTGTCCTAGGGATGTGTTCTAACTGTAGGGGGGGTGGGCTACGTGTGACATGACACTGATCCCCGCTCCTGATTACAGGGAGCTGTGATCAGTGTCCTGTCACTAGGAAGACTGGGGAATGCTTGTTTACATCAGCATTTCCCCGTTCTCCCTCTCCGTGAGACGATCGCGGGTATCCCTGCGGACATCGAGTCTGCGGGACCCACGGTCACACTCACGGAGCTCGCGGCGGACATGTGCCCACAATGCCGCATCTTAAAGGGCAACGTATATATACACCTTAATCTGCCCAGCCGTGCCATTCTGCGAAAGTATTTACGTAACATGTCATCTCTGCACTTTTGTTTTATATGCTATTACTATTCTTACATTTTATGTTCTACTTTCTTTGTAAATAAACAAGTCCTTTGCTTTCTTGAACATTGTGTTTATTTTTATATCTAATATTATTAATATATCATCACCAATAATGATCATGTGACTCTGGAAAGCAAACACTTATTTATGCCTTGTACACACGGTCGGAATTTCCGATGAAAAAAGTCAGACGGAATTTTTTCATTGTATATTCCGACCATGTGTGTGCCCCATCGGACGTTTTCCTTTGGAAATTCCGACAGAGTTAAAAAGAGAACATTCCGTCTGTATGGAACTCCGATGGAGAAAAAAAACACGCATGCTCAGAATCAAGTCAACGCATGCTTAGAAGCATTGAACTTAATTTTTCTCGGCTCGTCGTAGTGTTGTACGTCACCGCGTTCTTGACGGTCGGAATTTGGTGTGACAGTGTGTATGCAAGACAGCTTGAACGGAATTCCATCCGAAAAATCCGTCTGAGTTTATCCCGACGGAAAATCCGATCGTGTGTACAAGGCATTACACTTTGCACTCCGGAAGGAGGAAGTTACCAGATCGGTCTGTTCCAGTGTCTATAGAACTCAATTTTAGAAGATCTAACACTATGTTGATACCTTAACATGAAGAAAACTAGAAATGTTAATTTTTCTTATATAAAGTAGGAGCTTGACTTATATTTCCCACATAATAGGATACGTTAGAACTCCAGAGGGGCTCGACCATGAACAGAAACAGCGTCAATGTCATTAAAGCATAATCTGTACATGGAGCTTCTCTGCTTCATTGATGATAAATGTATTATTACGGTTCGGATAAATTATCTTGCTCCTTGTTGAGTCGTATGAAATAAGTTCTAGTATCACAATGAGAAGGCTGGTTCAAAAGACCTCAAAGCCGTGTTTTTTCCAGCATTTCTGTCCTTGAGTAGCGGCCTTCGCTGTGAAGATTGTGTACGTAACATACAACGCTTTCAAGCAATGTGTGGTTATTGTTGAGGTTCGTTACTTTGGTAAGGCTCAGTGTAACCCCCTGCATGAGCTAAAGAGATCTCCATTGTTGCAATAAAAGCCAAAGGAGGTAAAAGGATTGTCAATAGTCTTCACATAAACATTGTTTTCTATATCCACCGAGGTCCTCTTTCTCCGACAGTGATGGGCTCCTGAAAAGAATAGTGCCACATAATGATGTGGCCAACTGAAACGGATGTGCTTGGGGCACTAGAATCCACTGGTGCAGCGTGATGCGTTCACAAATAACGTGGTGGGAAGGCAGCCCAATCAGGAATACTCACAGTCAGGGCTGCCATCAGGAATTTTGGGGCCCCTTACACAGCTTCAGGCATGGGCCCCCTGGATCAGAGGAGAACCGGGGGGGTGCTGCCGCCGCAAATTGAGAAGAGGGGGGGTGCCACTAATTGAGAAGCGTGGGGTGCTGCCGCCGTAAGGTCGGGGGGGGGCTTTGGGTGCTGACGTACAAAAAAAACAAAAGAACGAGAAAAAAAAAGGGGGGTTGCCATCCGGGGCCCTGGGGGGACCTTCCATGCCCCTGCGTACCTCTGGGCCCCTTACAAAAAAAAAAGGGAGTTGCCATCCGGGCCCCTTAAAGGTGTACTGCCTGTACCCCCCTGCTCACAGTGTGTAGAGAGAAGAATGCAGCCAAGCTAACAGCGTCTTCTTTTGCCCAAAGAGGCAGGTGTCCAGAGAAGTTGCAAGCCCTAGCTTTCCCTCCTCATCACAAACCTTTCCCTGCTGCTAGTTCTGTCCCTTCCAGATGGGGAACCTGTCCCTACTCTACCAACTTGCAAATCTGCGCCAAACCTGGGAGCCAGGGCCTCAAGTAGTCTCTGCCTAACCAGAGACTATTTGCCAGAGTCACATGAGGCAGCAGCATCCATTGAATGCTTCCCCAGTGACCCAGAAAACCATAGAGGAAGTATGTTCCTCTAGACTTCCTCTCCAATTACAGTGCTATTGCAGAAGAGCGCCGCTTGCAATGGAGAAAGTAAACAGCACCTGCCTACACACCCATCAATGAATAATAGTTGAATAAGAGGAATAAAAAACATGTAGCACCCTCCTAGGTAGGTTGCTAGCAGTTGAGGCAAATCTAGTGTTTTGCCTCCTCTGTAGCCCGTGGAGCAAAGTTTGTTTGCTTTAGGCTGTTCTGGGTTCTGCTTGTTGCAGGCTCAACTGTGTTTCCCTGATTTCTGGTAGGATCCAGGATTTAGTGGATGGAAGAGGAAGACCCTCAGTTGCATATTCATACAGCCAATCCCTTGCAGGAAGAATAGCCAGTAGTGGGCTGAGGTGTGTATAAATGTGCTGGAGCCTGGAACAGCAGCATCTTTATCCTGTGGGAGGAGAAGCAGGTGTGGGCCTCTGGGTCACTTAACTGAAGTTGCAGGAAGCCATCTGGGGTCAAAAGCTTAGGGAGAGCTGAGAGGCCCATGTCTGAAGCTTCTGGGAGCAGTCTGGGGGGAAAAGCCTACTGAGAATCTGGCCTCGCTATAGGGGTGCGGCGTCGCTAGGGGGTGCAGACCGCACCTGGGTGACACCCGCCAGAGAGGTGACACCATCAAGTAGGATAAGTGATGTATCATCCATGTGTGCAGGTGTGCGGTGCACATGGGGGCCTCAGGCCAGGGGGCCCACTGTGCCCTGTCAAACTCTACCCACATAGAATGCTACAACAAAGGGAATTAAATCACACCCCAGCAGCTTTGGGGACAGTTTTTAAAGTGTTCACACAGGCGGCAGCTGTCGTATTTGCAGATGCCTGGTCTATAGATCTGGGCGCCCACATCCCCTGAAGTGGCAGAGTGATCTGACTGCAGCCAGTGTGCTCCACCCCACACTCCATATATTGAAAGGGCGGAGGGTGGAGCTTTGAAGAAACGCCGATAGAGGAGTGAATTGGAAGCGGCATGCAGCCTGTTGTACTGATGCAGTGGGCGGCAGATTCTGGTGTATAGTAGCCAGCGACTGCCACTCTATACACCTGGGCTGGGCCTGGGGGAGTCTCTCTTACCAAAAAAACATGTGCGCCACTCCACTCAGTAGGGCCCAGGTACTCCCACTGCCAGGAACAGCAGATTTTGGGTCTGGTCCTGCAGCTCAACCTCTTTCTCTGCTGGGGGTGTCTGCCCAGTACCGTCTACACGGCTCTCAGAAGCAGTCTCCTCCACTTCAGAGTCTCTTGTGTGGTCTTTGAGGATGAATAACTCTCAAACCTGCAGCTACAGAGGTCATTGAAGGCTTGTCTCAAAGCAATTTTGCTGCTCATTAAGTGTAGTATTGGGGAGATTATAATCATGTGGCAGATGCTTTTCCCAATAAATTGTGTCAGACCAATCAGTTTTTTAGGGCATGCAGCCCCTTTTGATAAAACAAACGGGAAAGTGCATATAAACATCAGTTGCCCACACAGGGGTTCTTCCATGAAGAGTCAACTGAAAATGCAGACAAGCCACCTAGCTCCCTTCTCAGGAGCACCCACTACTCTTCTTACCAGTACCTATGCCTGTATTGCCCAGCTCTTCTGGTTTTCTCAACTCACTCGGCCTTTAGTCACAGTGCCCTGCTGCATGACCCACTCCTAGCCTCTGGATAGGGGTTCTTCTAGCACCCCAATAGAAGCCCACCTCACTCCTTGGACGAGATCTCCTGTCTTTTGGCTGGGATACCCCTGGTTCCTGGTTGAAACCTTCTGTCTCTTAACTCCTGGCTGGGGCACCTCTGACCCCTGGGTGAGACCTCCTGTCTCCTGGCTGCTGGCTGGGGCACATTTGGCCCCTGGTTGAGACCTCATGTCTCTTGACTCCTGGCTAGAGAACCTATGACCCCTGGGTGAGACCTCCTGTCTCCTGGCTGCTGGCTGGGGCACATTTGGCCCCTTGTTGAGACCTCATGTCTCTTGACTCCTGGCTAGGGCACCTCTGACCCCTGGGTGAGACCTCCTGTCTCCTGGCTGGGGCACATTTGGTCCCTGGTTGAGACCTCATGGCTCTTGACTCCTGGCTGGGGCACCTCTGACCCCTGGGTGAGACCTCCTGTCTCCTGGTAGGGGCATCTCTGGACCCTGGTTGCACCCTCCTGTCTCCAGTATGGGAAGTGTCTCCAAACTGGGAGCCCTAAGCTATCCTCAGGCTTGAGTATATAATGACCCTGCACACCTGTGTACTCGCATAAGCTGCAGGCACCCAGTAAAATCCAGACACAGGATTGAAGGTTCCATCCCACCCAAAACACGTTGAAATCTTTAAGCTCAGTGGTCCCAATCCAGGAAATACGAAATACAGAAAAAGCCAAAAACACCGCTTTCTCTGCTCGGAAATTATAGTCTGAAACCTCACATTAACAATTAATGCAAATCCTGTATCATTTTCTCTTACATTTTGACAGTGGCAGGGCCTCGCACTGTCACATAAGACTATGCAAAAATACTATAGTGATCACTGCCTGGGCACCTTTGCACTTTGAGAATTGCAGACCTGCATTCCAAGCTGCCTTCCACCAAGCTTTGAATTTTATTAAAACCCACTTTTTTTTTTTGCATGGCAACAACTCCATATCATTTTTTTGGCAATGACCAACCAAAAGGCAACAGAGTCCTCCAAAACAATCATCTGGACCCAGACAAGCCGAAAGTTTATTGAAATGCTTCCTGCACCCATCCTTTATTTGGCATCTGCCTTTTTAGAACACTTTGTTCTTTTTTTTTTACGGATTTCCATTACAAGTTTGTGGTCTAAGGAATAGATCCGTTCAAGATTTATGCAGTGAGAGGAAGCGGGAGCATAAAAAATATGTTCAAACAGCTTGGGATGTTGTGTTTACATAAATGTTTCCATTACTTATCACAATAAAAATGGTAATTAATTCAGATACCCCGTTGAAGCCTTTTCTTATCTTTCCATGAGAAGTCCCTTTAGATAGCAAGCAACTTTTATATATTTCTGATACACAGAACATAATTTAATTTGTCTGGCATCTGAGTGTGAAATGAACCCAAATTACATTTTATTTCGGGTATTTGAAATGGTTTATCTTCTTTCTGATATTGAGGGTTTCATTGCTTCTGGGTTAAATGTTCTAATGTCTCATGGAGTAAAGAAAAATACTTAAAACTATTATCTTAAATGTTTATTATTTCTTATTTTTTTATATCTGAATGTCAGCTTAACGCAAAAAATAGTGTCTGTATTTGTTATTGTTTAAAGCAGTGGTAAGCAATCTTGGAGAGATGGAGATCTGCCATGGAAGAGATCAAAGACCACCAGGGTGCCATGCCCAGCAAGCAATGCCCCATCAAAATTAAAAGAGAAGTATGGGAATTTATTTTTTAAAGTGGAGCTCCACCCTAATTTTTTACTTTTGCTACTCGGATTCCTCCCCCCCTCCGGTGTCACAATTGACACCTTTCAGGGGGGAGGGGGGTGAAGATACCTGTCTAAGACAGGTATTTTCACCCACATCCGGGAGTCCTCTCTCCGGGAATCTGCGGGAGTGACGTCACTTCCCCCAGACTTCTCTTGGTGTTCTGGGAGACACTCGGTTCCCAGAACACAGGAGCACCAATCAGAGCGGCGCAGCGTGACTCGCGCATGCGCCGTAGGGAACCGGGCATGAAGCCGCAGGGCTTCACTTCCTGGTTCCCTCAGCGAGGATGGCGGAGGGAGCAGCAGAGCGACGAGCGGTCGCTCGTCCTCTGCTGCGGACGTCGCTGGACTCCAGGACAGGTAAGTGTCCAAATATTAAAAGCCAGCAGCTGCTGTAGCTGTAGCTGCTGGCTTTTAATATTTTTTTTCCGGCGGAGCTCCGCTTTAAATACTTAGGTGGATGCTGCAGCTGTCCCCCACTAGTTCTAATGGTGGATAGATCACTGCACCACTGCTGGTGCCGTGTGATCACTGTGGCCAATCACAGCAGATCACGTGACAGTTGTATACAATGAAAGGCTGTACTATTGTGATGAGCTCTGTGATTGGTCACAGCCATCACATGGTACAGACAGTGCCAATCACAGCCCATCTGTACCATGTGATTACTCTTGGCCAATCACAGCTAATCACAATAGTAAACACTGAATGAGTAGTTTTCTTTTAGAAAAAAAAATGGTTGCTTATAACTGTAAAATGCACAGTTATAATATCAGTGTGTAAAAAAAAAAAAAAACCTGATCACCTCTCCAGAGTAGTAGAGTGTTACTGTGGTAACACGGTATTGCTCTGGTCACTGTATGTAAAAAAAAAAAAAAAAAAAACAATTGTAAAAAAAAAGAAAAAAAATGTAATAAAAAATATTTTAAAAAAGTGAAAAACTATTTATATTTTTATATACTGTCACCAGTCAGTCAGTGTCCCTGATCACCGCCACACCGGTTATATGATGTACTTCACTGGTGACAGTATGTAAAACATTTTTAATTTAAAAAAATATATATATATATATATATTTCCTAATATTTCAAAAAATTGTGACAAAAAATGACAACTTCAAAAAACTGGCCATGCCTCCTACTAAATACCTCGGACTGTCTAGTTTACAAAAAGGGGTCATTTGGGGGGGTATTTGTACTGTCCAGTTGTCTTTTTGGGCTTCAAGAAATGAGATTAGCCGTCAGTACATTGGGATTGATCAATAATCCCAGGTATATTTCCCATAGTTTGTGAACTCTATAAATTTCCTACAGACTAAATATTATACACTGGTTTGGTTTATTTTCACCAAAGAAATGTAACCAAATACATTTTGGCCTACATTTATGAAGAAATATTATTTTTTATTTGCAACATTTTATAACAGAAACAAAGAAAAATGCATTTTTTTATTCCAAATTTTCAGGATTTTTTCATTTATTTTGCAAAAAATAAAACACCCAGTGGTGATTAAATACCACCAAAAGAAAATTCTATTTGTGTGAAAAAATTGCTAAAAAATGTCATATGGGTGCAGTGTAGCATGACCGCGCAATTGTCATTTAAAGTGCGACAGCGCTGAAAGCTGAAAATTGGGCTGAGCAGGAAGGGGGTGAAAGTGTCCGGTATTGAAGTGGTTAATATAATTAAAACCAGGTTTAAAATGTTAGCTACAGGTAAGAAGACACTTTTTGATTTCAACTCCTGTTTTTTAAAGTAGAACAAAAATTTTTTTTCCCCCATTTTGGATAGAGTAAGGGAGGGCCCCATTGTGGAGATTTCTCTTCACTTCCTGTCCCATAGCCAAATGGGAAATGAGAGGAAATCCCTGCAAATTAAAGGAATTCCTTGGGGCTCCCCAGGTCACCAGAACTAGTGTCCCCATTGGAAGATTTCTCCTCTATTACTTTTCTGGGGACTACACAAAATTTGGGATTTCCTTTTACTTTCAATGATAACGGTAAACAGGACATTCAGTATAGAGAGGGGGAATCTCCCTAACGGGGGCACAGACAGCAATAAAAACTGACAGGGGTTCTAATCAGTGTCGGACAGTCCATAAAGGGCTCAGTGACGCCACCCCCCCCCTCCACCAAGGTTCCGAAAGTTGGTTTGCCAAATAAAAAAGCTAATCATAGAACGATTTATATTTAAATAAATTATAAATATGACTAACACTTTTTAACATCTTAAAGTTAAACAATATTATCAATTATTTAAAAATAAATCGTTCTATGTGTGTGCACTGTGCGGGGCACCGGACTAATGGGTGTCTATTAGGTCCGTCAATTTTTGCCAAGCATGTGACTTGAGCCTGAGGCTCTAATTGGCTTGTTTTAGGTTGTCCTCAGGGCGCAGAGCCCTCTCACTTTTGATTTTAGCAAATCAATATTCAGCCAATCAGGACGTTGAAGATTTGGAGCCCAGAAAGAAGACTGGGTTAACACGGAAGCCGCCAGGTATCAGGAGAGCCGTGACAGCCCAGCCCTCCAGCGCTCCGTTTGTAGGTAAGTCTCACTGAGTCCTCTGGCGAGTGCGGACCCGAAGGTTGTTTTTTTTAAGCCCAAGCCACCCCTGGTTCGAATCCATCTCCACTCTATTCAAAATGAAAACAAATAAAGTTTTGCCTGTTGTTCAGTCATTTATTCGTGTCTGACTCTTCGTGACCTCATGGACCATAGCGGGCCAGGCTTTTCTGTCCTCCACTGCCTCCCGAAGCTTGCTTAACTTCATGTTCATTGTTTCGATGATGCTATCTATCCATCTTCTTTCCTGTCGTCCTCTTCTCCTTTTTCCTTCCAGGTTTCCCAGCATCGGGGTATTTTCCAATGGGTCCTCTCTTCGCATTAGGTGGCCAAAGTTTTTGAGCTTCAGCCTCAGGATCTGTCCTTCCAGTGAACATTTAGGGTTGATTTCCTTCAAGATTGACTGGTTTGATCTTCTTGCCGTCCAAGGGACTTTCAAGAGTCTTCTCCAACACCATAGTTCAAAATCATCAATTTTTCTGCGTTCAGCCTTCCATATGGTCCAAAAAAAAAAAAGTTTTGTAGTAAAGTCGCGTACACACGATCGGTTTTACCGATGAAAACAGTCCGATGGATTTTTTTCATCGGACAAACCGATCGTGTATGGGCCCCATCAGTCTTTTTTCCCCCATCGGTGTCAAAAAATAGAACATGTTTTAAATTTTTCCGATGGATAAAAAAACCGATAGCAAATTCCGATCGTCTATGGGCAAGTCCATCGGTTAAAAAACCCACGCATGCTCAGAATCAAGTGGACGCATGCTCAGAAGCATTAAACTTAATTTTTCTCAAAGGAGTGTTTTACGTCACCGCGTTTGAAACGGTTGGTTTTTTGGACTGATGGTGTGTAGGCAAGACTGATGGAAGTTAGCTTCATCGGTTTTCCGATGGAAAAATCCATTGGTTTAAAAAACCATAGGAAATCCGATCGGGTTGTACAGGGCTTCATACTTTAACTTTTAGTCTAATTCCGCTTCGCTCACAATCCCGATGTCCCAAACACGTCATTGTGTTCCCTTTAAAGTAAATGTCATGGCTTAACATGGCTGTTGGACGATACGGAACATTAGATGGTATTCTTTGGAAGGGCAGATATTCTTTTGTCAGCGGTATGAAGTCTTTGTCATATTTTAGGATATAATTCTTCATATTCTATAACTGCCAGGAGCATTAAATGAGATTAATGACTCGCATTCAGCTCCCTCATTTAAGGCAGACTAAAGGTCACTTTCCTTTGCTGCTTATAATTGTCAGACTCTGGATTTAATGAGAGAAAGGTCAGCAGTATAAACTTCGGATTTTTTTTTTTTTTTTTTGCCGTTTACTACAAATGGTATAATTGCATTATTTGTTAGGCATATATTATTTTATTATATGCATAGATATGGAGTCAAGAGAATTCATAATGCTGTAACAAATATTGAGATTTTATAGTTAAAAGACTTTAAAACTCTTTTTTTTCAACTCTATAAAAAAGAATTATGCCGCGTACACACGATCGTTTTTTTTCGACGGTGAAAACACCGTCGAGAAAATCGACGTGAAAAACGAGGAACAGCTTGGTTCCCCCCACACACGGCCGTTTTAAATGACATTTTTTTTTTTGGTCGAAAAAAAAACGACCGTGTGTGGGCTCCCCGGCAGTGTTTCCCTATGGGAAAACTGCCGCGGAAAAAAACGACGGGAATCACGACGAGAAAAATTAGAGCATGTTCTAATTTTTCTTGTCGTGATTAACGCCGTTTTTCCCGTCGAGAAAAAAAGACAAAAAGCCCACAGACGATAGTTTTTCTCGTCCAAAGGAAAAAATTAAATTTTTCTCGACGGGGAAAAATGATTGTGTGTACGCGACTTTATTAGTGCGAGGAACCTTCTACTAACCCAAATAGAAAATAGATTTGCTGAATATCTGAGAGTCATTAGCACCACATCCCTTGTTTAAACATTATAAATCATGAACCAAGGAAATGGGATTTTAGAGGTGCCGCAACACAATCAAAACAAAAATGTATATATAAAAAATTATATTTTAGAAAAATCTTAAAAATCAACATATTGATGTCAAAAGTAGCCATACAATACATAAACAGATGCAACTAATTGAGTTTCTACATGTTTCGCCACAACGATGGCTTCTTCGGGAGAACTTTTTATCGGGCACTGTACATATGGTCACTATAATTTAATTTGATTTATTATTGTTTTTTCTAGTTGTCTAAACCATGTTATTTTTGAATGATACAGAAAAACAGGAGGGTGGAGGCGCCAACAGTGTAAATCCTACTTGATAAAACATGTAAGTGTAGTCTGTCCACTTACTGGTTCACTTGGCAATGTGGTCCATCTGGGATGGTAGTATCCTGGGGTCTGTTGGCGCCTCCACCCTCCTGTTTTTCTGTATACTTCTTCTGACAGAGGTAATGGGCACCCTCTGAGGATGGCTGCCTTCTTTTGTTTTTATACCAACTGACTATTTTAGAAGTGCCACAAGTGCCACCATTATATTTGTTTTTTAAAGGCATCACACCGCTAGGAGCGCCGGAATTCTCCCCCCTTTCTATTTTTGAATGATAGTGACCATTTGTACAGTGCCTGATAAAACGTTCTCCTGAAGAAGCCATCGTTGTGGCGAAACATGTAGAGACTCAATCAGTTGCATCTGTTTATTTATTGTATGGCTACTTTTGACATCAATATGTTGATTTTAAAGATTTTTATAAAATAAAATTTTGATATTTTTTTATATATACATTTTTGTTTGATTGTGTTGTGGCACCTCCTAAAATCCCATTTCCTTGGTTCCAGTGTTAATTTTGGCAGCAGATTTCTATTTAGTTTTAGTCTTAGGACTAAAGTGGCATTTTAGTTTTAGTCCCATTTTAGTCTTCTGCAATTGTTTCAGTCGTATTTAGTCGACTAAATCTCCAGTACATTTTAGTCGACTAAAACTCATTTTAGTCGTCTAAGATATAATAGGAGTAATTAAATTGTAATGCATTAGTTAACATTTCTCTACAATTTCCAAACTCATTATATACTGCTGAAGTGAAAAATCTCATATGTTATTAGTTATGGTATTGCGGTATGAACATGCACTACAGACCAATGTTAATTTTGAAGTCAAATTTCAATTTAGTTTTAGTCTTAAGCCCTGTACACACGATTGGATATCCTATGGATTCTAATCCGATGGATTTTTCCATCGGAAATCCGATGAAACTGTTTTCCATCAGTCTTACCCACACACCATCAGTCAAAAAACCGACCGCACCAAAACGACGTGACGTACAACACATACGACGGCACTATAAAGGGGAAGTTCAAATCTAATGGCGCCACCCTTTGGATTGGTTTTGCTGATCTCGTGTTACCGCGTGTTAGTAAAAGTTTGGTGAGAGCCGATTCGCGCTTTTCAGTCTCCGTGCTTTTCAGTCCGTTACAGCGCGAGGAATGTGCTCTCTCCATTAGGAACACTAGTTTTACCAGAACGAGCGCTCCCGTCTCCTAATTCAGTCTGAGCATGCGTGGGTTTTTTAACCGATGGACTTGCCCATAGACGATCGGAATTTGCTATCGGTTTTTTATCCATCGGAAAAATTTAAAACATGTTCTATTTTTTGACACCGATGGAAAAAAAGACCGATGGGGCCCATACACGATCGGTTTGTCAGATGAAAAAAAATCCATCGGACTGTTTTCATACGAAAAACCTATTGTGTGTACGCGGCTTTAAGCCCTGTACACACGATCGGATTTCCTATGGTTTTTAAACCAATGGATTTTTTCCATCGGAAAACCGATGAAGCTGACTTCCATCAGTCTTGCCCACACACCATCAGTCAAAAAAACGACCGTCCCAAACGCCGTGACGTAAAACACTCTGATGAGCCGAGAAAAATTAAGTTCAATGCTTCTGAGCATGCGTCCACTTGATTCTGAGCATGCGTGGGGTTTTTTATCCGATGGAGTTCCCCACAGACTATAGTAGAATTTGCTATCAGTTTTTTAACCATCGGATAAATTTAAAACATGGTCTATTTTTAAACACCGATGGAAAAAAGACCGATGGGGCCCATACACAATCGGTTTGTCCGATGAAAAAAGTCCATCGGACAGTTTTCATCGGTAAAACCGATCGTGTGCACACGGCATACGTTTTTTGACTAAAATGCCATTTTTTAGTTTTAGTCGTATTTTAGTCATCTCAATTGTTTTAGTTTTAGTCGTGTTTTAGTTGACTAAAATAGTAGTCATTTAGTCAACTAAAATGTTTTAGTCGACAAAATTAACACTGCTTGGTTCCTAAATTATAATCTTTTATTACCCCACTTGTCTATTGGATCAACCAGCAGTTGCTCCTGGTCTTGTTGTCCATCTGTGGCATGGTCCTCACCTCGACATTAAGCCAATGGCGTCTATTGGGCAGTTCAGGGTTCTTGTTATAACCTTAGTAGCAATTCTGACCATGTGTGATCAGCAGTGCTGGGACAAGGTCACCTAAAGCCCAGGGCCGACATGCCAAACTGCACCCACCCCCAAGATGCATGAGCATTATGTGTGAGTAACCCCCCCCACCCCAAAAAAAAAGACTAAGCACCAATTTGCATAATTACCCTCTAAGCATAAATGCCCCCTCCTCCCAGTACAAATTTGCCTCCCATCTCCCAAATCCCCAGCCCCCAGAAAAACATATCACCCCTCCTAGCATAAATCCTCTACCACTAAAATTTCCCCCTCCAAGTACACATCCTCTCCCCCACTCCAAATTCCCCCCTCCCAGCATGAATCCCCTCCCCCATCCCCAAAATTACCCTCCTAGCACAAATTCCCCCCAATCATCCATATTAGCCCAAACACAATTCACCCCCCCCCATCCCCCCTCCTAGCACAAATCCTCTCCCCCTTTTCAACACAGATAACCGTAAATCACCACTCCTAGCACCCCCCCCCAATTTCCCCTCCTAGAGCAATTCTTACCGCCTGCTGCCCCCCAATTTTCCCTTCCAACACAAATCATTTCCCCTCCAATCTCTTCAAGGTGCCACCATATCACCTCCTCTAGCACAAAACCCCCCCAAATCCCCCCTCTTAGCACAAATCCTCTTTACCCCCCTCCCCTCTTTCCAACACAGATCCCCCTAAATCACCACTCCTAGCACACACCCCCAAATTTCCCCTCCTAGAGCAATTCTTACTGCCTGCCATCCCCCGATTTCCCCTTACAACACAAATCCACTGCCCTCCAATCTCTTCACGACATCATCATATCATCTAGCACAAAACCCCCCAATCCCCCCCTCGTAGCACAAATCCTCTTCCCCCCCCCCTCGCCCTTTCCAACACAGATCCCTGTAAATCACCACTACTAGCACACACACACACACACCCCCCCTAAATTTCCCCTCCTAGAGCAATTCTTACTGCCTGCCGCCCACCAATTTCCCCTTCCAACACAAATCCCCTCCCGTCCAATGTCTTTAAGGTACCACCATATCACTTCTTCTAGCACAAAACTCCCCAATCCCCCCCTCTTAGCACAAATCCTCTTCCCCCCTCGCCCTTTCCAACACAGACCCTCGTAAATCACCACTCCTAGCACACACACCCAAAATTCCCCTACTAGAGAAATTCTTACCACCCCACAATTTCCCCTTCCAACACAAATCCCCTCACCTCCAAACTCTTCACGGTGCCATTATATCACCTCTTCTAGCAAAAAAAAAACCCAATCCCTCCACCTAGCACAAATCCTCTTTCCCCCCTCCCCCTTTCCAACACAGATCCTCGTAAATCCCTACTCCTAGCACCCCCCCCCCCAAATTTCCTCTCCTAGAGCAATTCTTACTGCCATCCTCCCCCCCAATTTCCCCTTCCCACACAAATCCCCTCCAATCACTTCACAGCACTCTCCCATCTCACATTATACCACAGTGCCCAGGGCAGCCGTCCCTCCTGCCCACCCCTTGTCCCAGCCCTGGTGATCAGTACCCTGCCCTGACCTTTGCGCCAGGCCAAGACCCTGCCTACACTTCAGTGTTCCTGTTCTGACGCCTGGATTTGGGATCTCCTCATAGTGACTTCAGTTTAACCACATGACCTCCGGAAGATTGAACCCCCTTCATGACCAGGCCACTTTTTGTGATACGGCACTGCGTTACTTTAACTGACAATTTCGCGGTCGTGTGACGCTGTACCCAAATAACATTTATGTCTTTATTTTCCCACAAATAGAGCTTTCTTTTGGAGGTATTTTATCACCTCTGCATTTTTCGTTTTTTTTTTTTTACGCTACAAACAAAAAAAGACCGACAATATGAAAAAAATATATATATATATTTTTTACTTTTTGCTATAAAACCTATACAATAAAAAATAAAAAAACTGAAAAAAATCGAATTTCTTCATAAATTTAGGCCAAAATATACTCTGCTACATGTTTTTGGTATAAAAAAAAATATCCCAATAAGCGTATATTGATTGATTTACGCAAACGTTATTGCATCTACAAACTATGGTATATATACTGGAATTTTTATTTTGTTTATTTTTTATTCTAGTAATGGTGGCGATCAGCAACTTATAGCGGGACTGCGATTTTGCGGCGGACACTTTGTGGGAACCAGTAACACTAATACAGCGATCAGTGCTAAAAATATGCACGGTCACCGTACTAATGACACTGGCTGGGAAGAGTTAAACTTCAGGGGTGATCAAGAAGTTGTGTGCCTAGCCAGTGTTTTTGTGTACTATCTGTGCTGCTTTCACTAAGAGATGTGGTGGATTTTATTCCCTGCCTTGCAGGGAAACAGGATCCATCACATCCCCCCTGTCAGGACAGAGCTATGCATTGTTTACATAGGCAGAGTTCCATCCTGTGTCTCTCCTCGGTGATCAGTGGGTGCTGGCAGACATCCATTGGCCAGCACTCGCTGATTAGTTTCTGCTGTGACTAATTACAGCAGAAGTGACGTGCCAGTGGCCCCCCTACCCGGAAGTGCAGAATCACATATACATTATATATATATATATATATATATATATATATATATATATATATATATATATGTAGCGGACCCCCAAAATTGGGGTCGCTATGCTCTAAATTTAAGGGCAGCCTGAGCAATAGTTTATCTCAGGTTCTCCAATTCTGCTTAGTTTGGACTCTGCTCTAATGTTGCCTGGAGTATAGTTCCCCTTGACCTGCAGGTGGCGCTGTTGCCCAGGTCTTGAGGAGAACCACAGGTGGCTTTGTGATGCGATTGGGTGTCCTCTCTCGGCTGCCGTGCGGTGGGCGGGTTTTGCCTGCTGTGCATGCCGGGAGAGGGTACATAAAGGGCAGACGCCATGATCTGGGGTGGTGTGCCGGGGGGATTCCAAGGAGAACCCCTGGTGGCGAAGTCGTGCCCTTTGGCCCTGCTGGCCAGGGGGGGGGGTGCGTGAACTGGTCGAGGAGTCTTGGGCACCTTTAGCCCGAGGCTGCAAAGTTCCAGGTAGGCCCAGTACCTTCAAATGGGTCTACAAAACCAACCATTGGAGTCCCAGGGAACCCGAGGGAGGGTGGCCCGCTCTGAAACAGAGGAAACCGGGGGAGGACCTGTCCGATGGATCGGTGAAGGAAGTCGCGGTCTCGGAGAGGCCTGGTTGCCTATCAGAGGGAAGGATTCGTGAGTTGCAAGATAGCTCCTGTAGCGTGTCCCATTGGCACCTATGGTCTCTAAATATCTACAGGCGTTGGGAAGTTCTAAAATTCAGGACCTAAAGGATTCTTGTCTTTGAAGGGGACTAAAACTGAAGTGTTATGTTCGTGCTCCACTCCGGCTGCTAGCACTGTGAGAGGGATCTATCCGGGTGAGCAATACCCACTCAGGCTTGAGTGAAGAATAGGGTGACTGGGTGCCGCGTGCCTGAACCTACCTCCCTACCAAATCCTATTGCTGTTTCAACCTTTTCCCCAAATTTGTTTCAAGCAAAAGAAAATAAACCCGTCTGAAGTTTAAATATTGACTGGACATTGGCCTTCTTTCGGGGAAGAACAGACTTTTCCCTATATTCTGGGGACGAGAACCAATGGACGGGCGGTAACTCGCTGCAGGACCAAAAATTGTAAGAACACCGCTCAACCCCTTATACCAGGAGGATCCGGGCATGTGGCACGGTGTGCCTTTACCCCTGCAAGTGAAGATAGACAGGGAAAAAAGGGTCCGTGTGATATATATATGTGATTCTGCGCAGAATGGTCGCCCTGTAGCAACAAATCTGCTATGGGGCAGATGGCAAGTGGGTATTTTTTTTTCTTTCAGCAGCTTAGTAGATGCCCCCTACTTTTTCTTATGTGGTGCAGTGTCAAATTTCAATTTTGTTCTTTTAACTAAATTGCCATTTTAGCTTTAGTCGTATTTTGGTCATCTGAATTGTTTTAGTTTTAGTCGCATTTTAGTAGACTAAAACAGTGTCAATTTAGTAGACGAAAATATTTTTGTCAACAAAATGAACACTGGATAGTGGTAGATATAAGCGAGGTACAGGGCTGCCATCAGGGGGGACAGCCCATACATATGTAGCCCCCTGTTCCTAAAAATGGGGCTATAGTGTAAATGTAGTTTTTGGCTGAGCTGTAAACAGTTCAGATTGACTTTATATAGTTTATTTGGCTCTGCCCCAAACTTGGCTGAGTTGTGCATTTCTCACTGTTGCCAGTAGGTGTCACTGGTACCACAGGACAGTATGAGAATTACAAATAGGTTGAGCTGTAATGAATATTATTTTTCCAGAAACAGCCCAGTAGGAGGTTCCTGGCCGCTATGCATTCTGGGAAGGGGTATTTATGGGAAAGAGCCATGTGCTTTTGTTCAGTCTTCACCTCGTGGTCTTCCGGGCCTGAGGCTGCGTTGCTGCAAGTAGGCCCAGAAGCCTGTCTGGGGCCTACTAATCCTGAGGTGGTCCTTAGGCTGGTTTGGAAGAAGCCGAGCCAAGCTGAGGAGATTCAGGGGAGGATCCTTGCTGGTGAGAGCCAGGATGAAGGCTGGTCTCTCAGGAGGACCTGGTGACTCGTTTGGAGGATGCACCTATATCTAAACTACCCTTACAGTACCGCCGGGTCGGCTTAAAGGTTCTTGTACTGTGAAGTAGGCATGAGCCGAACATCCCCCGGTTCGGTTCGCAGCAGAACATGCGAACAGGCAAAAAAATTTGTTCGAAGACCGTTAAAGTCTATGGGACACGAACGTATACCCCCCTGGTATGAAATTTGGGGGGAACACCACGCATTTTTTAAAAAATTTTGGTTCGGGGTTCCCCTTAATATTCATACCAGACTCAAAGGGCCTGGTAATGGACTGGGGGGGGGGGACACACCCATGCCGTTTTTTTCAATGACTTTTATCTGTATTGCTGGGACCCGACAATTCATTATAGCCACGAGTAGTTTTAAATAACTTTTTTTCCCCTTTAGAAATGTCACTTTGTGCAGGGACTGTTTTAAACACGGGAAACATGCGCTACTTTACAGACATACTATAGACACCCCCCAGGTATGAAATATTTCACTTTTATTGTTTCACTTTAAGCATTATTAAAATCACTGCTCCTGAAAAAACATCAGTTTTTAAAACTTTTTTTTACATTGATACATGGGGGGGCAGGACCTGTGTCCCCAAAAACTTTTTATGACAATAACTTGCATATTAACCTTTAAAATGAGAACTTTTTATTTCTCCCATAGACTTTTAAAGGGTGTTCCGCGGCTTTCGAATTTGCCGCGAACACCCCAAATTGTTTGCTATTCGATGAACGGGCGAACAGCCAGTGTTCGAGTCGAACTCAAACATAAAGCCCATCCCTACTGTGAAGCTGTTCTATAAATCTAAATCAAGGTATTGGTAACTAGCTCCTGACTGCTAAGTCTGTGAGAGAGACTTATCCAGAAATTCTACCGGTTGCTAGGTCTGTGTGAGGGGCCTGTCCAGGTAGCCAAGATCTTCTAAAAGAAAGCTGTTTTGTCTTTGGATTCGAGGAGTCTGTAAGTGATCTGAAAATGGTATCTGAAACCTCCCCTAACCCTCTATCCTACTACTTCTTTCAAGTTCACATTAAAGTATTGAAAATACTTAAAGTGACTGGCGCCCAAATTCTGTTCTCATTTCCCATTATAGCCATAGACTCAGCTCTGGGGCGAATGTAAGCTCGCTCCCTGCGTCTGGAGGTATCCTCTTTGCTCTCAGTAGACCCAGGGGGGTGCTACACATATGTATGGAGCCCGGGCGTTCCGAGGGGCCTGGAGCCCCAACCAACCAGTTGTTGCTGGTTCCCCCCCCCCCCCCAGAGCGTCCTGCTCAAATACCCGGTCAGCATCCCTGCTGCTACAGCCACACCACTCAGCAACAGCGCAGGCTGTGCAGCAATAAGAGCTGTCTGTGAATGTACAGCAACTGACAGCATCCACCATCGCCACAGCCCGCTGATCTCTGTGCTAGGGTTTGGTTGCTAGGACCACCCATGTCCTAGCAACCAATCACGTTCCTGCTCCTCCCCTAGGACACTGCATTAGGAGGAGGAGGGGGAGGAAGTTCCAACTCCAAACCTATCCTGTCCCATTGCCCAGCCTTCCAGCTTCCACTGGTCCTGTAGCCGACTGCTGCAATGGAGAGGAAAGGATACTGATGTAAGCTGGGGTCTTCACAATCCTCCCTTCTCCCCTTCCACTACCCCAGCTATTCTCTTAAACCTTTCCACTCTCCTTACCCTACTTTGCTCTTCCATTCTAACTTTGGGGATCCTATTGAAAGGGAATGGTCTCTAGCGACCATGATGTAAGGGGGTTTTGGGGACCCTGAAGTAAGGGAAGACTCTGGGAACTCTGTTTTAAAGAAGAACTGTAGTCTGCTCACATAATTTGTAATAAAATCATCTTTGCCCTTCCGCAGCTTCCCTCCAACCACTTTATATAAAAAATAATATGCAATCTGTGATTCTGTACTTGCCAAATATGCTGCAGAAATCTCCCTCCACTGAGTCTGGCTGCAGCCATTTTAACTGTGGGCAGCTGAAGCTGCTGCCTGTTCACTTCCTGGATTTACACAGACACACAGAGGCACACCTCCAGCTCTGCAGCTCTCATTGGCCCTCTTATGACTCACCCCCTCCCTTTCTGGCAAACTCTCACAAGAGTGAGAGAGAGAGCTGTGCATGATGTCATAAGCCTAGGCTAATGACCAGACAAGAAACAAGTAGTGGGCTGTATAAGGTATTTACTGGCAGAAAAAAAAAAAAAGTTTTACTATCCAAAGTTAAAGTGGTTGTAAACCCAACCACACAACTTGCACCTACAGGTAAGCCTAGATTAAGGCCTCGTACAAACGGCCGGTTTTCTTGTCAAGAAACGACAAGAAAATTGCCGGGAGAGCTTTCTTGCCAAGAAAACCGGCCGCGTGTACGAGGCTTTCAGGTTTCTTGTCAAGAAAACTGGCCAGAATCTCGACGAGAAAAATAGAGAACCCGCTCTCTAATTCCTCGCCGAGATTCTCGTCGGCCTGTTTCCCGACGAGAAACCCGAAAGTGTGTACACTTACCTGTCGCCGTAGAAACCCGCGCATGCTCGAAATGACTTTGACGCATGCGCAGTAGCTTCCTAGGCATAGGTAGGGTGTAGCAAGATGGCGGCATCGAATGTGACGAGCGCATGCTCGTCGTAGTCGATGACGTCACCGCGTTCGTTCCATTCAAAAGAACGGTGGTTCTTCTGTACACTCGGCCAGGACAAGATTCTTGTCAAGAATCTCGTCAGGAAAAACAACGTGTTTTTTCCTGAAGAGATTCTCGGCCGTGTGTACGAGGCTTAAGGCTTACCTGTAGGTGCAAGAAATATCTCCTTAACCTGCACGTTTAAGGAGATATTTTCAGAAAACCCTGCACCGATGTCTACGGCGCATGCGCGTCGTAGACAATGGCGCAGGCGCACTGAGCGTTGCCGGTTTTCTCAATGGAGAATGACTGCCCCGCGCGCATGCGTGTGACGTCATCGCAGCTCCGGCCAATCACAGCGCCGGAGCGGCGATAACAGGAAGACGGTTGGAGCGGACATGGCGGCGGAGGGGGACGAGGAAAGCTTTGGAGGCTTCGATCTGAGGTAAGTGCCACATAATGAGCTAGTATGCATAGCATACTAGCTCATTATGTCTTTCTTGCAGGTGTTATTTATTTTTTATTTTTTTTAAAGCAGGTTTACAACCACTTTAAAACAACAAGGGCAGAAGATTTAATAGATGGAAAGATGAACAAATGACTGAAGGTTCGCTTTAAGGAGGCTTTAGGGACCCTAATGTAAGGGGACTCTGGGAGCCCTGATGTAAGGTCGCTTTAGGGACCCTGATGTAAGGGGGGCTCTGGGGACCCTAATGTAAGGGGGGCTCTGGGGACCCTAATGTAAGGGGGGCTCTGGGGACCCTAATGTAAGGGGGAACTATGGGGTTCCTGATTCAAGGAGGGGAGACTCTGGGGACCCTGATGTAAGAGAAGACACTGGTGACTCTTATTTAAGGAGGGGGGGCTTTGGGGGACCCTGATATAAGGGGGGTTATGGAGACCCTGATGTAAAAGGTGACTTTGGGATCCTAATGTAAGGGGAGACTTTAAGGACCCTAATGAAAGTGGGATCTCTGATTTTAGGGCAAACTCTGGAGACCCTGATTTAAGGATAGGGCACCTTGGGGGACCCTGATGTAAGGGGGGAAACTCTGGGGACCCAGATTTAAGGAGAGGGGGACTTTGGGGACCCTAATGAAAAGGAGTAAACTCTGATGTAAGGGGGTCAGGCCGGTGGGGGCCCAGGTGTATAAACCGGTGTAAAGGGTCCCAACATTTCTGATGGCTGCCCTGGCGAGGTAGTAGTTCTAAAGCAAAGCTATCTAAAAATGTGAATTTGAAGGTGTTGACCACTTACAAAGTACAATTCACTTGGATGTGGGCACTGGTGGCGTCAGGCCACCTTCTTGACTGGTTTTCAGATGTCCATGGTGATCAGCCCAGCTTCAGAATAGACCTTCCTCTTCTACCAGCAGAGCAGCCAACCACAGCTAAGGTAAGAGGTGCTCTCTTGGAGGAACATTTTTTTTTTGCATTGCTTTGCTTTTACCTACTACAAAAGTGTTACATTTCACCAGAAAGCCTCTAAAATATAAACCGCGACTGTCCGGCATGAAAAAAAAAAAAATGAATCCGTCAGAGTGACCTGGGGCTGAGAGATAAGAGCGTCTTCCACAGATTACTTTCAGCTGAAGCTTTCTGGGGAAAAAAAAACCACGGTGGCCAAATACTATATTGCCTAAAGTATTGGGACACCTGCCTTTACACGCACATGAACGTATATATATATATATACACACACACACACACACACACACATATATACACACACACACACACACACATATATACACACACACACACCCTAAAAAAAACTGAATATCTTCTGATGTGGTATATGACAGCTTCAGCCTGGGCTCACACCAGGCAACACCCCCAGCATGTTTCACTCCACCCACGGAGCTTAGTCATGGGGATGCCCATGACCAAGCTCCATGGTTGGAGTGAAATGCGTTGGGGGTGTGGCCTGGTCGGAGCATGAGCTGAGTCTGTCATAAACCTTCTTACGGAGTTTTGCAGAGATGTGCGACTTCCGTGAGTTTTATCTTTTCCATTAGATGTCCGGAGCTGGGACGAGCTCTGTGCCTTGTCTGCACTCCAAGCGGTTGCTACATAGAAGGACCCGGTGGAGCCTCGTGTGGCACCTGACAATTTAGTTTGGGTCAGGAAAGAGCAATCGCATTTTCTAGAGTAGAGGACCTACGTGGTGAAAATAGAGACAAATAAACGTCTTGCAAGAAAGTACTTGAGAAGAGTTTTCTTTAATTACAATATATGGGCGCGAAGCTTCGGAAACAAAGGCAGGCTGATGGACGGTACTGCCTCTACGTCTCTCGGGATAAATAACGTCTTTGTGTAAAAAGCAGAACGATCGCTGAAACCCTTTGTTACCGCCGATGTCTCCCGCGGGCGGCATGCATAAACGCAATGGATGATTCTGTTTATTTGTAAGAAAGAGGGAAGGCTGCTGACACCATTTCATAAAGCTGAAATATAGAAACAAACCGGAAAATCAATAGATGTCACAAGTGATGGCGGGAAGGAGTGATGGAAACCTTTTCGCTGATAGAATCAGAATATTAGGAAAGCCGAAAACGCTTTGAAAGAATATTTTATTTCAGATTTGGGGCTGTAAATCAAAGATTTGACGTGCTATGACTCAGGCCGTAAACATCGGAAGGTGCAACTTTTTCTGAGACGCAATATCTATTTTTTTGTTGGGGAAACTTTAGAAAGTAGCAGCCGGGCTGAGAAGATTCTGAGTTTTGCTTACAAGCAAGTAGACATTTGTTTCGTTTCTTTTCGGCCCTGTTTATTCGTAATTTTTCTAAACGGGATTTTTCGTGTTCGGACTAATTCCTTTTTTCGTTGAATCGGAATGATTCGTATTAATGTAAGCCTTATTTTTAGTTGATTTATAATTCGTACTTTCGGTAGAGTACATTGTTTTTCATTGATTCTGGACACAACTCTTATGCCGCGTACACACGATCATTATTCACGGCGGTTAAAAAACCGCCGTGAATAATGACATTTTAAACGAGGGAACAGCTTGTTCCCCACACACGGTAATTTTTCTCGTCATTTTTTAAAATGACGAGAAAAACGATCGTCTATGGGCTCCACGGCAGTTTCCCTATGGGAAACACAGCCGCGGAAGAAATGTCAGGAAAAACGACGAGAAAAATTAGAACATGTTCTAATTTTTCTCGTCGTTTTTAATGCCGTTTTTCACGTCGTAAAAAAAGACAAAAAGACCACACACGGTCGTTTTTCTTGTTGAAAACAAAAAATGTCATTTTTCACGACGTGAAAAATGATCGTGTGTACGCGGCATTACTTTCCTAACTTTTTTTTTTGGTTCATTGATTCGTAATTTTCCATGTCTCTCTCACAATGGCGCCGCCTAACGTGCTTCGAATGGATTCGTACTTTCTAAATACGTTACGGTTATTTGTAGCAATTCAAAATCTCGTATTTTACTTTCCTTTTTGACATATAGCCTAAGGTGACCAGATTTTTAAAATGAAATCCGGGGACATATTTTTTTTTTTATTGGCAAAATGGTAAACTATTTTATACACATTTTCCTCAAATTATATATGCAGTCATTGGCGTAGTGTGGGTTGTCAGCGCTCGGGACAAGGCAATTTTCACCCCCGCCAGACTTTTAGCACTCCCTGAGTCCCTTCCACTAGTACAGTAGTACTGACCAACCTGATTCCTACACTGACCTACCTGATTCCTACACTGACCTACCTTATCCCTACACTGACCTACCTGGGACCACTGCACTAACCTACCTGATTCCTACACTGACCTACCTACCTTATCCCTACACTGACCTACCTGGGACCACTGCACTAACCTATCTGATTCCTACACTGACCTACCTACCTTATCCCTACACTGACCTACCTTATCCCTACACTGACCTACCTGGGACCACTGCACTAACCTATCTGATTCCTACACTGACCTACCTGGGACCACTGCACTAACCTACCTGATTCCTACACTGACCTACCTACCTTATCCCTACACTGACTTACCTGACCACTGCACAAACCTACCCGATTCCTACACTGACCACTACACTGACCAACCTGATACCTACCTGACCACTGCACTGACCTACCTGATTCCTACACTGACCTACCTGGGACCACTGCACTAACCTACCTGATTCCTACACTGACCTACCTACCTTATCCCTACACTGACCTACCTGACCACTGCACAAACCTACCCGATTCCTACACTGACCACTACACTGACCTACCTTATGCCTACACTGACCTACCTGACCACTGCACAAACCTACCCGATTCCTACACTGACCACTACACTGACCTACCTTATGCCTACACTGACCTACCTGACCACTACACTGACCTACCTGACCACTACACTGACCTACCCGATTCCTACACTGACCTACCCGATTCCTACACTAAACTACCTGATTCCTACACTGACCTACCCGATTCCTATACTGACCACTACACTGACCTACCTTATGCCTACACTGACCTACCTGACCACTACACTGACCTACCTGACCACTACACTGACCTACCTGACCACTACACTGACCTACCCGATTCCTATACTGACCACTACACTGACCTACCTGCAGGGCCGCCATCAGGGAGTTACAGGCAGTACACCTGTAAGGGGCCCGGATGGCAACCCCCCTTTTTTTTTTGTTCGTCTGCACCCAAAGCCCCCCCGACTACAACAATTTGCGGTGGCAGCACCCCCCCGCTTCTCAATTCGTGGAATCCCCCCTGCTTCTAGATTCGCGGCAGCCCCCTTCCCCCGCTTCTCAATTTGCGGTGGCAGCACCCCCCGTTCTCCTCTGCTCCAGGGGGCCCATGCCTGAAGCTGACCTACCTGATTCCTAAACTGACCTACCTGACTCCTACACTGACCTACCTTATCCCTACACTGACCTACCCGATTCCTACACTGGCCTACCTGATCCCTACACTGACCACTACACTAACCTACCTGATTCCTACACTGACCACTACACTGACCTACCTGATTCCTACACTGACCTACCTGAGTTCTATACTGACCACTACACGGACCTACATGATTCCTGCACAACTCAACCCCCCCCCCCCCCCACATGAACAGTGTAAATTGGTTGATTTTGCTCACCTCTCCAAGGCCTCAATGATAATCCATCGGGGCAGGGCTCTACCCAGCACCAGGCACTGTTCCCCACACCCTGCCACTCCTTAGTAAACCCTGCCAAGAGCTTCTCCAATTGCCGCCATATGCTCTGCACCTCCCCTCCACCGTTCTCACACGCACACAGGCCACCCGCACCAGAGGGTTAATGGGGGACAGGCTGGACCACAGGAATTTCCGGGGCGGGGGCAACACAGCACACTTGGGCAGGGCACATTAATTATTTTGCGCCCCCCCTAAATGTTGCACCCGGGGCGATAGTACCAGATGCCCCCCCATGCCACTGCAATCCGGGGACAAATCCTGGGACAGACTTGGTCCGGGGACAGTGTCCTCAATCCGGGCACTGTCCCCAGAAACCGGGGATGTCTGGTCACCCCACTATAGCCTCCGCCCCTGTACACCATTTTGAGAGGGAGGAGCAGAGAGCAGAACAGAGTGTTATTGTGCTTCCAATGGATTTGTAACTTTTTTTTTGGTTCGTTGATTCGTAATTTTCCGTGACGGATCACAACAAGTCGACTTGCTGTTGCATTAGGCCGCATTGACGCAACAAGGAATTATGCCGAAGGCGTTCGGACATTCGCTATCTGCGATATATTTTATTTCGGATTCGGTTTTATTCGTAATTGCTTTGTTGTTAGGAAATTCGAATGCTTCCGAACGTCCGAAAGTTGCTAAATTCGTACGAATTTCGATTCGTTATACAAGAACGTTCCACTGAAAACGTTGAGACGCACAGATGGAATACATAGATGGGGGCTGGCTTAGCAAGCAAAGGATTTGTACTTCTGTCCATCCAGTTCTGAGATAAACACAGCTCTGATAGACCACATGAAGAGGCTGTTAACCCCACTTTGTCGTACAGCCTGATCAACTCCCAGCCCTAAACCTGTGTGTTTGGAAACTAATGGAGCAGCAGCAAACTGATGAGGTCATCCTTCCGATCTCATCTCCTGCCAGCATTTTCCCTGTCAGCACATGTGCATGCAGCAAAGCCTGATTGGCGCCAAGTTCCACCGGCCCTTTCCCAGGGATGTAGTATATGGGAGATTGCAAATTCTATCCAAAATTCAAGGAAAAAAAAGTATGTATACTGTATTCTGCGTGTATGTATATATACAGTGTACACTATATTGCCAAAAGTATTGGGACACCTGCTATTAAACGCACATGTACTTTAATGGCACCCCAGTCTTAGTCCGCAGGGTTCATTATTGAGTTGGCCCCGCCCTTTGCAGCTATAACAGCTTCAACTCTTCTGGGAAGGCTGTCCACAAGGTTTAGGAGTGTGTCTATGGGAATGTTTGACCATTCTTCCAGAAGCGCATTTGTGAGGTCAGGCACTGATGTTCGACGAGAAGGCCTGGCTCGCAGTCTCCACTCTAATTCATCCCAAAGGTGTTCTATCAGGTTGAGGTCAGGACACTGTGCAGGCCAGTCAAGTTCCTTCACCCCAAACTCTCTCATCCATGTCTTTATGGATCTTGCTTTGTGCGCATGTACAGCCCGCCTGAAGTTTGCCAATGAACATCTAAATGATTCAGAGAAGGATTGGGAGAAAGTTCTGTGATCAGATGAGACCAAAATTCAGCTCTTTGGCATTAACTCGACTCAACGTGTTTGGAGGAAGAAAAAAGCTACTATGACCCTAAGAGCACCATCACTACAGTCACACGGAGGTGGAAACATGAGGCTTTGGGGCTTTTTCTCTGCTAAAGGTACAGGCCGACTTTGCCGCATTGAGGAGCCAATGGACGGGGCCGTGTAGTGTAAAATCTTGGATGAGAACCTTCTTCCTTCAGCCAGAACACTGAAGATGGGTCATGGATTGGTCTTCCAGCATGACGATGACCCAAAACATACTGCCTAGTAGGGATGAGCTTCGAGTTCGAGTCGAACTCAGGTTCAACTCGAACATTGCCTGTTCGCCCGTTCGCCGAACAGCGAACAAATTGGGGTGTTCTCGGCAAATTCAAAAAGTCTATGGGAGAAATCTAAAGTGCTAATTATAAAGGTTAATATGCAAGTTATTGTCCTAAAAAGTGTTTGGGGACCCGGGTCCTGCCCCAGGGGACATGTATCAATGCAAAAAAGTTTTAAAAACGGACGTTTTTTCAGAAGTAGTGATTTTAATAATGCTTAAAGTGAAACAATAAAAGTGAAATATTCCTTTACATTTCGTACCTGGGGGGTGTGTATGATATGCATGTGAAGTGGCGCATGTTTCCCGTGCTTAGAACTGTCCCTGCAAAAAATGTCATTTCTGAAGGAAAAAAAAAGTCATTTAAAACTGACTCGCGGCTATTAATGAATTGTCGGCTTTTATCAATACATAGAAAAGTCATTGATAAAAAAAAAAAAAAAAAAAAGCGTGGGAGTCCCTTCAAATTCAATTACCAGGCCCTTCAGGTCTGGAATGGATATTAAGGGGAACCCTGCCGCAAATTAAAAAAAAAAAATGGCGTGCGGTTCCCCCCAAATATCCATACCAGGCCCTTCAGGTCTGGCATGGATTTTAAGGGGAACTCCACCCCAAATTTAAAAAAAAAATGGCGTGGAGTCCCCCTAAAAATCCATACGAGACCCCTTATCCGAGCACGCAACCTGGCCGGCCGCAGGAAAAGAGGGGGGGACAAGAGAGCGCCCCCCCCTCCTGAACCGTACCAAGCCACATGCCCTCAACATGGGGAGGATGTCCCCATGTTGATGGGGACAAGGGCCTCATCCCCACAACCCTTGCCCGGTGGTAGTGGGGGTCTGCGGGCGGGGGGCTTATCGGAATCTGGAAGACCCCTTTAACAAAGGGGACCCCCAGATCCCGCCCCCCCCTATGTGAATTGGTAAGGGGTACATTGTACCCTTACCATTTCACGAAGAAAGTGTAAAAAAAAAAAAAAAAAAACAACACACACACAGACACCTTGGAAAAGGCCTTTATTAAAAAAAAAAAAAAAAAAACCATTCCAGCGATGAAATCCAGTGTCCCGCGGCGATCCAATGTCCAGCGCTGTCCGTCATTGGCTGAGCCTGAGCGGACCTAATGGGGAACTTCCTCCGCAGTCTATTAAATGTATAGACCCGCCCCTTCTGAAGTTCCCCATCAGGTCCGCTCAGCCAATGACGTAGGTGTAAGGCTAAGCGGACCAGATGCGGAACATGAGAAGGGGCGGGTCTATTCATGAATTACACAGTGAAGGAAGTTCCTCATCAGGTCCGCTCAGGCCAATGACGTAGGCGGAGTCTGACATACGAGGGGGCGGACCTGATGGGGAACTTCCTTCACTGTGTAATTCATGAATAGACCCGCCCCTTCTCATGTTCCGCATCAGGTACGCTTAGCCTTACACCTACGTCATTGGCTGAGCGGACCTGATGGGGAACTTTAGAAGGGGCGGGTCTATTCATGTATTACACAGTGAAGGAAGTTCCCCATCAGGTCCGCCCCCTCGTATGTCAAACCCCGCCTACGTCATTGACCTTATGGACCTGATGGGGAACTTTAGAAGGGGCGGGTCTATACATTTAATAGACTGCGGAGGAAGTTCCCCATCAGGTCCGCTCAGGCTCAGCCAATGAGGGACAGCGCTGGACATCGGGATCGCCGCGGGACACTGGATTTCATCGCTGGAATGTTTTTTTTTTTTTGTTTTTTTAATAAAGGACTTTTCCAAGGTGTCTGTGTGTGTTTTTGTTTTTTTACGCTTTCTTCGTGAAATGGTAGGGGTACAATGTACCCCTTACCAATTCACATAGGGGGGGGCGGGATCTGGGGGTCCCCTTTGTTAAAGGGGTCTTCCAGATTCCGATAAGCCCCCCGCCCGCAGACCCCCACAACCACCGGGCAAGGGTTGTGGGGATGAGGCCCTTGTCCCCATCAACATGGGGACATCCTCCCCATGTTGAGGGCATGTGGCCTGGTATGGTTCAGGAGGGAGGGGCCGCTCTCTCGTCCCCCTCCTCTTTTCCTGCGGCCGGCCAGGTTGCGTGCTCGGATAAGGGTCTGAAATGGATTTTTGGGGGGGGACTTCACGCCATTTTTTTAAATTTGGGGTGGAGTTCCCCTTAAAATCCATGCCAGATCTGAAGGGCCTGGAATGGATATTTGGGGTGAACCGCAAGCATTTTTTATTTTTTTATTTGCGGCAGGGTTCCCCTTAATATCCATACCAGACCTGAAGGGCCTGGTAATGGAATTTGGGGGAACCGCCACGCTTTTTTTTTTTTTTTTTATCAATGACTTTTCTATGTATTGCCGGGAGCCGACAATTCATTAATAGCCGCGAGTCAGTTTTAAATGACTTTTTTTCCTTCAGAAATGACATTTTGTGCAGGGACAGTTCTAAGCACGGGAAACATGCGCCACTTCACATGCATATCATACACACCCCCCAGGTACGAAATTTAAAGGAATATTTCACTTTTATTTTTTCATTTTAAGCATTATTAAAATCACTGCTCCCGAAAAAACTTTTTTTGCATTGATACATGTCCCCTGGGGCAGGACCCCGGTCCCCAAACACTTTTTAGGACAATAACTTAGTCTTTATAATTAGCACTTTAGATTTCGAACGTTCGAGTCCATTGTATTTAATAGGGTTCTAAAGTTTACACGAACATTCTGTCTGTTTGCAGGTTCTGGTGCGAACCGAACAGGGGGGTGTTTGGCTCATCCCGTCTGCCTAGGTAACAAAGGAGTGTCTCAAGAAGAAGCACATTAAGGTCATTGTGTGGCCTAGCCAGTCTCCAGACCTTAATCCTATAGAAAGTTTATATGGAGGGAGCTGAAACTTCGAGCTTCCAAGAGACGGCCAAGAAACCTGAAGGGTTTAGAGAAGATCTGTAAAGAAGAGTGGACCAAAATCCCTCCTGAGATGTGGAAACCTGATCACCAACTACAAGAAATGTCTGACCTCTGTGCTTCCCAACAAGGGATTCTCCACCAACTACTACAAGTCATGTTTTGCTTGGGGATCAAATATTTATTTTACTCACTGAACTGCAACTCCATTTATAACATTTGTATTGTGTGTTTTTCTGGATTTTGGTTGATTTTCTGTCTCTATCATATAAAATACACCTATGATAAAAATTATACTGTAGATCCTTAATTTCTTGGTAAGTGGGCAAACGTGTGTGTATATATATATACATACATACATACAGGGCCGACATCAGGGGGGTAAAGGCAGTACACCTGTAAGGGGCCCAGAGGTCCCCAGGGCCCCGGATGGCAACCCCCCCTTTTTTTTTTTTTTCGTCAGCACCCAAAGCCCCCCCGCTTCTCAATTCGCGGCAGCCCCCCCCCCCCGTGCTTCTCAATTTGCGGCGGCAGCACCCCCCGGTTCTCCTCTGCTCCAGGGGCCCCAAAATTCCTGATGGCAGCCCTATATATATATATATTTTTATTTTTTTTTTCACTGATTCATACTGTTATTATGAATGAATGCCATCCGCCCTAGACAGAAAATATCCTGGCATCATTTGATTGTGCACAGACCAAATGTACATGCTGAATCAGCAATATGCTGAGTTATGGCCACTAGATGGAGCTGATGATCATAGGGAATGAATACTTATGTACTATGATTGTCGACTATATCTAGTGGATCCTGTGGCCATCTATTGGCTATCATACAGTATTTTCCTGATTCACATTATGGCCACTAGATGGAGCTGACGATCGTAGTAAATGAATACTTACTGTATGTACTATGAATGTTGGCTCCACCTAGGGAAATACTGCATTATAACCACTGATTCACGCTATACTTATGTATGAATAACTTCCACCCTGGACAGAAAACTGCCTGGTATCGTTTGATTTTGCACAGAGCAAATATAAATGCTGAATCAGGAATATTCTACATTATGGCCACTAGATGGAGCTGATGATTGTAGGAAATGAATACTTATGTACTATGAATGCTGGCTCCACCTAGTGGCTCCATGGAGTGACCATCTAGTGGTGTCACGATCAGGCGTCACGATCAGGCATCGGGCTTGAAGACCAGTTGCTATAGCAGTGGCAGGACAGGTATACAGGCAGTCACTTCTGGCAGATGACACAGGCTCACCTGAGGTGCGGAGTCTAAGTACTAGCTGGTTTTCCCCAGAGCTCCTAATGGTGGAGATGGATTTAGCTGCAAGCTAGTACCAGGTCGTGGCCCTCAAGTTTGCCCCAGCAGGGTGTGAGCAAGCCGGGGTCCAATAGCGGATAAACAGACAAGGATGAATCAGCAGCGTGGTCACAAAACAAGCCAAGGAATCAATCACAAGTGGCTGCAGGTTGGGATCAAGCAGTAGAGTGGTCAAAGAACAGGCCGAGGGTCAAACACGGGTGGTTGCAGATTGGGATCAGGCAGTAGAGTGGTCAAAGAACAGGCCGAGGGTCAAACACGGGTGGTTGCAGATTGGGATCAGGCAGTAGAGTGGTCAAAGAACAGGCCGAGGGTCAAACACGGGTGGTTGCAGATTGGGATCAGGCAGTAGAGTGGTCAAAGAACAGGCCGAGGGTCAAACACGGGTGGTTGCAGATTGGGATCAGGCAGTAGAGAAGTCCAGGAACAAGCCGAGGGTCAGTCACGAGTGGTTGTAGGTACAGATGGCAGCAGGAAAGACAGCAGCAAGGCACTGGCAGGGAAGGCACAAAAACCTGGCAAAGAGGAAGTGCTGAGACATGGCTTTTATAGGAAGTTCATGGGAGGAGCAAGGAGTTCAAGGTTCAACAGTAATCAAGACTCAAGGCAGGGTTGTCCATTGGATCAGGTTTGTCCAGCAGATCAGGCAGGGAGCTGTCCAGCATCCCAGATAACTCAGTGGGAAGAGTCAACGTCAGACACCGATGAGGTCCAAGGTTCAAGCCCAGGTCCTGACAAGTGGCTATAATGCAGTATTTTTTCTGATTCACGTTATGGCCACTAGATGGAGCTGATGATCATAGGAAATTAATTCTTATGTGCTATGAATGCTGGCTCCACCTAGTGGCTCCATGGAGTGGCAATCTAGTGGCTATAATGCAGTATTTTTCCTGATTCACGTTATGGCCACTAGATGGAGCTGATGATCATAGGAAATTAATTCTTATGTGCTATGAATGCTGGCTCCACCTAGTGGTTCCATGGAGTGGCCATCTAGTGGCTATAATGCAGTATTTTTCCTGATTCACGTTATGGCCACTAGATGGAGCTGATGATCATAGGAAATTAATACTTATGTGCTATGAATGCTGGCTCCACCTAGTGGCTCCATGAAGTCCATCTGTACTATGAATGATGGCCATCTAGTAGCTATAATGCAGTCGTTTCCTGATTCACACTATTCTTACAAATGAATAACGTCCCCCCTGGACAGAAAAACATCCTGGTATCATTCGATTTTGCACTTAATGAACATACATGGCATTTTGCAGAATGAATTGTTATAAATACACCGCTAAACCTCTGTCGCCTGCTTGACTGCGCAGATTTAAGTACCTTGGAAGGTTAGAAGTTCCATAAAGCCCTGTACACACGATCGGATTTCCTATGGATTTAAAACCGATGGATTTTTCCATCGGAAATCGGATGAAGCTGACTTCCATCAGTCTTGCCTACACACCATCAGTCCAAAAAAAACATCGTCCCAAACGCGGTGACGTAAAACACTCAGACGAGCCGAGAAAAACGAAGTTAAATGCTTCCGAGCATGCGTCGACTTGGTTCTGAGCATGCGTGGGTTTTTTCTCGGATGGAGTTCCCCACAGACGATCGGAATTTGCTATTGTTTTTTGTTTTTTCATCGGATAAATTTAAAACATGTTCTATTTTTTAACACCGATGGAAAAAAGACCGATGGGGCCCACACACGATCAGTTCGTCCGATTTGAAAAAAGTCCATCGGACTGTTTTCATCGGTAAAACCGATCGTGTGTACACACGGCTTCAGTGTATGTTTTGCTCGGAGTCGGCCTTTAGCTTCAGAAAAACAAGAATACAACTTGCAATCCTCCTGCTGTTCCCAAACTTTCCCAGCCTGAAACTTTTCCCTTTTGTAATACTTTCATTCGGTGAAACCATAGAGATAAGTTAGATTTATGGAGCGGCGAGGAGAACATCTCTTTTTTGAATTTGATGCATGTGAATTATAATAGAGATTTAAATTTCTCTGCGTCGGGTCGTTTGTCTTCTTCCTTGCAGACAGAGGGCGCCGACCCGCACTTTATAATATCGATATGCAGCACTGCCGTGGCTTCAGCTGGCAACTTCCACATCCTACAATTGTTACTTTTACTTTTTTTTTATGAGCCCTTTGTTCATTTAGTAAGTACTGAGTTATCCATTAGGGGGTGGGGGGGGGGGGGGCGAAACAGTAAGGGCAAGAAATTCTGCAGGATTCAATGTCAGGTATGACAGTCGGGGGGCGCCTGACGCGCACTTTGACGCACGCAGAGGTTTTCTGATGTTTTGTAAAATCTTTCTGCATGACCGAGCAATCATTCCATTTATACTGGGAATAGAGAATCACCCTTTTACTATACCTCTGATGCTTCAAAGGCCGCTTCATGCAGTGATATACCTCCTTGGGCCCAACCAGTATGGTCATCTGCTGACATGGCACCATCCACAGGCAGCTTAAAGCGGAGCTCCACCCGCGATTTTTTTTTTATTTTTTTTAAATCAGCAGCTACAAACACTGTAGCTGCTGACTTTTAATAAGGACACTTACCTGTCCTACTCGCCCGTGATGATGGCCCCCCCCACCCCATGTCGATCCCTCGATTCCTGACAGGTCCCGCGCCGCCATCCTCAGTAAGGGAAACAGATAGACATGTGCAATTCGTTTCGTTTCTAATTTGTTTTTACCGAATTTTGAAAAATTCGTAATTCCGAAATTTACGAATTTACGAATTTTTCAATTTCCGAATTTTTTGGATTTTCAAAATTTCGAATTTCCGAAATTTCGAATCTCCGAAATTTCAAATTTCCGAATTTTCAGATTTCCGAATTTTTCAATTTCAGAATTTTCAGGTTTTTCTGAATTTCGTAAAATCTGAATTTTCAATTTTTTTTTCGTTTCGTTTTCGTTTTTTTCATTTTTTTGCTTTTTTTTTGGAAGAGCAAAAAAAAAAACCGAATAAAACGAAAAAAAAATAGTTTTTCGAATTTCCGAAAAAAAAAACGAAATTCGGAAATTCAAAAAATTTGGAAATTCAACTTTCGAAATTTCCCATTTTCGAATTTTAGATTTTCGAATTTTGCAATTTCGAATTTTCAAATCTCGAACTTTCGAAATTTCCAAATTTCGGAAATTCGGAATTTCGAAAATTGGAAATTTCGAAAATTCTAAATTGCAAAATTCGAAAATCTAAAATGAGAAATTTGGAAAGTTGAATTTCAAATTTTTTTAGAATTTCCGAATTTCCGAAATTCGGAAATTCGTTTTTTTTGCTTTTTTCGGAAATTCGAAAAATCTGTTTTTTTTCGTTTTATTTGTTTGTTTTTTTTGCTTTTTTCGGAAATTCAGAATTCTGAATTTTCGAAAAAAGCAAAAAAACTAAAAAAACGAATTTTTCGAATTTCCGAAAAAAGGAAAAAAAAACGAAAAAAATTGTGAATGGGCGGCTGCTCTCTGTGATTACACACAGTTCCCAGAAGGCAGCGCGCACCATTCACCAGAAGACACCGGGAGTAGGAGGGATGAAGAAGATCCACCCCAGATAAGGAAGAGGCAGATTAGGGACTTCCGCATAGCAACAGGTATTTCGGGTGAGTAAAAAAAAAAAATTTCTTTTCAATTTTTTTATTTTAATTTTTTTGCTGCATTTTCGTGTATTTTTTTTTTCAGGGTGGAACTCCACTTTAACTCTTCAATAAGTTGAATCCAACACAATTCTGACTCATAGTTGCGGTAAAGAGGATGTTTTTCCAGTCTTTCTAAAGCCCCGTACACACGGTCGGACTTCAAACAAACTTTTCCGTGGATTTTTGTCCAAAGGGAGTTGGCCGGGCACACCCATAGCATACACACGGCAGGACTTTTCTGCAAACTTTCCCAAAACGTTCCCAACATCACGTGGTTTTTCTGCTCTTTACCACCACCCTTTGGTCAACTTTTGCTATTGTTGGTTGATTTTAACATTGGTTCTGGGCATGCGTGTTTGTACTTCGGACAAAAGTCCGATGGATTTCTGTACACACGATAGGACTTTGCACCGTAGGACTTTTGTTGCCGGAAAGTTTGACCGTTTGCAGAGCGAACTTTTGTCCGATGAAAACCGGAAAAGTTTGTCCGATGGAGCGTACACACGGTCGGATTTTTTTTGACAACTTTCTCATTTTGAAGTTTGTTGGCAAAAAGTCCTACTGTGTGTACGACGGACCTTTAGTGTGAGACGACAATGACTCTCCCAAGTGCTGCCTCTATGTAGAACTTGACTGAAGGAACATGGAATAAGGCTACTTTCACACTGGGGCGTTGGGGGCGCTATTTTTAGCGGCACTTTACCGACATTTTTGTTGCGCTATTCGACTTCTAGTGGGGCGCTTTTAACCCCCGCTAATGGGCGAAAAAGGGTTAATAGCGCTGGCAAAGTGGCGCTGCCCATTGATTTCAACGGGCAGGGGCGCTGTAGGAGCGGTGTATACACCGCTCCTACAGCGCCTCAAAGATGCAGCTTGCAGGACTTTTTTTTAGCGTTCTGCCAGCGCACCGCTCCAATGTGAGTGCCCTCGGGCTTTCACACTGGAGTGAGAGGAGAGGCTCTTTACAGGCACTAATTTTTAGTGCTAAAGCACCTCAGTGTGAAATTAGCCTAAAAGGAAGTGTTTAGCTAGGACTGAACTAACTAGCACTAAACAGGAGGGGAGGACAGAGGTACATACCTAATCACAGAAGTAAAGATGCTGTAGTGGCTCTAAATCACCACTAGGTTCTATCACACTACAGAACAATTAAAACTTGATGCAAAAACACAGAAAAAAATACAAATACTATAAGTAGGACAGAACAATGCCTCAACCAAGTTAGGGGCAACAGGAATACGTGGATAACATTATAAATGTTTTCTTTCAAGTGAAAACCCTTTAGTAAATGTTTATAAACAATGTTACTTTGTATCTGTCTCTTCTGTCTGATCAATGTTTATAAACAATGTTACTTTGTATCTGTCTCTTCTGTCTGATCAATGTTTATAAACAATTTTACTTTGTATCCCTCTATCTCCCTTCTGATCAATGTTTATAAACAATGTTACTTTGTATCCCTCTATCTCCCTTCTGATCAATGTTTATAAACAATGTTACTTTGTATCTCTCTCTTCTGTCTGATCAATGTATAAAAAAATAGATGTTTATTTACTAAAAGTTAGGCCCCTTTCACACTGGGGCGGGCAGGTGTGGTGGCGGTATAGCAGCACGATTTTCAGCGCTGCTATACCGTCGTTCTAACTGCGGTATGCGGTCGCTAGGGGGGTTAATTATAACCCCCGCTAGTGGCCAAAAAAGGGTTAATACCGCCCGCAAACCGCGGCTATTGCCGCGGTTTGCGGGCGGTATTACCGCGGTGTCCCATTGATTTCAATGGGCACCCGCGGTAAAGGAGCGGTGAACACACCGCTCCTTTACCGCTGTAAAGAAGCGGCTAGCAGGACTTTTGGAGCGGTCCTGCTAGCGCACCGCTTCAGTGTGAAAGCCTTCGGGCTTTCACATTGAAGAATACAGGGCAGGATTTTTTCATGCGGTATAATAGCGCTAATATTAGCGCTAAACCGCCTGAAAAACGCCCCAGTGTGAAAGGGGCCTTATTTAGTAATTTTAGTAAAAAAAAAAAAATTCTCTTATAAACTTTTGTAAATAAATACATTTTCTCCTTCACTGATGGGCACTGCTGAGGTGGCACTGATGAGCACTGATAGGTGACACTAATGAGGTGGCACTGACGGGCACTGAAGAGGTGGCACTGATGAGACTGCCCTGATGGACACTGATGAGGTGGCATGGATGGGCACTGCTGAGGTGGCACTGATGAGCACTGATAAGTGGCATTGATAGGTGACACTAATGAGGTGGCACTGATGGGCACTGATGAGGTGGCACTGACGGGCACTGATGAGGTGGCACTGATGAGACTGCCCTGATGGACACTGATGAGGTGGCACGGATGGGCACTGCTGAGGTGGCACTGATGAGCACTGATAGGTGGCATTGATAGGTGACACTAATGAGGTGGCACTGACGGGCACTGATGAGGTGGCACTGACAGGCACTGATGAGACTGCCCTGATGGACACTGATGAGGTGGCACTGATGAGCACTGATAGGGGGCA